>CM076570.1:279773607-279930875 GCA_034641835.2 Pinus albicaulis | reverse complement strand
AGTATGGAAGGAAGTGTTATACCACCATTCAGCGAGAGGTAACCACTTGACCCATTGTGTTTGTTTATCAAATACAAAACAACGAAGATATCCTTCAAACATTTATTTACTATCTCAGTTTGACCATCAGATTGAGGATGATAAGATGAGCTATGAGCTAATTGAGTACCCAAACAAGAAAATAACTCCGTCCAAAAATTTCCAGTAAAAATGGGATCTCTGTCGCTCACAATAACCCTTGGGCTTCCATGTAGCTTTTGAATTCTGTCCATAAATGTAGTAGCAACCGTACTTTCTTTAAATGGATGGGATAATGCACAAAAGTGTGCATACTTGGTAAGTCTATCAACTACCACCATGATGACACTCTTTCCTTCGGACTTAGGTAAACCTGTGATAAAATCCATTGAAATCTCCTCCCAACATTGACTTGGAATGGATAAAGGTTGTAGAAGTCCCTGGGTCTTAATTGTTTCCACTTTATTCTGTTGGCAAACCAAACATTCCGCCACAAACTTTTGAATATCAGATTTAAGGCCATCCCAAAAAAATTCTTTCTTCACCCTGTGGTAAGTTTTTAAAAATCCTCAAAGAATCTTTTGTTTTAGTTGGGAATTCTTACAAAGATATAAGCGATCTTTGTACCATAAGGAATCATTTTTCCAACTAAATGTATCAGATGTATTAGGATCTTGCTGCAACTTTTGAATGAGTGTCCATACATCTTTGTCCTTCTTCCATTCATCTCTTGCTTCGGTTATCCAATCTGGTTGGATAATAGAAATGCACAAAGCAATGCTTCCACCTCTTCATTCTTTCTTGAGAGTGCATCTGCAACAACATTAAGCTTTCCTTTTTTGTAGATTATTTCAAAGTCATAACCCAACATCTTTGTGACCCATTTTTGCTGCTCTTCTGAAGATAGTCTTTGTTCCAAAAAGTGTTTAAGACTATCATGATCAGTTTTTACCTTGAAGTGTCTTCCATTAGGTAAGTTGGCCATTTCTTTAGTGCATGCAGTATTGCTAACATTTCCTTCTCATAAATAGGTTTCTGTAAATACTTTCCTTTGATTGGACGACTTTCAAAAGCAATGGGTCTTCCTTCCTGCATTAAAACTGCACCAATTCCATTCCCTGAGGCATCACATTCCACAATAAAGGTTTTTGTGAAGTCTGGTGTAGCTAAGACCGGTGCTAGGCACATTGCCTCTTTAAGACGTTCAAAGGCCTTAGTTGCTTCAGGAGTCCATGAAAATGCATCTTTCTTCAATAATGTTGTTATAGGTGTTGCTATTCTCCCATAATTCTTAACAAACTTGCGATAATACCCTGTTAACCCGAGAAATCCTCGCAACTGCTTTATGGTTGTGGGGACTTTCCATTCTTTAATGGATTTAATTTTGTTAGGGTCTACCTTAACACCCTCGTGAGATACAATATGACCCAGATATTCCACCTCTTGTACTCCAAAGAAACATTTGGATGTTTTTGCATATAATTGTTTCTCCTGCAATAGTTTGAGCACCCTGTCAACATGTTCAACATGATCCTTCCAAGACCTGTTGTAGATTAGTATATAATCAAAAAATACTAGCACAAATTTTCTAAGGGTTTGAAAATGGAATTCATCAACCCTTGAAATGTAGAAGGTGCATTGGTAAGGCCAAAAGGAATGACCAAAAATTCATAATGACCCTCATGAATTCGAAATGATGTTTTTGGAATATCTTTAGTCTTCATTCTAATTTGATGATATCCTGAATGAAGATCCAACGTGGTAAAATAAATTGCTCCATGTAATTCATCCAATAATTCATCAATCATAGAAATGGGAAATTTATCTTTAATGGTGAGCTTATTGAGCTCCCTATAATCCAGACACATGCGCCATGATCCATCCTTCTTGTGTACCAATACTACAGGAGCAGAGAAAGAACTTTGACTAGGTTGAATTATACCCGCCTCTAATATTTCTGCAATCATACATTCAATTTCGCTCTTTTGGACATAAGGATATTTATAAGGCCTGATGTTTGGAGGAACACTTCCTAGAATCAAATGAATAGCATGATCATGATCAAAAATAGGTGGGAGTCCTTTGGGAGTTTCAAACACCTTGGAATGATTTTCCAAGACTTGTTGGAGATCTGCATAAATAGATGATTTTGATGTTGGAACTTCTATTGAGCATAATTGTGAAATTATGCCTCGTTGTTCTTTCTTTAGAAGCTTTGTCATGACATTAGAGCTTATTATATTTCCTGGCTTCCTTGCAATACCCCGTAATTCAACTTCCTTTCCTTCTGAAAAAAAATTCAAGAAAATTTCTTGAAAATTAAAAGCTACCGTCCCCAAAGATTGTAACCATTGTACTCCTAGTACAACATCAGCACCTGTCATAGGAATGGAAAGCATTGGAATATTCAATACATATTCCCCCATGGTTAGCTTTATATTATGGAATTTTCTAGAGCAATTTATAGTTCCTCCATTTGCAACCATCACTTAACATTCTGGTGTTGGGTATAGGAAACAATTCAATTCCTTGGCTACCTAACAATGAATAAAATTATGGGTTCTACCTTAATCAATCAACACTATTACATTTTTCTTCTTGATATGTCCTTCTATCTTGAGAGTTTGAGGAGTGGTAGTTCCTACCAATGCATTACACAATATGGTCAGACTCATTTCTTCCTCTTCTAGGGCTGGTTCCTAGTGTATATCCTCTTCTTGTTCATTTTCTTCTTCCTCTTCACAATCTATGTAAAATAATTTCTTCTCAACACACTTATGACCTTTAGTGTATTTTCTATCACAAATGTAGCAAAGCCCTTTTTCTCTTTTTTCTTCCAATTGTTGTGGTGTCAACCTTGTAGGTTGTGGAAATCTAGGCGTAGCAACACTTCCTTCTTTACAGAAGTGAGTGGTAGGCTTCCTTGTCGCCATAATTTTACATTCAATTTTTCTTTCCAACCTGAATGCCTTCTCCAATGAATCGGGTTCCAAAACGCGAAATTCATGTTGGATGTTATACTTTAAAGTAACTATGAAGAGATCAATCCTGTGTTCCTTTGGAATATCAGTTACCCTTATATTCAATTTTTGAAAGTCCTCAATGTGCTCCCCCACTAAACCCTTTTGTTTGAGATTTATCAATTGGCTAAAGAAGGTGTTTCTCTTTGTATCTTCATAATGTGCTATCATTTCCTCTGTAAAAATTGACCAAGTGACAATTTTTTTACGGGAGCAAAGCCATCGATACCATACAAATGTATTTTGTTCTAAATGTAAAGTTGCAATGCGTACCTTTGTGTGTTTTGCACGTTATGGAGATCAAAATATTGCTCCATCTGTAGTATCCATGTTACAAGATCCTTTCCATCAAACTTCCTCATATCCATTTTTGGAATATGGTGGTTCTTCCCACCAACATTAGAGTTTATGAAATCACGATTAAAATTTATTTTGTTCTCATCATGAGTTTCCTCTAATATCTTTTCACCATTAGGAAACATTTCTTGTATCAACTTTGTCAAACCTTCCATGTCTGCTTTTAGATCATTCTTCATGTTTTCCATGTTGTCTTTCATTTTTTCATCAATCTTAGCTTCCATGTCATCCATCTTAGATTCCATGCCAGCTTCCATGCCATCTATCTTAGATTCCATACCTTTCTTCAAACCATCCATATTATTCTTCAAACCATCCATCTTCGCTTCCATGCCTTTCTTCAAAACTTCCATTTCATTTTTTGTTGCTCTTTACGAGAGCGAAATTTGGTGCACTTGCTCTTGTAATTTTGATAGATCATGTTGCAATTCTTCATCTTCATGAGTCATAGTAGAGCCTTCTGAAGGCTTAATGGGTGTTGAATTATTTTTATGGGACATTTTTTAGAACCCAATATTGATATCTATTCTACAATATTCCCTTGGAATCAATTCAAATTTATTCTTCAAACAAGACTTATGCAATTCGAAGAAAAAAATACACACCTTTTTCTTGCTTTTGACGAGCTTGATATTGAAAATGGATTATCTCTGTGATTGCGGCTCTTCAATATCTGAAATTTGGCACTGAGTAGCCTTCTGAATTATATTTCGAAAGCCACAGGTTTGACTTGATTTGGATTCTCCAAGGCAAAGTTATGTCCAATCTCCAACAATGACCTAATTATGGACTGGTTCAGTAGAGCGAACTTGTACGACTTTCCACATGTCAATGTTTCATATTTTAGCTTTGAAATTGATATAAAAGAAACTAAATTCCGTGTACTTGCAACCACTTTTTACGGCACTCCAATCCGATGCTCAGAGAGAGAGTTATGAATATTTTCCCACAATCACCTCTTTGAGATGAAATTCAGGAGCTTGAAAAAGCACTACCTTCCACAGATCATATCTCCGAAAATATTGCGAACCAAGCTCTGAAATTTTGTGACGAGTTTCCTCATGATTTCAGCTTCGCGCCCTAAAAATTTCAGATTTTGACCCTTCGTAAAAAAAAAATTATAGTGAAAATTCCACAATGACCTGTTTAGATTAAATTGAGGAGCCTGCAAAAAGACCTAACTTGCACAAATCATATCTCCAAAAATATTGTGAACCAAGCTCTGAAATTTTGCGACGATGTTCCTCAGGATTTTGACTTCGCACTTTAAAAATTTCAGATTCTAAACCTTCATAGAAAAAAAGTTATAGAGAAAATTCCACGATGACCTGTTTGGAGCAGCGAAACCCTAGAATCTCAAAGCTTTGATACCAAATGTTGTGAAGCCAGCTCCAAAATAGAAGAAAAGAGATATCAACGCCTTATAAATAAGCCACTTTGTGGGGGAAACCTCCAATACATTACATGAATGAAAAATTCTTGGATGATACAAATTACAAAACCTCCTTTTTATATATAGGAGTCCATGGGGCCACAATGTAATCCTAGCCGACCTAACAATAATAACAATATGGGGGTTACAGGGGTACAATAATAAAAATAAGGGGGTTACACTAACAACAATAAGGGACTATACTAGTAATATAGGGACCTAACACAAACTCACCACATCTGAATTATTTTACCTTCGACAAGTCCTTATTCTTCTTCTCGCCTCCTTTTGAGTTCTATCCCTGACTGGGACCTTTGTTTGTCTTCCCTTTACTATCAAGGGATACATTCTCCTTTCCCTCTTTCTCTACTTTCAGTCCTTTGTTGTTACTATTGATAGTACCTTCTGCAAGGGTTAATCTCAGCTCCTCTTGACAGAAGTCACTCCATAGGTGATCCCATCCTATAAGTGTGTCTCGTTAAGAAATAACTTGGATGAATGTATGCCACTCCTTGGAAAACCCATTTATATTTGTATGCACAAACTCATCATCAGATGGTTTGTAACATCTTCACCCTTTTGCATCCTTGTAGTCCTCAGCTTCTCCTTGAGAATCATTTTGTGATTCTCTTAAGGATCTTGGTATATATTTATTACATCATCTCACATGTCCTTTTTTGTATAATTTTATGTATTATACAGGACTACATGATCTCGAACACCATACAAGACCATTCTCTTATCTTTGGAAATTTATTTCTTGAAGATAACCAATTGTGTGGATATGTTGGATTTTCTATGAAATTTGTCACAAACTCATTTAGACCATGTTCATCCAACAATAATTACATTTTTTCCTTCTAGACACCAGAGTTAGATGCTTCTTCAAGTCTGTCTTGATCCTCGAGTCTTGTTGTGGCCATCTTTGTGAAACTCAATTAAACTAGAGAATAGATTTGTAAATTTCCTTCTCAACCTTGATGGGATTTACCTCTGCCACTCACACTCTATGGAATGCACATATTTTCCTCTGAAATTCCTTATCCAGATGATGCATGCCTTCAATTACTCACTCAGACTACTCGCTCTGCCTTCTGGATGTCCTTCTCTGGAAATTGACACATGAATTTAAACATATGCAACTCGAACTAGATATCCTAGAAAACTTGCAATGGAAATTAATTTTCTTGCTATGAACCTCTGCTAATAGAAATTATGGATCTCCTCCTAAAAAATGGATCTGGAAACCCTTTAAGAAATTTTGGAAATTCCTCTTCCTAGCCTGTGCAGATATGCAGTTGTAACCCTTGTTTCAAAACTTATGCGCATATATATGATTTGTGAATCAACTGATATGCTCACCAGAACTACTTCTCGTCGACCACACTGCCTGGAAACCCTGCTTCTAAGGCTATTTGAATTTTTCTCCAAACTAGATCGGGAAATCGAACCCTCTGCCTCTGCAATTTGCACCCTTGGCTTAGCTTGCGTAGATTTGAACCATGTGCTTCAAATATCCCTCTGAAACTACATGATCTATCGATATTTCTCCTCTGAGCCTTTGATATAATCAACAATTCTCCAATACCATGTGAAATTTCCTTGAAATTGCAACAACTGGAATTTATTCTCCTAAAAATAAATATGTTGCGGAAGTAAAATAAGGAACTGAGAAACAGATACACACACATAAATATTAAAACAATTATTTTGGACTAACATCCCCAGAAAAGCCTCGAAGGGAAAACTAATGCAGCAAATGAGGGTTTATTATTATTATGCAGAAAATTTGGAGAATACAATAATCTGGATGCCCAACTAG
Source organism: Pinus albicaulis (assembly GCA_034641835.2). Taxonomy (NCBI): domain Eukaryota; kingdom Viridiplantae; phylum Streptophyta; class Pinopsida; order Pinales; family Pinaceae; genus Pinus; species Pinus albicaulis. Next base: position 279,924,226 of record CM076570.1, on the reverse strand, counting down.
AAATCCTTCGGCAAATATCTAGCCAAAATAATATGGAGAAAATTTCTCCCTTATGCAATCAATTCGGCCTCCATTGGCCTGCTCGAACACCACACTAGAAAACTCACTCTGCTTGGAATTCACACTGCTTGGCCTGGATTGTAACAGACCCAGGCTAAAATTTCATGTAATAAAAGTTAATAAAGGCAAAAATAAGACCATGATTAAGGGGCACTTATTCCAAGCTAAATGCTGGGAAAATATATCCTAGTGGGAATCACTAGATATGTGTTTATGGCAAAGGGAAATTGGTAAAGTCAATGAGTAAGGCATTAAAGAGGAAAAAGTATTTTTGGCACATTTATTTATGAAAATAAAGGAAATTAGGAGAAAAGGAAGGGAAAAGGTCACATGTTGCATTGTGAGGAGGAAAATGAAGCAAAATAATGGAAAACGGAGAAAATAGAGGCCTCATTGATAAAAATGCTTATGAGGATCAGGTGGTACCTTCTATGGTATATTTTGTCAATTCAATTTTGGAGCTCTCTAATTATTCTCTCTCTCACACACTCTTGGATACTTAGAGTTTTCTTGGAAAAAATCAGCATTGAGCCAAGAAAGAGGAAAGTAGGCAAAGGAAAGACAAGGAAAGGAAAGGAGTGCAAAGATCAAGCAAGGAAGAGCAGGATCTAGAAAATTTAGCATGAATACTTGCAGGTAACATATTTCATGTGTGATTTCCTAGCTGGTTTGGAAATGCATAGATTATGCATGTTGGTATTTGGTTCTCTTGTTGTCAGTGGCATGGTTTTGTCGGGTTTTGACAGTGGTTTTCAACCTTTCCTTTCCTTTTTCCAGATGCCATTTTATGTTGGGATTTTGATCTCATTTTTGAGCTTTGGAATTGTCGGATGGATTTCGGAATCCAGGGCGGAGGTGGTCTCAAGGAAATTTCCCAAAGGCCTAGGAATCCTTTAACTAGTTTTGGCGGGATACACGGTAAATCCTGAGGGTGGTGTCTTGGTTTAGGTCCTAGTGATCTCAGATTGGATTGCGGTAAGCCTGAGAGACAGGGAGATGAAAATTTCCTCAAGGATAATGATGGATTTATGGAGGCATTCCAAGCTCAGTTTGGTTTTGTGATCGGAGCACTAGTTTTGGTGTGATCATGGTATGGTGAGGGTGGAGGTGGTGTAACCTATGGATTCCCTTGGTTGGTTTTGGATTTGTTTATCCATGAAATCCTATATTCATGCTTGGAATATGGCACGGGGATGACTGGATGAAGAGAGATTTGGCTCAGCCATGTCTATGGTCGGGTGGTACGTGGAAGTATTGAACATGGTCGGTTATTGTCTATGTTTAATGAAAGCTAAGTTATCTTGATTTATACTTATTAATGTGCGGATTTAATGGTTTTTATATCACTATTATTCTCATGGTTTTATACTAGTTATAAGAATGGTTAAATGATTGGTTCATGTCATGGTTATTTCATGTATTTATTTGTAATTATTAAAACAATGGATTAAAGACATAATTTATGTCATATCTATTCAAGGAAGAGGGTGGTGATCCTTATTGTAATATTTCATAATATTTTTCAATCATTCATACTATGTCTCGTATCCTAGACCTGTAGATTTCATTCATGCCAAGTGTTTGACATAATGTCAGTCCCGGTTGGGGATGGTCAGGCCTAGTCCTGGAGTCATTTTTTGGTTTATTGGAATTTTTTTCATGTGTTTGATGAATTCTAGAAGCTACATGAAGTTTTGGGCAGTGTCTGGGATTATGCGCTTAAAAAGGGCCTTAAATCCTGCAGACTGCAGGCACAGATTTGGGAAAAAAAGTTCCTTGACTCAAGCATGGCTATTCTATGGGTGCATCTAGAGCCTCCCAGATGCTCCCTTTCCCGTATCAAGGGAGCGCTCGAGGGGTTTTCTTCAGTAAAAATCAGTAGGACCCTGGGACAAGTCAACTTGATGATTGGGATAGCCTCTAGGGGTCCTGTAGGAGGTGTAGGGAGTCTGTGTTATGGTTTCCCGCATCGATTCCATTTCCTTAAAGTCACCAAGGAGGTTGAGTATGCTTTTTACTGCCCACAACTCATGTTTTCCCTGGTTTGTTGGTTACTTAGGTAGATGTGAGGGTAGGTGTACGTTATAGGTGGTATCAGAGCGTGGTTGCGTTCTCCTTAGGAAAAGTGTGATGTTTTCAAGTTTATTTTCGTCTTGCAATCATGTTAGTTATGCATGTGTTTCTCATTCATGTGGTCTATGTACTTGTTGCATCTGCATGGTGTTGGTTATGGTGGCAGTTATGTCACCATGGAAGGGTTAATGGTGTTATTGTAATGTGTTGTCATGATTATATGCCTCATTATACATGTCACGTGTTTACATGTTGTCAAGTTTGTAGTGGTATGGTTGAGGGTGTCATGCCTTAGGTCATGGTGTGTATTGGGTATGGTCATGCATTGATGACTGGAATCTAACTAGAATGATGTTTATGTGTTGGTATACCATGTGTTATAAGTATATATGTTGATTATGAATATTTCTATACATGTATTACGTTGATTGTTTGATCTTGCAGATGAGACACCCTCCCCGGATTATGCTAAGGTACGTTGGTTTATTGTGATTTGGTTTAAGCTAACATGAGATGCCTTGCAGGAAGAAATCAAAGATGGCTAGCAATATGGTAGACTAAAAATATTCTCCTTATGAATTCGATGAGCAAAATGGTGTTGGGAACTCATCTGATTTGGGAGATACACTAAGAAGTTTGAAGGAAGAAATAAGGAGTTGTAAGGTGGACAATGACAAAATCATATAGGAAAAATAACGAAAAGCAGAAGTAAATGAAAAAATTCTTCAGATTTGTAGTGACAGGGGCCACTTTAGATAAATTATGGAGAGGAGGATGGAACTAATGGTGCATATGGAAGTAATTGTCCTGGTGGTTACAGGTCAGATAGAGATGACACGATTAGAGATGGTAGATTCTTGGACACTCCAGATATGAGAGGAGACAAACACGTGTACTATTCTAGTTCTAGTTCTAATAGGCATTGTGATCGTCATCGTTATCGTCCTTACAACAGGAGTGACAGGGGATATTTTATGAATGAGTTTAAGAAAGAAAATCCACCTACCTTTGACGGAGAGATGAATAAATCATATGATGCAGAGGCATTGTTTCTTGGCATGAGGAAATTATTCAAGTTGCATGACTACTCAGAAAAATGAAAGCCAAAATTGCTACATTTAGCCTAAAATAAAAAACATATATTTGGTGGGAAGATGTGAAGAGTGTCAGGGGTATTTATAAGGAGTAACTGGCTTGGAGTGAGTTCAAGAGGCTACTCCGGAAGAAGTGTCTGTTAGAAAGGCATTATGATGCTAGAGCTAAGGAGTTTTATGAGTTGCATATGGGTTATGAGTATACTAGAAGGTGTTATAATGATGCAACTGCAGTCAAATTCCACTTTGGACAACTCATATGAAGAATATAATAATTGCAATAGATTCATCTTTTCTAGAGGACCAAAATCGACCTAAAGATCACCTCATTTGGAAAAGTAGAAGTTGGTTTATGAATTTATGTACCCACTTATGTATATTAGATTAGGTCAGCCCTATGCACATGTACCAATGGACAGGTAGGCCTCAACGTCAAATGGACCCTCATGGAAGCCTATAAATAAAAGAGACCTCACGCTCATTTGGACACATTAATCAAGCTCTCTTCTCCTCTTATATTTTTATCTTGGCTCGCACATTTATGATGGAGGAATCTCGCACAAGCATTCAAAGCTATAGGGTCTAAGCTTGCACAAATCTAGGGTTTATGGTTTTCATACGCTGGCATAGAACTAGGACATTTCGTCCCTGGACGCAGGCATGATATGGGCATGGTAGCGAGAATACTTGGACGCATGCATGATAGCTTGAAGATAACCTCCAGGGCATTAGAAGGAAGAATGGGCATTCAGGTCCTTGGACGCATGCACAGAGTGGACCAGGTAGTGTCCGGGGAGCCTTGGACGTATGCAAAACAACCTCAAGGGTGCGTTTGGGGGTCTGAGGTAGAACAGAGCATATTTTTCCTTGGACGAATGCACAAAGTCTAGTAGGGACCATCCAAATATGCTACAGATGCTCACTCATATCCTCCTCCATGCATTTGAGACTCGAACATGAAACTACAATACTGCAAAGTTTTCGCTGAGTGAAAACAATGTTCAACAGTATGCTATAGGTTGTGACAGTATATTACAGTCATCAAAATCAGGGTTTTGATGTTTAGATGCATTTCATGGATATTCTAGTCGATGTGAAGATATGTATCATTGTACTCTCTTTTTTTGAATCATTTTATGACAATTATTAGAATAATAATTTCCAAGGGTTGTCCCCATAGTGATTTTTTCCCTGGTCTCCGACCAATTATGGTTTCTCTATGTGTACATGATTTTCTTCCTATGTTCCTTTATGTTCCACTGCATTGATGATGATGGTATTTTTCTTTATACATATTTTCATATGTTGATGAATAATGATGTAAATCTGAATAATGTTATGATTCTATGGGGTGAACTTAATATGTTAATGAAGAAATTCAATTATCAAATCAAATAACAATATATCCCTATGGAAAATTAACATGGTATCAGAGTTGGGTTGAAGAAAAGCGATGGAAATCACCCCCATGGAGACACATTTGATGGAAGTGAGAAGAGGATTGTGGAGACCTAAAAGAACTCTAGGGTATGAAGGAAACCCTAGTTAGTTAGTGCATAAGGGTTTGATGGTTAGAGTTTGAGATAAACCCATGTTTATGGAAAAGGCCCAAGATATGATTTTCAAGCACTTGAAGCCCTAGATGGGATAGTCTCTAGGAGGCTAGTTGTTTATAAACTTGATTGAAGGAAACATTGTTATGTGGGCTATGGATAGTGACCACTCTTTAAGGTTGGTTCAAGAGGAAGAGGATCATCTCTCATTGAAGATAAGTATTCCTTGACTTATGATGTTTATTTGTGTCTTTACTCTTGTTTAGAATTATGGATCTGATTATTATGATTATTGTTTTTATAATTTCTTATACTTCCTGCATGTATAGTTGAGTATATGAATGTACCTAACCTCCATGATGAGATGTGATAAGTGGATCCCTCTTGAGGATCATTTTAGATGCAAGAAATAAAATCTATATTTGGAAATAGGTACAGAGGCACTTGATGAAAAGGTGACAAGCACTAGAAAGCTTCCTATGTGAAGGTGCATAGGTATCTAAAAATTAAATGGTATTAAATGCATATTGTTTCCATGTTATGCTTCAGCTATAACATTGGATTACTTAGGTAATACTTATGGTATGTTGAGAATTTATCCTTCGCAAATGGTTCATGCATTCATATGAAAGTGATTTGGATTTATGTTTCCTATGATGGTGCACCTGGTATTGAATATTTTGATCATGATGATATTATTGATTCTGTGAGGCTACTTATTGTTTATCTTAGATATAGTGGTATAACTTGATGTTTTTTTAACATCTCTTGTTTTTGGAGATCCCAGTTCTATGAAGAAGGCTAGCACCTTCACTCTAGTAAATGATAATCTTGACAACCGACATGCATATGTCATGATGGATCTCTTATAGAAGGCTAGCTCATTGATAATGCTTGTGATAAGTATGATGAAAGTATGTTTGACACCCTTGTTGTTTTGGTAAAGATTTTATGAATGACCTTACTTGATCTTATTGATCATTATAATCATGGTAACCATGACAGAACTATGAGATTGATAATATAGATCTATTATTAACCATGGTTATGTATTTGATGTATGGATTATGATAAAAATGAATGCCCTAACTCAATGGATTGACTTGATAGAAGTGATATTGTGTTCATGGTATTTGAATTTTGATGTCACACCTATATGCTGCCCCTACCATGTCAATATAACCTTTGATGAAAGATTTATTTCATGATGTGATAGTTGACATGAGCATGTTATGACCATGATGGATATATGTTTGATTTTATGATCTAACAGATCTATTGTTGCATGACTCCAGTAAAGATATGATGATGACATGAAATAAGATGAATGAAGTGGATTCACATTCATAGGGAGAATCTCTCATAAAATATTCTTGCTCATATTACCATTTGTATTATATGTATTATTAAAATATGATTTATGGGTATTTGACATTGTTGATCCAAAAAAGAGGTATGAGCATCACTCGCACATAGGAATGCACATAGGTGCGACTATGCTTGATTGACACAAAATTGAATTTTTGTGCATGAAATCAGATTTTCACCTGGAGGATGTCAGTTCTACAGATAATTAGCATATATATGAAAGATATGAGAGCAGGGAAGTTTGAATGTTTACTATAATATGAACACGAAGATTGAACTGGTGTTTGCAGGTGACTGTGACATACATATAGATATGTCATTATGTTTGAAGTTCATGATACAAGAGTTTTAGATGATTGATATAGATGAGTTGTATGATGTATGATGATGACTTATACCTTTGACTCAATTATTGAGATATGTCTTGGACTACAGATCTTACTATTATAGCAAATTTGGATTTGACATAATGTCTAATGATTTCATTTTACGACTAATGATTTTCCTTGATGAAAATGATATATGATCGTAGTGACTTCCAATGACTTGTATTATGATCATGGGAATGACATCTTGAAGTTTTGAATTAATATTGAGTGATTGACGACAGATTGTTGGCATGATAATAGATGATGTCATGACTTGATGAAATCTCTACCTATCACCTAGTCCAATGAAATGACACTGAGATATTTATGAATTTTGATATTAGTATTGATCTGGCCTCTAAACTTTGATGAGCTGATTTAGTTTATTTGATTAGATACTAATGATTTATGAAATGTTGGGCATGATGGCTTGGTAAAGTGTTATAGTTGCAGTGAGAATTATATAAATCGATCTCCCCTTATCCAAGTATGTTTGCATTGATAGTTATCTGATGAAGCCGAGATGATGTGTTGATCCAAGTCTTTACTTCAGAAGTTTTCCAAGGTATGACTTTGATTATACTAACAATCGATTATTGTCAGGTAATGAGCCTCTGATGATCTAAGTCAAAGGGAGATGTATTCTGAAGCTCAAAATGATGTATCATGGCATGATGAATCGATTTTTGAAGTTGGGAAAATATAATCTATTTTTTGAAGCTATTAAACAAGTATTGGAAAATGGAAGTCCAAATCCTTGGACACTCTAATTTGAAGTTCAAGATATGGAAATTGATAGTCGATTGAAGCATTGATGTTGAATTTAGAAAATCCATCCATATATATTCATGATATGCATATAACCTAAGTAGATTCATTATTGAGTGTTATGAAACCAGCTCCAAAAATAGAAGAAAAGAGAGATCAATGCCTTAGAAATAAGCCACTTCGAGGGGGAAACCTACTTTACATTACATAAATTAAAAATTCTTGGATGATACAAATGATAAAACCTCCTTCTATATATAGGAGTCCATGGGGTCACAATATAATCCTATCCGAACTAATAATAATAATGTAAGGGAACAATAATAACAATATAGGGGTTACAGGGGTACAACAATAACACTAATGGGGCTACACTAACAACAATAAGGGACTACACTAGTAATATAGGGACCTAACATGCCCCTCTCCTTCAAAAAAGTGTTGTCCTCAATGCTTGAGTAGCTCTGGATGATTCTATATAAAATTATCATCCTCCCAAGTAGAATCTTCAGTGGGTAAGTTCTTCCACTTGATGAGATACTCTGAAATTGATCGATTTTGTAGTTGTCGAGTTCTTGTTTCCATGACTTATTCAGGTTCCAATATGATTTTTCCTTCCTGTTCCAATATGCTTTTTCCTTCCTCATTAAGTTCTGGAAATATTGTTTGAACTGGAAGTTTGTCACATATAACCTTCTTTAAGCATGAAACATTGAAAATTGGATGCACTCACGAAGAAGCAGGAAGCTCCAATTTGTATGCCATAGTACCAATATTTTGCAACACCTTGTAAGGACCATAGTACTTTGGAGATAATTTATTATCCTTCTTAGCTTGCTTGAGGGACATTTGTTTGTATGGTTGTAGCCATAAAAACACCCAGTCTCCTACATCAAAACATCTCTCACTGCAATGTTGATCTACCTGTTGTTTCATTCGATTTTGTGCTAAATTTACGTTATCCTTTAAGAGTTGGAGAACTTCTTGTTCATGCTCGATGTGATCTTCCATTCCTTGAACCTTAGAATTTTCTCTTAAAGATGATGTGATGGATGGTGGATGATATTCATAAAGTGCCATAAATGGGGTCATTTTTTTGCAGTATGGAAGGAAGTGTTATACCACCATTCAGCTAGAGGTAACCACTTAACCCATTGTATTTATTTATCATATAAAAAACAACGAAGATATCCTTCCAAACATTTTTTCACTATCTCAGTTTGACCATTGAATTGAGGATGATAAGATGAGCTATGAGCTAGTTGAGTACCCAAACAATAAAATAATTTCGTCCAAAAATTTCCAGTAAAAATGGGATCTCTGTCGCTTACCATAATCTTTGGGTTTCCATGTAGATTTTGAATTGTTTCCATAAATGCAGTAGCAACTTTAATTGCATTAAATGGATTAGATCATGCACAAAAGTGTGCATACTTGGTAAGTCTATCAACTACCACCATGATGACACTCTTTCCTTTGAACTTAGGTAAACCTGTGATAAAATCCATTGAAAATTCCTCCCAACATTGACTTGGAATGGATAAATGTTGTAGAAGACCCAGGGTCTTAATTGTATCAACTTTATTTTGTCGGAAAACCAAACATTCTGCCAAAAAATTTTGAATATCATATTTAAGGCCATCCCAAAAAAATTCTTTCTTCACCCTGTGGTAAGTTTTTAAAAATTCTCAGTGTCCTCCTAAAGGAGAAGTGTGCAATTCGAAAACAATATTTTGTTTAGTTGGGAATTCTTACAAAGATATAAGCGATCTTTATACCTAATGAATAATTTTTCCAACTAAATGCATCAGATGTACTAGGATCTTGCTGCAAATTTTGAATGAGTGTCCACACTTCTTCACCCTTTTTCCATTCATCCCTTGCTTCAGTTATTCAATCTGGTTGGATAATGAAATGGCACAAATCAATGCTTCCACCTCTTCATCCTTTATTGAGAGTGCATCTACAACAACATTTAGCTTCCTCTTTTGTAGATGATTTCAAAGTCATAACCCAACATCTTTGTGACCCATTTTTTCTGCTCTTCTAAAGATAGACTTTGTTCCAAAAAATATTTAAGACTATCATGATCATTTTTTACCTTGAAGTGTCTTCCCATTAGGTAAGGTAGCCATTTATTTAGTGCATGTAGTATTGCCAACATTTCCTTCTCATAAATAGATTTCTGTAAATATTTTCCTTTAATTGGATGACTTTCAAAAGAAATAGGTCTTCCTTCTTTCATTAAAACAACACCAATTCCATTTCCTGAGGCATCACATTCCACAATAAAGGTTTTTGTGAAGTCTGGCGTAGCTAAGACCGGTGTTAGGCACATTGCTTCTGTAAGATGTTCAAAGGCCTTAGTTGCTTCAGGAGTCTATGAAAATGCATATTTCTTCAATAATGTTGTTAGAGGTGTTTTTATTCTCCCATAATTCTTAACAAACTTGTGATAATACCATGTTAACCCGAGAAATCCTTGCAATTTCTTTATTTTTGTGGGGAATTTCCATTCCTTAATGGCTTTAATTTCTTTAGGGTCTACCTTAACACCCTCATGAGATACAATAAGATCCAGATATTCCACCTATTGTACTCCAAAGAAACACTTGGAGGTTTTTGCATATATTTGTTTCTCCTCCGATAGTTTTAGCACCCTGTCAACATGTTGAACATGATCCTTCCAAGAGTTGTTGTAGATTAGTATATCATCAAAAAAAACTACCACAAATTTTCTAAGGAAGGGTTTGAAAATGGAATTCATCAACCCTTGAAATGTAGAAGCTGCATTGGTAAGGCCAAAAGGCATGACCAAAAATTCATAATGACCCTCATGAGTTCGAAATGTTGTTTTTGGAATATCTTCAGTCTTCATTATAATTTGATGATATCCTGAACAAAGATCTAACTTGGTAAAATTAATTGCTCCATGTAATTCATCCAATAATTCATCAATCACAGGAATGGGAAATTTATCTTTAATAGTGAGCTTATTGAGCTCCCTATAATCCGGACACATGCGCCATGTTCCATCCTTCTTATGCACCAATACTACTGGAGCAGAGAAATGACTTTGACTAGTTTGAATTATACCAGCCTCTAACATTTCTGCAATCATACGTTCAATTTCACTCTTTTGGACATAAGGATATCTGTAAGGCCTGATGTTTGGAGGAACACTTCCTAGAAGCAAATGAATAGCATGATCATGATCATGAATAGGTGGGATTCCTTTGGGAGTTTAAAACACCTTGGAATGACTTTCCAAGACTTTTTGGAGGTTTGGAGAAATAGATGATTTTGATGTTGGAACTTCTAGTGACCATAATTATGAAATTACGCCTCGTTTTTCTTTATTCAGAAGCTTTTTCATGACATTAGAGCTTATTATCTTTATTGGCTTCCCTGCGATACCCTGTAATTAGACTTCCTTTCCTTCCAAAAAAAATTTCTTAAAAATTTCTTGAAAATTAAAAGCTACCGTTCCCAAAGATTGTAACCATTGTACTCCTAGTACAACATCAACACCTCCCATTTGAATGGAAATAATTAGACTATTAAATACATATTCCCCCATGGTTAGCTTGATATTATGGAATTTTTTAGAGCAATTTATAGTTCCTCCATTTGCAACCATCAGTTGACATTCTGGTGTTGGGTATAGGAAGAAATTCAATTCCTTGGCTACCTTACAATGAATAAAATTATGGGTACTACCCGAATCAATGAATACTATTATCTTTTTCTTCTTGATATGTCCTTATATCTTGAGAGTTTGAGGAGTGGTAATTCCTGCCAATGCATTACACAATATGTTCAGACTCATTTCTTCTTTATCTAGGGTTGGTTCCTGGTGTATATCCTCTTATTTTGAAGTTTTTTGTTCATTTTATTCCTCCTCTTAAAAAGTTATGTAAAATAATTTCTTCTCAACACACTTATGAAATTTAGTGTATTTGTTATCACAACTGTAGCAAAGCCCTTTTTCTCTTTTTTTTCCCAATTTTTGTGGTGTCAACCTTATAGGTTGTGGAAGTCTAGGAGTAGGAACACTTCCATCTTTATAGATGTGAGTGGTAGGATTCCTTGTCGCCATAATTTTACATTCAGTTTTTATTTCCAACCTGAATGCCTTCTCCAATGGATCAGGTTCCCAAACGCGAACCTCATGCTGGATGTTATCCTTTAAAGTCCTTATGAAGACATCAACCCTATGTTCATCTGGAATATCATTTACCCTTATATTCGATTTTTGGAAGTCCTCAATGTGCTCTACCACTAAACCCTTTTGTTTGAGATTTATCAATTGGTAAAATAAGGTGTTGCTCTTTGTATCTTCATAATGTGCTACCATTTCCTCCGTGAAAATTGACCAAGTGACAATTTTTTTTACGAGAGAAAATCCATCGATACTATACAAATGTATTTTTTTCTAAATATAAAGTTGCAATGTGTACCTTTTGTGTGTTTTGTACATTATTGAGATCAAAATATTGCTCAATCGGTAGTATCCATGTTACGGGATCCTTGCCATCAAAATTCCTCATATTGATATTTGGAATATGGTGGGTCTTCCATCCAACATTCGAGTTTGTGAAATCACAATTAACATTTATTTTGTTCTCATCATGAGTTTCCTCTACTATATTTTCGCCATTATGAATTATTTCTAGTATCAACTTTGGCAAGCCTTCCATGTATGTTTTTATATCATTCTTCATGTCTTCCATTTTTTCTTCCATGTCATTCTTCAAACCATCCATATTAGCTTCCACGCCTTTCTTCAAACCATCCATATTAGCTTCCATGCCCTTATTCAAACCATCCATATTAGCTTCCATGCCCTTCTTCAAACCATCCATCTTAGCTTCCACGCCTTTCTTCAAAACTTCCATTTCATTTTTTTTTCTCTTTGCAAGAGCGAAATTTGGTGCACTTTCTTTTTTACTTTTGATATATCATGTTGCATTTCTTCATCTTCATGAGTCACAGTAGATTATTATGAGGGCTTAATGGGTGTTGAATTATTTTTAGGGGGAATTTTAGAACCCAATATTGATACCTATGCTTCAATATGCCCTTGGAATCACTTCAAACTAATTTTTCAAACAAGACTTATGCAATTTGAAAAAAAAATACACACCTTTTTCTTGCTTTTGAGGAGCTCGATATTGAAACTGAATTATCTCTATGATATCAGATCTTCAATATCTGAAATTTAATCTTGTATTAGCCCTCCAAATATTCTTTCAAATTCCATATATCTGACTTGATTTGGATGCTTCAAGATAAATTTATGCCCAATCTCCCAGAATGACCTAATTATGGACTCGTTCAGTAGAGCTAAATTGTACGGAATTCCACGTGTCATTGTTTTCTCCTTTAGCTTTGAAATTGCTACATAGGAAACTGTAGTTCGTGTAATTTTGGCCACTTTTTACATAATTCCAATCCGATGTCCAGGGAGAGAGTTATGACTATTTTCCCAAGGTCACATCGTTCAGATGAAATTCAGGAGCCTGTAAAAACCCTAACTTCCACAGATCATATATTTGAAAATATTGTGAACCAAGATCTAAAATTTTTACAAGAATTTCCTCAATATTTTGGCTTTGCATGATAAAAGTTTCAACTTCTGAACCTTCGTAGAAAACAATTTATAACGAAAATTCCAGGATGACCTATTTGGAGCAGCGAAACCCTAGAATCCAAAGCTCTGATACCAAATGTTATGAAACTAGCTCCAAAATAGAAGAAAAGAGAGATCGATGCCTTATAAATAAGCCACTTAGAGGGGGAAACCTCCTTTAAATTACATAAATTAAAAAATCTTGGATGATACAACTGAAAAAACCTCCTTCTATACATAGGAGTCCATGGGGTCACAAAATAATCCTAGCCGACCTAACAATAATAATGTAAGGAACAATAATAACTATATGGAGGCTACAGGGGTAAAACAATAGAAATAAGGGGGCTACACTAACAACAATAAGGGACTACACTATTAATATAGGGACCTAACATTGAGCCGCTTCATTCACATTGAGTTGACACCAAGAATCCGTCGAGATGTTTGCATGAGATGATTTACTCTTGGTCTGAGATATTCTTCCTATGATATATGATTGTATGGATATGTTGATGTTTATTGGGAGAATTATTGATGAGATGAGCACATGTGAGTGTTTCCTTAGTATGATATCTTCCATGATGAGAGGTACGTAGCACGACTGAGGTTGACTATGATTTTGCTTGGATGGCTAGCTATGAGCAAGATGAAGAAGCTCCTTAGAGAGTTGTCTATGCATGATCTGAATATGAAAAGGATACATTGTGATAATAAAGAGTAAGATACGATTAACAAAGAATCCCATATATATATATAGTTGGGACCAAGATACTCTCATATATTATGACAGTGCGGCTATACGAGACAAGCTTAGGCTTGTGATTGGAACCTCCTTGAGAGGGAGGATGATTATGGTATCCTTTTATTATTTATATTATTATTTATTCTACAACATGATATTTGATTTGATTTCCTGTATAAATAGGAGACAAATTCTACTGATAGATGATGATTACTTGATATAAGTATGATTATATGAGTATGATGAAAGTAGCGCTGATCGAGGACACTCAGCCAAGATCTTCCTCCCCTATCTGAGCTCCTAGTGTATGGAATTGAGATAGAGGGTTACTCAGTTTGAGGTAACTCTGGACAATAGGGTGTCTCCCCTATATGTTACCCACATGGTTGGAGTAGTATCTCACCCTATTTTGGTCCTTGCAGAGTATACCCCAGTTGGAATCATACCCACAATAATGGGATTTTTGGGATTATCCCTCTCTATCTGGCCAACAGTAGAGGAGGCTTGGAGGTGTGTGATACTTACCTCTTGGTAAGTTAGGTATCTCATCTTATTAGAGGCTCAATATTTTAGCTCAAAAATTAAAGCTTTCATAATTGAATGAAAATAGAATGACAACGACCGTCCCGTTGCAAGGAATCCAACGCAACTCATTTCATTGAAAACCAAGTTCGGATGAAGGATTTATGTTTGTTGATCGTCGTTGAGAATAAGATAATTTTTATTAAAAAATTACAGAATAGGTACATGCTGATGACATGACAACCCAGTCAGCATTCAGGGAATCTTCTTCAGTTTTTTTCCAATGGTACTGCGACAAGTGTCACTGTTGGATTCGCCAGTTTGGTTTGTGAAGGTAAAAATTGTCCAATGACCTCATAAGGTTGAATTTTGGGTTCATGATATTATGTACTGGAAATTATTGTTTTTTTAATTAACATTGAAATATATATATATATATATATATATATATATATATATATTATAAATTAATTCAAACCTTAATTTATTTTAAATATTCCACATATATATTATTACAAACACATGGTGGATTATCTTATTCCAAAGGTTGAAATGTATGATTCATTAATCACATGGAATATTACATATTCGCATAATCCATATGGTGGTTTGTTATTCAAAGGTCCATGTTACAAAGGTTATATAAATTAGTCTGTTGGCAATGTAATGCATCGTATTAAAGTTCGGGTTTTTAAAAAGTTTATTGCAAAAACAAGTAACGAGGTCGAGGTCCGGGTTTGAACCCGTGACCTCCCCCACAATAACTACGTGCCTCCACTATTGGGCCATGAGCCCGTGACTTGAAAAACCATGCTTCGAATATGTATTTGAATGTGTGTGTGCTCTGATGGCGGGAATGGAGGGGCCAGCCCCTCACCATATGACCAAAGCACTGTGACCAGAGGGAGTGCCAACGCTAAACGTGCTTAGCAGTAAACATGTATTAATTACACTTAATCTGAGCCTTATCTCCAGTTAATGATTAGTTTAATATGGCGGCAGAATTGGAGGAGCTACAGATTTAGTTGGACTTAACTCAACTTCTCCAAATTTTGAGGCAAAATTGTAGGGAAAACTAGTTTTGCCATAACTGAGGAAATTTTCGACCAATTTTGGCTAAGGAAGAGTCATTGTTGATATATTTTGATGTTTTGGAGCCACTGGAATAGGTTTTATAGGCAGAAGAAGTCATCTACATATTTTTTTGTTGCCGTGAATATTTTTGAAGCTTAAGGCCATGAGGAGGGAAGGCCATGCCCAGAGCATATGGTAACCAAATTGAGTAAAAAAATAGTTGTTTCTAATATATTTAAATGTTTTAAAATCATTGGAATATGTTCCAAGAGAATTTGAAGCATGTAAATAACACTTAGAGAAAATTTGAGCTAATAAAAAGGCCCAAACTATGGAGTTGGACCAAGGAGATGTAGCCCAGGAGGGGTGAACTCCTTCATCAAAACTATGTTTTATTGTATCAGTTTGTGTTTTTTTATATCATTTATGTTGATTTTTTTCAACCATTTAAATTCATGCTTTATGCTTTCAAAAAACACTCATAAAATTCAGTTTTAAATTCCTCTTTTGACACACATAAGCAACAAGAGAACTTTCACATCAAGCACAAGATCAGTGACTAAGTTTTATATCTGAAAATGAAATTAGCACAGCAAAAATAACATTCAAATTTAGATCAAGTTGGTATCAGAGCCTCGTTGAAAGGAAAGGTTATTTGTTTGATAGTTGCTTGAAGTTTTGTGCAAGTTAATGGTTGCAATTTTGTGATGCTGACAAGGTTAAATTTGCAGAAAGGTGAAGGGAAATTGTTGGTTGAAAGTTCTGAGATTAGGACCAAAAGAAGGAGAGTTGAAGGAGCATCATCCTCACCCAAAATTTCACTCATAGCTGCACTTGAATAACCTCAAGTTTTGTATCAAGAAGCTGAAGTGATTGAAGAGGTACAAGCATCAGAAGGTGAGCTTGAATCCTTAGCCATTATGTCAGGCGTTGGAGAGACTCTTGGAAATTCATAAGAGGAGGATGTCAAGACAGACTTCAAGGACATTCAAATAATGGTTAAAATCATGTTTGATGCATTCACTGCAAAAAGAGTTGGAGAAGGTTCTAAGCCTCCACATGGAGAAGGACTTCAGATGGTAAGAAGGATGAAGAGAAGAGTTAAAATGGCGGAAGAGGAAAGCCACCTCCATATCTACCATCTTCATCATCCTCATCATCCCCATATGCATCATCTTCCATTTCCACCACAAATACCACTCACACTCTCTCAAAAGCCACAAAAGTACAAAATCCATTACTCAAATTGGACATTAAGTTTGAAATACCTATGTACAATGGCGAGGTAAATGCAAAGAGGCTTGACAATTTGATACGTCAATCGGAGGTGTATTTAAAAATTCAAAACCTTATTGAAGATGAAATAAAGATCTAGTTGGCTTCATTAAGGCTAGAAGGAGTTGCACTAGTTTTGTGGGAAGCAAAGACTCAAGAGGAAATGTGAATCCATGGTAAGATATCCATTTCGTGGGTTGAGTTTATTTCTTCCATTAAAAGACAGTTTTATCCATTAGCCTACATGAAAAAATCCATTATGAGTTGGCAAAATTTTAAGCAACTGAAGGGTAAAATAGTTCAATAATATACCCAGGAGTTTAGAAAGAGAGCTTTGTTGCTAGGACTAAATTTGAATTCCCAAGATACACTCTTGAAATACATTGGGGGTTTGCATTCCTATTTGAAGCATACTATCCTTATGTTTAACCCAATCAATTTAAATGAAGTTTGTGTACAAGCCACACACTTAGAGGCAAGGGGTAAACAAGGCATAGAGGAGAAAAGTGAAAGTGAGGTTAAATGGAAAGGAAAATTTTATGGAAGAGGAAAAAGAAATAGCTCTGTGAAAAGAGAGAAGTAAAAACTCACATGAAAAAATTGTTCAAAGACTAGCCATGATGAAGACCATTGTTGGCAACTCCATCCAGAATTGAAACCAATCAGGCTGAAATCCAAAGAGAAGGGGAAAAATGTTGTTGTATCTGAACAAGACTTAGGGTCAAATTCAAGAGATGAGACAAAAATTATAGCCATGGGTTTGAAAGGTAAACATATTTCAAGCACTAGTTCTTCAAAATTTTCAAATTATACTCATGATGAAGATACAAGAATATAAATTTTCCACATTATATTTGTCTCTAAGCAAACCAAGATTGATACACTTTTTGATAGTGGGTCACAAGCTAACTTGATTTCCGAAGATTTGGTTAAGCAACTAGGCCTTTAAACTATTAGACATCCAAGACCATATCCTTTGGGATGGATATGCAAGAATGAAAACTTGCAGGTTACAAGGAAGTGCTTACTAAAATTTTCCATCAACTCAAACTTTCTTGATGAAGTTGAGCTTGATGTGGTGCCGCTTGAAATATCAGGTATTGTATTGGGAAGTCCTTATCTGTATGATAGGAAAGTTATATTTCAATTCCATGAGAAAAAGTATCACTTGTTTAAGGATGATATTGAGTACATAATTAGAGAACATAAGATGAAGACAGGTTTGTCTTTATTACATCTAAGTGAAATGAAGAGGATAGTGAATGCAAGTCAGAACTTGACATTGTTGATGGTCAAACAAAGAGATGTTTTGAGTCACACTTTTCTAAAATATGCATATGCTTGTAATGAGTTGTTTCAGGATGTTAATATATTGCCTTTGAAAGAAGGTGAGAAACATTTGCAGCAATCAACATTAATGTTGAGCAGTGTTGGAAATAAGATGTCGGCGCGAGAGAGTGAAAAGGTCAAAGAGAAAGAGAAAAAGAAGCTTGGAAAATAATGCACGGATTCCACAAATGATTATTGTTGGTTTCTAAAAGGTACATGGCAATGGCGAAGATACTTTGTCAAGAGT
Organism: Pinus albicaulis; assembly: GCA_034641835.2. Lineage (NCBI taxonomy): Eukaryota > Viridiplantae > Streptophyta > Pinopsida > Pinales > Pinaceae > Pinus > Pinus albicaulis. The sequence goes on along the minus strand of CM076570.1, from coordinate 279,906,118 downwards.
CGACGCAAGTACAAAGAGATATTAGCTAAAAATCTCCATGGCGACAGTGTGCAAGGTGAGAAAGTTTCTAAGTTTCCTTTGATTGTTGACCAAGGTAGGAACAAGATGGTTTTTTCAATACTATATTGTTGTTCTGAAAATTCAGAAAAATTGCAGCATGACAGTGTCAATGACAGCAAGAGAAGGTCACAAGAATCAAGGAAAAAGTTGACTTTTTATGAAAAGCTCCAAATGATGAAATTGGAAAAATTTCATTGGATAGAGACTGGAAGGGTGAGGGAACAGTACCCTCATCCACATGATCAGTAATCAAAGATATTTTGGGGTATAAAAGGCTTCTAGTGGGGAGGAATGATCAGAGGCTTAGTATTTTAGCTCAAAAATTAAAGTTATCATAATTGAATGAAACGGGAATGTCAACGACCGACCTGATGCAAGGAATCCAAGGCAACTCATTTCGTTTAAAACCGAGTTTGTATGAAAGAGTTACGGTCTACTGATCGTCGTTCATAACACACAAATTTTTATTAAAAATTTTAAGAACAGGTGCATGCTGATGGCATGGTAGCCCAGTCAGCATTCAGGGAATCTTCTTCAATTTTTTTCCAATGGGCTATGACAAGTGTCACTTCTGGATTCGCCAGTTTGGTTTGTGAAGGTAAAAATATTCCAATAACCTCCTAAGGTTGAATTTTGGTTTCATGATATTATGAGCTCGAAATTATTGTTTTTTTATTAATATTGGAATATATATATATGTGTGTGTGTGTGTGATTTAAATATCATATGTTATTTTATAATATTATATATATATATATATATATATATATATATATATATATTAAAATTATTAATTAATTCAAACCTTAATTTATTTTAAATATTCCACATATATATTATTACAAACCTTAGTCACATTTAAATAATCACATGGTGTATTATATCACATGGTGGATTATCTTATTCCAAAGATTGAAACATATGTTTCATTAATCACATGGCATATTACATATTCACATAATTCATATGGTGGTTTGTTATTCAAAGGTTAATGTTACAAAGGTTATATACATAATCCGTTGGCAATGTAATGCACCATATTAAAGTTTAGGTTTTTAAAAATCCCATTGCAAAAACAAGTAACAGGGTCAAGGTCTGAGTTTGAACCCGTGACTTGCTCTACGAGAATTAAGTGCCTCCACCAATGGGCCATGATCCCATGAATTGAAATAACATGCTTCGAATATGTATTTTAATGTGTATGTGCTCCGATGGCGGGAACGGAGGGCCAACCCACATGCCAACCTCTCACCATATGACCAAAGCGTCGTGCCCAGAGGGAGTTCCAACACTAAACATGTATTAATTACACTTAACCTGAATCTTATCTCCAATTATTGAAGAGTTTAATATGGCAGCGGAATTGGCAGAGCTCCAGATTTAGTCGGAGTTAACTCCAATTCTCCAAATTTGGAGGCAAAATTGTAGGGAAATTTTTTTTGCCATAACTGAGGAAATTTTCGACCAATTTTGGCTCAAGATGAGTCATTATTGGTATATTTTGATGTTTTTGAGCCATTTGAATAGGTTTTAGAGGCATAAGAGGTAATCTACATATATTTTCGTTGTCGTGAAGATTTTTGAAGCCTAGGGCCACCAAGAGGGAAGGTCATACCCAGAGCATCTAGTAACCAAAGTGAGTAAATAAATAGTCGTTTCTAATATATTTCAATGTTTTAAAATCATTGGAACAGGTTGCAAGAGAATTTGATGCATGTAAAAAACACTTTGAGCAAATTTAAGCTAATACAGAGGCCCAAGATATGGACCTGGACCAAGGAGATGTAGCAAAACTCTATTTTATTGTATTATTTTGTGTGGTTTGTTGTCATTTATGTTTATGTTGTTCATCCATTTAAATTCATGATTTATTCTTTCAAAAAATACTCATAAAATTAGTTTAAATTCCTCTTTTGACACACATAAGCTAGATTATGATGCAGGTGTTATGCCATATGACTATTCAGGTTCATTGATGGGAAGATCAGTAGGAAATAGAATGGGTTGAGTAGTATCTCCCTTATGTCACCTATTTCTCAATATGGGTTCATAGTAGTAGCTCCCCCATGAAATTCTGGGTTGAGTAGTAGCTTCCGGATGTCATTCCAAGTTGATATGTGCTCCCTAATGATATGCTCTTCGATGATGATGCGAGTCATAAATTTGACCCCCTTGCTGATATTTCGAGTAGTATCCCAATGGTATTTCCGAGTAGTAGCCCAATGATATTTCTGGGTAGTAGCCTCGTGATATATTTCCAGGTAGTACATCGATGACATATTTCTAGGTAGTAGCATGTCGACTGATATTTGGAGTAGTAGCTCTTCGACTCATATTCTGGGTAGTATCCCGCTGACAGTTATTTGGGGTATTAGCCCGCTGATAGAGATTATGGGTTGTAGCCCGATGAATAGAGGGTGGTAGCTTAAGCTACCCTCCAGTAGGAAATTCTTCTTCTTTTAGATTCGATAATATTCAAAATATGAGAATGGATTAGCGAGAGACATACAATAATGATTCAGGATGATGATATACTTGAGATGGGATGTATGTCATGTTGATCGTTGACCAGACATTGGCAGGTGGAATTCTCCCTAGTTGAGAGGGAGTGTTAAAAGTATGAAACTTCGGTCATATTCCACTTTGGATAGCTCATATAATGAAGAGAATAATTACAATAGATTCCTCTTTTCGATAGGACCAAAATCAACCTAAATATCACCTCATTTGGACAAATAAAAGTTGGTTTATGAATTTATGTATCCACTCATGTATATTGGATTAGGTCGGCCCTATGCACATGTACCAATGGACAGGTTGGGCTCAACATCAAGTGGACCCTCATGGAACCTATTAATAGAAGAGACATCAAGGACACATTGATCAAGCTCTCTTCTCCTCTTATATTTTTTTCTTGCCTCGCACAGGTCTAATGGAGTAAGATTGCACAAGGTTCCAAAGCTACAGGGTGTAAGCTCGCACAAATATAGGGTTTATAGTTTTCAAACACTCGCACAAGACTAGGACATTCTGTCCCTGGACGCAGGCATGATATGGGCATGGTAGCATCTGGGAAGCCTTGGATGCACACACGATAGCTTGAAGGTAGCGTCTAGGGCCTCAGAAGGCAGATCAGGCATTTAGGTCCTCGGACACACGCACAGAGTGACCTAGGTATCATCCTAGGAGCCTTGGACGCATGCATAACAACCTCAAGGGTGTGTTTTAGGGGTTTGAGGTAGAAAAGAGAATATTTGTCCTCAGACGCATGCACAAAGTCCACCAGGGAGTGTCTAGGTCTGCTATAGACGCTCGCATAGCTCCTCCTCCATGCGTCTGAGACTCAAAGATGAAACTACAATACTTCAAATTTTCCAATCACTGACAATAGTGTTCAATAGTATTCTACAGGTTGTGACAGTATATTACAGTCATCAGAATCAGGTTTTTTATTTTTAGATGCATTTCATGGATATTCTAGTCGATGTGAAGATATGGATCATTATACTCTATTTTGTTGAATCATTTTACGACAATCTATTAGAAGAAGAATTTGCAAGGGTTTCCCCATAGTGGGTTTTTCCCTGGTCTCCGATCAATCCTGGTGTCTCTATGTGTGTTTGCTTTTCTTCCTTTGTTCCTTTATGTTACGTTGCATTGATGATGATGTTATTGTTCATTATACATAGTTGAATATGCTGATGAATAATGATGTAAATATGAATAATGTTATGATGCTATGGGGTGAAATTAATGTGTTAATGAAAAAATTCAATTATAAAAGCAAAGAAAAATATAGCCCTATGAAAAATTAACAACGGGTTCTTGGAGTTGTTGAGATATATACCTTACATCAAGGAGGAGAAGGACAAGGTTCAGATATTCATTAGTGGGTTTTTATTAGTCTACAGGGGTCGGAATGAGTTTGATGAGCCTAAATCAATTGAGGAGGCCATTCAAAATCTAAAGCATTATTATGAGAAGTCAAATCTCAAATTTGAGCCTAAGCGTGATTTTAAAGGAAACGAGAAATATAAAGGAAGATGGTCACCAAAGCGAGAAATACCGCAAGATGCAGGTGAGAAACAAAATGGGGTTCCTTACAAGAAGTTCAATACAATTGGGAAAGGACCTACAAAGCAGCAAGCTAGATGTGATCGTAGAGCACCATTGCAGATTTGGATATGTGGCAAGTATCATCGTAAGAGGGACTTTCCACAGTATCAGGGTGGTAGACCCCATATATATAGTGCACATGAGGCACATGCAGTTGGGGATGTTGGTAATAACATTCCTTGGATTTATGCAGTTGTGGACAAGATACATGCATATCATCATGCTTCTATCATTGAGATGGACGGTAAGATTTGTGATCAATTTCTTTATATTTTGATTGATCGTGGATCTAATTAAAATTATATTAATCCCGACTTGGTGGATAAGTTTGGTTTGAGAAAAAAAATTCATTCAAAACCTTGGTTAGTGCAGTTGGCTACAAGTACAAAGAAAAGAGTTCACCATTGGGTAAGAGCTTGTGCATTTTAGTTAAATGGTGTGCCTACAACAATGCACTTGAAAATATAGTCATTGGGATCATACAATATGTTATTGGGTATGTATTGGTTATATCTTCACATGACCAAGGTGGGATTTTATGAAAAATCCATTGAGTGCTTGGATGCCAATGGGGAACAAAGAGTCTTACAGGGAAAGAAGAAAGCCACATCAATTAGGATGGTGACATCTATGCAGGCCAAGCACAGTCACAGGAAAGGGTGTGTGTTGTTTGCACTACATATCTCTAGTGACAAAGGTAAGTAAGTTGAGGATGTAGATTCTTTAAGTAGGTACCAGTTCTACATTAGTTCCAATATGTATTTGAATTGGTACCAGGGGAAACACCAACATCAAAGGCACCTAACAGGATGAGCACACCTAAGTTGGTAGAGTTAAAGTTTCAGTTGAAAGATATTCTTGACAAATGATACATTAGGCCAAGTGTATCTCCCTTGGGTGCACCAGTGTTGTCTATGAAGAAGAAGGATGGTACTCTCAGATTGTGCATTGAGTATAGGCAATTGAACAAAGTGACCATCAAGAACAGGTACCCATTACTGAGGATCGATGATTTGTTTGATTAGCTGAAGGGAGCAACATTGTTCTCTAAGATCGACTTGAGATTGGGATATCATCATGTACGCATCAAAGAAGAGGACATCTACAAGACAGATTTTCGGACCAGGTATGGGAATTATGAGTTCATTTTAGTTCCATTTGATTTGACTAATGCTCCAGCTACCTTTATGTGTTTAATGAATAGAGTGGTGTGTCCTTATATGGATAAGTTTGTGATTATATTCATTGATGACATATTGGTGTATTCTAAGAATTAAGAAGAGCATGTTGAGAATTTGGCAGTAGTGTTGAGATTGTTGAGAGAGCATCAATTATATGCTAAGCTTAAAAAATATAGTTTCTTTCAGATTGAGGTACATTACTTAGGACATCTTGTCTCCAATTAGGGCATAACAGTGGATCCAGAAAAGGTAAGAGCTATCATGGAATGGGCATCTCCTAGAAATTTAGAAGATGTGAGATCCTTCAATGGATAGGCATGTTACAGGAGGTTCATTAGGAACTTCTTGTTGGTCAAGGTTTTCATTGATGTCAATATGGCATTGTTGAAGATGGAAAATATTCTTGTGATGTTTTGATGTTTCCATAAACTCTTGCCCTAATATTTTGATGAAACCCTAACCCTAATTCATAATAAAACCTAACCCTAATTATTCATGAAACCCTAATCCCTAAACTCCACACTCTACTCTTTCCCTAATCCCTTGATGAAACCCTTAACCTTAAGTTTGGAAAACCCTAGGTGCCAAAGAGAAAAACCTAGCTAATATAATAATGAAACCATAATGGCTTTGAAACCCTAACCTTAGACAATAGAACCCTGACTCTAAAATGTGTGTGTGTATATATATATATATATATATATATATATATATATATATATATATATATATATATATATATATATATATATATATATATATATATATATATATATATATATATATATATATATATATATATATTCCTAACTCTATTATAAAAACCCTTTTACCCTATGGACATAAATTTTTCCCTAATTTTAAAATAAATGGGAGGAACCCCATATGCTAAACATAGGTTACAAAAAAAGGAAATTGAATAATTATTTAAAGTGAAAATACAACTCTTTTCAAAGAATGCATGAAAATAAATAAAAAAATATCACTCAAACATTACATATAGCGTTGAAACTGAATGATGAATACTGGGAATTAGACGTTGATTTTTGGTTAACCATTATCATGGCACGTCGACTCTCCAAACGTTGTACACTTTGGCTCCACCACTTCACTATTCACGTCAGATAAAATGATGGATGTTGGACATTAAGCGTATATATATTTGGCTGAGCTCATTCATTTCTTATTTATATCGATGTAGAAAAAAACGGATAAGCGTGTTTACACCTCATGAACTGAAGATGATCCAGAATTTTTGTGGAATGACAAACTCGTTGATGGAATCATCTTAGAGTTGTAAAAAGGTCGATTGAAAGTCAAGGATATGTTGAACATCGAAGATCCAAGGGTTCACATGAAATTTGTTTTTGGTTTCACTGGGGTTGAAATCGTTGTTGTAGGACTACCTAGAAGCTCATTTGTAGAGGTTCGGACAAATAACTTGTGAAGAGAATATAAAGGTCTATTTATTGGGCAACTTCAGTGGCTAAGTTATTTTTTGGAGCTCAGAATTGTTGCCTTTTGTAAGAGGCTTGGATCAAGCAGTTCAAGACTTAGAAAATTTATGTGTTTCCTTGTACTTGGACTAATAAACATTCATTTAAAACGAGCTTGGAATAACCTCAAAAATAACTTCGGATTGTAGTACTCAAAGGAGGATTATTTGGGTAAATTATTTGAGTACATAATTGGCTTATAGTGGCTCGGACTTCTTAACCATAATTACATTGCAAATTCTTTAACTTATCCTCGGACCTACTATAGGTACAGTATTTCAGAATATTTCAGTACATCATCAAACTTAAGCTTCAAAACTTTTTTCTTCAGCCTTGGTTAACCTTTGGACCTGGTGTAAGTTTTAATTAGTGCAATAATCTAGGGACTATGGAACAATACTATCCCTCAGATAGATTTCTATTTATGGAGTCCTCGGATTTTATGCTATGGTTCAGGTATAAAGAAAAATCATAGGCTTGGGTTAAGTGGTGAGCTAAACTGTGATTGCAGCATTATTATCTTCGTATCTTCAGTGAAGAGATAAGTCACAACACCAAGTATAGACCAACATTTTGATAGTCTACTGTTTTTGTAATGTTCCTAAATTAGCTTCAGCTAATTTGGAACATTAATTTTTCCTTGTTCATTTTGTATTTCATGATTAATGAATAAATTGTAAGGGAGGATGTCTAATCCTCTTGCAAATCAAGAATAAATCAATGCCTATGTGAAAAGAGACATATTTAGGCCATTTGAATAAAATCTTGCAAGTGTGAAAGGGCCAAGACCACCAAAGGAGATCCTATTTGACCAAGTCAACAGCGTTATCTAGGTTCATTGAACCTCCTTGATGGGCTACACAGTTCTAGAAGGGGTTTCCAAATGTGAAAAGAACCAAAGGATGAAAGTGGTTTAGGGTTTTCCAAGAGACTCAAATGTTATAAAAGGAGGGTGAAGGCTCATGAGGAGGTTTTTGATCATATTTCATTTTCTGAGCTTGCTGAGGCAACTCCATTTCTCTTTGTTGTTTAGGAGGAGAAAGAGAGGATCTCCTGTTTAGGAATCCTCTATCCTTATTTGAGTAGCTCTTGGAGGGAAGTGTGCTAGATTGAACCACTATCAGGTTGGAGGCCAAGCTATTCTTGCATAGACAGCATTGGCTCAGTGAGGGTTTTGCTACTGCTGTAAGTGTACTAAGTGGGAATTCTAAATTTGCAAGAATCTAGTAGTTTTAAGGGATCTCTCTCAGGGAGGGTGTCTTGTGACCACCCGGAAGAGGATCTCTGTTATATTTTCATTTCAGATCTGTATATTTTACCTATTGTAACATTCATCTCAAGATACTATGCAGTCTCCTTTGTCTACTGCGTTATTTTATGTACTGCTTCTACTACTAGTTGTATATCTCTCATTGTACCAGTTTATGGTGATTGAGGCTTGCCTCTCACCTTGAATATTTATGAAGTAGCTTGCTAATATCTCATGTTCAGATCTGATGTATATTATTAATAAATTCATCTTCAGAAATTACTGAATCTTTCTTCAGTTCTGTGTTCAAAAAGTTAGATCTACACTTTCTAGTGCATTATTTTGTAGAAACCCCAAGGGGATCTTGATTAGAAGGCTGAGTGGTTTCCAGATGTGATATGGATCTGATGTTTCAGCCATGAATCTTCTGTAGATATTTAATCTAACAGTATACTGCTGAAGCACACTTATAGGGACGTTGTCTATTCATTTCTGCACTTTCTACATACATTGCAGCTCCTATTTCTGAAGATTTCTTGCTTATTTCCTCATGTAATTCATTTTATTTCTTAAGTAAATCCATTGAAATTATGATTTTCTGCTGCTTTTATTTAACACATGTCTTATGGCTGATTTAAAGTGACTCTCTACTGAAACTGCGCAATTTTTAAGTGGGTTCTTCTTCATTCCATCGGCTCTTCTCTTTAGCTGATTTTTAACTAGTCAGCTTCGTGGGAGATCTGTTTAAGGCCCTTAAACTCCTTTTTTTTTCCTGAAATTCATCATGGAGGTCCCAAACAGCCTATAATAAGGGAAACAAGCCCTTTTTTTCGTTATTCTTGCACCATTTTTCTTATACAACGTTTTCTTTGAGCATATTGCAGTTTTTCCTAGAAGTGGAATTTCCCGCTCCTTGCTTGTTTGGTTTTTGCTGCTATTTTGGATCCATTATTTAGATATGAAAATATAAGGATCCCAAGGGTTGAAAAATTCAAGAGGAGTGTGTTTCTCCCACACTTTTTGTGTTTCACCAATCTTCTATAGACAGATTCTGGAGCGGGCCAGGAAGCCTCTGGTTTTCACCCTCTCTTTAGAGGTGATATAACCAGTAAATTCCCTACCAGTCTATCTCTGGTTTAGATCTATTGGTGTGATTCCATAGTGGAATATCTTAAGATATTCCCTACTGAGCTTATTTTTCTCCATTTGGAATATTATAGTGGTATCAGAGCATGATCTCTGGCTCCGCCTGTGAGATCAAGCTATCAGTGAAATCAAGAGCAAGGGAAACATGAAGAAGATGATTTTAATCTCATCTATTTTTAGATTTAATAATGGCATCCCTAAGGAGGATGTGCAAGAAGAAAAGAGAAGCAGCAGTGAAGCTCCCAAGGAGTTTCAAAAATAATATCTTCCAATCAAATCTACAAGATCTGTGCATGAGGAACATTTTGAATCCTCATCTCATGGATATGAGCACTCAGTCATATCATCAGAGCTTCAGCATTTTTCCAGTGATTCCTTCATGGAGGGGGAAAATGAAGGTGTGAGCTTGATTGATACATTGCAAAGGGCAATATCTCCATTTTCTGAAGAGTCCTCATCTCAAGAGGAAAGCATGAAGGATTCTCCTTCAATAGTTGATCAAGATCTATTGTCTCTCACTGATGATGGGACAATTTCAGTTATTGAATAGGAGGATAAGGAAGTGGGAGATGAGAATGCAGTCACCTCAAGGGCACCTCAAGCACTTCATGAGGAAGAGGTTGAAGCACTTGCTCCAAGAGAAGAGACTCTTGCACTCTTGCAAAGAGTCCCACAAGATCTCATGCATGAGGAGCATGCACTATCATTGATCAATGATGAGGTCTTGGATATAGGGGAGGTAGAAGAGGAGGAAGGGCATCACAAGGTGGAAAGCATGAATCCTTCTCTACTTCATAACTTGGAAGCACAAATAAGGCAAGAGGAATTATGCATTGAAGGTAGGGACAAATATGTTTGCCTACATCCACATTCTACTCTATGCCTTGACACCTCTTTGCAAGGAGTTCCTCTACTAGGAGCACCTCTTGATAGGAGGCAATCTAAAGTGTTCTCTCAACTATGGGCTGCATATGCATACTTGGCTAAGGAGGGAGCCTTGGGAGAAGCTAGCACAACGCAGAGAATCTCTCAAGCATTTAGGAGAGAGATGAGCAGTTTCCTGAAAGGGAAATTGAAAACTCCCACTCAGATATCTGTGTTGAGAAAGGAGAAATCATAGATCTATGATGGCATGAGCATGAGGGCACATGAAAAATCCATATCTTTTGGGCAGCCCATGATCTCTTCATTCACAAAGGAGATTTCTGAAGATGGCAAGGGGATCCTAACCCTCTTGTATACATGGGCCAAAAGGAGGAGGTTTTGGAAAACAAGGACTTTCCAAGGGGAAGTTGATTTCCATATGCTCCAATATTGTCTTATGCAAGAAAAACTGCAAATGGGGCATCCAAAGGAAGATTATGATGCTCCAACATGTGATCTTGATATCAAGGATGTCAAAGAAGGGAGCCATGAGAAGACAAGGGCTGCATTTCAGACCTCCACAGCGTTGTCATTCTTGGAGAGCTTGGATCCTTGTTAGGATTCCCAACTCACGATGGAATACTCCAAGGAACTTTTGATATGGGGGGTTCTTGAAGTGGAAGTAAAGGATGAAAGATTCAAGGTGGTAGATGGGGTTATCTATTTCTATAATCTTATTCTTTGGCTAGTGACTCCAAACTCAAGGAGGGACTATTTGATGCCATCTATGAAATCATTCTTTCTAAACCCACTAGTTTTGTCAAAGCCTATAATACACTCTTGGGTGGATTCATATGGGAAGGATACAAATAATATGTGTACTCTCATATGAAGAAGTGCATGGATTACTTGGTAGAGGAGGAGGAACATAGCTCTTGGGAGGAGCCACCATTCACACCTCCTTATCCTTTGAGTGTGAGAGGGAACTCATCCATGAGTTACCCCACTTATGTAAAACAAGTATATAGAGAGGCTCATCCTCTTAAGCATTATTTTGTAACTCCTATATGCTTATATTTTTCTGACACTCATTTGCAGGGCATGGTGCCAAGATGGGGCACTAAGTATGATGGGTTTCATAGGCCATCTAAGGCCATGAACTATGTTGATGCAAGCAATTCCTTGGAGAACCTTGGAAAGCTATTATATTCCTCAGGTGTGATTCTTTTACACCAACCATGTTGTACATTCTCCAAGCATTCCAAATACATGAGGCAGAAAACAAGTGTTGGAGGAGGCACTTGTCATATCTTATTCTATGGCAGTTAAGGGTAAAACTGCACTGGTTTCACATGAGGGAACATATTCCTTCTTATCTATCACACATGGCAGCTAGCATGCTTCTAATCATGATCCCACAAGCTGAATATGTCCTTATATTTTTTGGGGGCATAGTTGGAGGAAAGGCACACTTGTTGAATGTGCCCTTGGGAGAAGGATTTCCCCATTATTTTTGCATTGCTTGCTTCCATGGGAGCATGAGATTTTGTATGGCCACTATGATAAATCACTTGTCTCTTTGTAAGGTGAGCCATATGTTGGATGGTGATATACCTCTCACATGTAGTGGGGAGGATATTTTCTATGGATTGCCAAGCTGGGAGGTAATCCGCTTCATTTTGATGATAGCATGTGGATGGGAGTCTTTCATGGATCATGAAAACCCCATGATAGACATCACTTCTATCTTGATGAGGCCATGGATCAGCAAGAAGGTTTCCACAACAACCTTCCATTTCTTCATGAAGAGAACCTTTGAGTTTATTCATCAAGGGAAAACTTGCATCTTAAGGAAGGACCATTGGAAAGACCAAGATATTGCAGAAAATTCAGAGCAATGGAGGAGACTATTTGATGAGGAGGCCACAATAGAAGAAGGAGGAGTCTTGCAGCACCCTTGCAGTTGCTTGAGGACAAGCAACATTTGGGAGGGGGAGACTGTAATGTTCCTAAATTAGCTTCAGCTAATTTGGAACATTAATTTTGACTTATTGATTTTGTATTTCATGATTAATGAATAAATTGTAAGGGAGGATGTCTAATGCTATTGCAAATCAAGAATAAATAAGTGCCTATGTGAAAAGATACATATTCAGGCCATTAGAATAAAATATTGCAGGTGTGAAAGGGCCAAGACCACCAAAGGAGATCCTATTTGACCAAGTTAACAGCGCTTTCTAGGTTCATTGAACCTCCTTGATGGACTGCGCAGTTCTAGAAGGGGTTTCCAAATGTGAAAAGAACCAAAGGATGAAAGTGGTTTAGGGTTTGCCAAGAGACTCAAATGTTATAAAAGGAGGGTGAAGGCTCATGAGGAGGTTGTTGATCATATTTCATTTTTTGAGCTTGCTGAGGCAACTCCATTTCTCTTTGTTGTTTAGCAAGAGAAAGAGAGGATCTCTTGTTTAGGAATCCTCTATCCTTCTTTGAGTAGCTCTTGGAGGGAAGTGTGCTAGATTGAACCACTATCAGGTTGTAGGCCAATATATGCTTGCATAGACAGCACTGGCTCACTAAGGGTTTTTTTGCTGATGTAAGTGTAGTAAGTGGGAATTCTAGATCTGCAAGGATCTAGTAGTTTTGAGGGATCTCTCTCAGGGAGGGTGTCTTGTGACCACCCGGAAGAGGATATCTATTATATTTTCATTTCAGATCTGTATATTTTACCTATTGTAACATTCATCTCAAGCTACTGCGCATTCTCCTTTTTCTACTGCATTATTTTATGTACTGCTTCTATTGTTAGTTGTATATCTCTCATTGTACTAGTTTCTGGTGATTGAGACTTGCCTCTCACCTTGAATATTTATGAAGTAGCTTGCTGATATTTGATGTTCAGATCTGATGAATATTATGAATAAATTAATCTTCATAAATTACTGAATCTTTCTACAGTTCTGTGTTCAAAAAGTTAGATCTACACTTTCTAGTGCATTATTTTGTAGAAACCCCAAGGGGATCTTGATTAGAAGGCTGAGTGGTTTCCAGATCTGATATGGATCTGATTTTTCAGCCATGAATCTGTTGTAGATATTTAATCTAACATTATACTACTGAAACACACTTAGAGGGATGTTTTCTATTCATTTCTGCACTTTCTACATACATTGCAGCTCCTATTTCTGAAGATTTCTTGCTTATTTCCTCATGTACTTCTCTGTATTTCTTAAAGAAATCCATTGAAAGTATGATTTTCTATTGCTATTCTGTAATACATGTTTTATTTCTGATTTCCAGTGACTCTCTTATGAAACTGCGCAATTCTGAAGTGGTTTCTTCTTCATTCCATCAGCGCTTCTCTTTAGATGATTTTTAACTATTCAGCTTCGTGGGAGATCTGTTTAAGGCCTTTAAACTCATTTTTTTTTTCCTAAAATTCATCATGGAGGTCCCATACAGCCTATAATAAGGGAAACCATCCCTGGGCTGTGTTATTATTGCACCATTTTTCTTATACAGCGTTTTCATTTAGCCTCTTGCAGTTTTTCCTGGAAGTGGAATTTCCCGCTCCTTGCTTGTTTGGTTTTTGCTGCTATTTTGGATCCATTATTTTGTATAAATTTGAATAATAGCTAAATTATTCACCGATATTATCCTGATTACACACTATTTAAGCTTCATGCATAATACATAACCTCTTCTACAATTGATCATCAATATGTGGAAATAGAAGCAATCGCATGCGCACATTAAAACATAATCAAGCACACATATAACACAGTATTTAATGGGGAAAGCATACATCTGAAAACCCCCAACTATCTGTATATTATAATGATAGAGAACATGTAACAATACATAGCACAAAGCTCCTCACAGCTCTCAGCACTATCTCATATGCTACACACAAAACTAGCTCTGAGATGAACAAGTCACAAGTTCAAATCTCCTCCACAAGTCTGCCTGCCTCTACTGTGCAATCCAAGATGAATAATGATGAGATCCAAGTTCAAATCCCATTGGCTTGTACTGCGCAATCCTCATTGGCAATCTCAATCAATGTGTGTGCAAATCTCATGCACAGCTATAGTCACAACTGATAGTAGACTCACCCTTTCACCCACCTCTAACACTGGTCTCCACTGAACTGTCCATGCATTGCAGTTAACCGATGTATTCTTTAGTTGATTTATGAGTTAATAATTAGTGAATTAATTAATAATTAATTCACACCACTCATCACTAGTGTATTTATCAGTTAGACTAAATACAACTAGTTCAACTAAGTTAAACCTAACACAACTCCACCAACTGTCTCATCAACTCCACCAAACTCTGCCACATGAGTTCTAACTGAAGTCAACCATGCAATAGCTCAACTAACCCTTAGGAAAAGCGTATTTCCTTCTGTCAGCTGCATGTGCCACATCCAAGCATCAAACTGAAGTGCTCCAAGAGTATAAGATAATGTTTATAGTCTAAATATTATTAAGGGTTAATAATATTTGACTGTTCTATTTTTAGCCCGGCAGTCTAAAAATAGATTCCGCCCAATGTCTAAAAATAGAGGTCAATCTATTTTTACCAACTTGACCAATCATCCATAAATAACATCTTGCAACTCATAGACCATGATCCATATGTCTAAAAATAGACATAGTCTAAAAATAGACTTTGCGACAAAAATCACTTGTGTGGCCCCCCACCTAGTTTAGGTGATCACTTTCCAACTAGGATCAGGAAAGATGTTTCAGGATGCCTCCTTCACTGTTTCTTGTTGCAATCTTCAACACTTCCTCTCAACAAGAAAGGATTGTCTTTGCATGTGACATGCAACTCCATGCATTCGCCCTGCAACCTTCACAAGCGCCATGCAACTCCATGCATCTGCTCTGCAACTCCTCTGAAACTGAATAGGCTCCAAACAACTCAATCAGTCTGATGCATCTATCATCAAAGTCTTCGAATTCTGCTGGGCCCAATTGCACATTTCATCAGGAACCACTGCGCTGTTGAACTCTTGCACCCATGCCCTCTTGCACTTGTTGTCAACTCTGATTCGCGCTCCAGTATCCGACACTGTCACTTTGATCTTCCTACATCAATCCAACTGATCATGCTACTACTGTGCTGTGGGCACCTCATAGCCAGGTTCAATTCATGAGATCCACACCATCTCATGAATCCTACCCAGAAATCTCCTCTTGGGATTAATCATGCATGTCGCCCCACCTCTCACCTGGTGGTATAGTTGCATGCACTCCCTCTGCCCATCTGGCACAAAATTTCTTTGCATGAGTGGTTGCTCCCACTCCATGATCCTCATCTTGTGGCTGCTCCACACCCCGAGGTTCACTCTTACCTGCATGAAAAACTTGCTCCTTCTCAAGCATCAATTGCATGTCTTTCTTGCACTTCCCAACAGTAGGAAGCTTCGTAGACATCCCATCTACTTCAAGTCTATAGAGATTCTTTGCTTGAATCCCAACCTTCTTGACTTGTCCTGTTTCCTTGTGCCGAAGGAAAAATTTTCCTTCACTGAAGACAACTTCATACCCTTTATCCTCTAACGTTGCGACTGAGATCAAATTCTTCTTTAAACCTGGAACATGCACTACATCTTGTAAAATAATGAGTTTACCTAAATCCCTCTGAAAGGTTATGGTACCAATGCCGGTCGCATTGTATCGTCCATTGTCGCCCAACTCAACATGCAACTGGAGATCTTTCTCCACCAAGTCACTGAAAAGATTCACATCTCCCGTCATGTGAAAGGAAGCGCCACTATCAAAATACCACCCCGATCCCAATGCACTAGACACCATGCATGCGATCAATGAGAATTCCAGCTCAAATTGCGAGGCAAGAGCCTCACCAGCTGCAGCCTACTTGTTATTCTTCTTCTGTGGACAATTTGTGGCGAAATGTCCATGCTCGTGACAGTGAAAACACTTCACTTTGGACATGTCACGCTCTTTACCATCCGCACCGGATTGAGAAGCAGTCTTCTTGCCCTTCCCCTTCCTTGCTTTGGCAGCCAAAGCGCAATCCTCTTCATCAGATGCCTTTGATGAAGATCCATCCCTGGTACTCCGCCTTATCTCCTCTTACACAAGATCCGACCAAAGTCGCTCCCATCCTGGAAATTTCTCCCGACCATTGACAGAGTCCTGATAGGAGTGCCAACTCTTCGAAAGACCAAGGAGAGCCAAGTCCACCAAGTCCTCATCATCCACACTAATTCCTACACTCCCAAGCTCATCCCTGCAGTGGACAAACTTTGTCAAGTATACCGGAATAGTGTCATTCTTCTCCATCTTTATTTTCCTGAGTTTATCCTTGAGCGCCAACTTCCTCTGGTCGCTCTTTCTTTGGAATAAATCTGTCAACACTTTCCACATCAAGTATGGAGAATCTTTTCCATGCAGGCTGGATACAACGTGATCCTTCACGCCCTCCAACAGAATCCTTTGACATTTTGTTGTCTTCTTTTGCCAAGCCTCAACTTGAGCAACATCAGTAGGCTTTGGGACTTCAGCATATATGAACTCCTTCAGCCCATTTTCATCTAACACCACCTCCATCCTGTCCTTCCATGCAACATAATTTGATCTGCCCTCAAGGGCATACTCCAATCGCAATCTGTTGAAAGACATTTTGACTTCGACACCAAGAAAACACTGCTGCAAATTCGAATTCCACCAGCTCAAAACTCAACCACTCCTGATCTGTGAGAAAAAATCATTTCTAGCACAGAGATCGAATGTAGGGGAATTTACTGGATTTATCACCTTTCAAAGAAAGGATGGATCCAGAGGCTACCTGGCCCGCTTACAGACTCTGTCTACCGAAATAAATTGTAATCACTGTAATAGATCCGATGATCAATCTCGCTCCAATACCATGTATAAATTTGAATAATAGATGAATTATTCACCGAGATTATCCTGATTACACACTATTTAAGCTTCATGCATAATACATAACCTCTTCTACAATTGATCATCAATATGCGAAAATAGAAGCAGTCGCATGCGCACATTAAAACATAGTCAAGCACACATATAACACAGTATGTAATGGGGAAAGCATACAGCTGAAAACCCCCAACTATCTGTATATTATAATGATAGAGAACATGTAACAATACATAGCACAAAGCTCTCACAGCTCTCAGCACTATCTCACATGCTACACACAAACTAGCACGGAAGATGAACAAGTCACAAGTTCAAATCTCCTCCACAAGTTTGCCTGCCTCTACTGCGCAATCCAAGATGAGAATGAAATGAGATCCAAGTTCGAATCCACCTGGCTTGTACTATGCAATCCTCATTGGAAATCTCAATCAATGTGTGTGCAAATCGCATGCACAGCTATAGTCACAACTGATAGTAGACTCACCCTTTCACCCACCTCTAACACTGGTCTCCACTGAACTGTCCATGCATTGCAGTTAACTGATGTATTTTTTAGTTGATTTATGAGTTAATAATTAGTGAATTAATTAATAATTAATTCACACCACTCATCACTAGTGTATTTATCAGTTAGACTAAATACAACTAGTTCAACTAAGTTAAACCGAACACAACTCCACCAACTATCTCATCAACTCCACCAAACTCTGCCACATGATTTCTAACTGAAGTCAACCATGCAATAGCTCAACTAACCCTTAGGAAAAGCGTATTTACTTCTGTCAGCTGCATGTGCCACATCCAAGCATCAAACTAAAGTGCTCCAAGAGGATAATATAATGTTTATAGTCTAAATATTATTAAGGGTTAATAATATTTGACTGGTCTATTTTTAGACTGGCAGGCTAAAAATAGATTCCGCCCAATGTCTAAAAATAGAGGTCCATCTATTTTTACCAACTTGACCAATCATCCATAAATAGCATCCTGCAACTTATAGACCATGATCCATATGTCTAAAAATAGACATAGTCTTAAAATAGACTTTGCGACAAAAATCACTTGTGTGGCCCCCCCACCTAGTTTTGGTGATCACTTTCCAACTAGGATCAGGAATGATGTTTCAGGATGCCTCCTTCATTGTTTCTTGTTGCAATATTCAAAATATTTAGATCTGAATATCTAAGGATACCAAGGGTTGCAAACTCCAAGAGTAGTGTGTTTCTCCCACACTTGCTGTGTTTCACCAATCTTCTATAGACAGAGTCTGCAGCGGGCCAGGAAGCCTATGGTTTTCACCCTCTCTTTAGAGGTGATATAACCAGTAAATTCGCTATCAGTCTATCTCTGGTTTAGATATATTGGTGTGATTCCATATTGCTATGATTCCATAGTGGAATATCTTAAGATATTCCCTATTGAACTTATTTTTCCCCATTTGGAATATTACAGTTTTGTTGTGTGAAGCAACTGTGGTGGAAACATCAAGATTAGTGGTGGAACATATATTGAAATTCAAGCAAAAATTTTTGTTAGAACATAATAATAATTTGCACAGTGCTTTGGGTTTGAAGACACTCCTTGAAGATTGTGAAGATTAGTTTTTGGATCAGACTTGGTGCAGCATAGTGAAGAATCTTGACAAAATCTTGGAGTACCTTGAAGGCATCTTGAAGAGATTGTGGAGAAATACCTTGTTGGGCCCTTGTGAGAAGATATTGAAAAATCCCTTGAAGAGACTTAGAGTAGGTGTAGAACTAGGGCTACTCATTGAAGACACTGTTGAGTCTCAAATCTGCATCTTTTCCATACACCTTTTTATACCTTTTTCATCCACCTGAACCTCCCAAGTTGTCAATATCATTGTATATTAATTGCAAAAGAGCATCTAACATGGTTTTTAACTATATTTTTGTGTCTGCTATTTGATTTAGATTTTTTTCATTTAGCTGCGAAATCTTGCCACTTTCCGCAGCTGAGCTACAACTTTCCGCAGCCATTTTGTGAAACTCTATGTTACAGGTGTCCTCAGGTAAAATGAGCCACATGGGAAAGTCAGAAATGATGTGGACATGGATCGTGTCCTATTGGCTCGAGAAAATTCATCTAAGGAGGCTACGGTCAAAGGTGGCCAAGTGGAAGTCAACCATAGAGTCCCACGGTGACAGGACTCTGTTTCTCGTCACGTGGAGATTTATATGGCTGTTTCTGAATTGCGGAAGACAAATCAACACCTGTACATGGCTCCATAAGCCGAATTCAAACATCCACTCTGCATAGATTTACTCTCCAACGCGGCCATGATCCTAGATATTTGGACGTAATGGTTTACGTGTTCTCCATCAGCATAAACTTCAGGGAATTAGTTATATTACCTTTTTTATAAATAACGCGTTTGCATACGCATATTAGATTAGTCTCTGTTAGTTTTTATTAGTCTGCTCTGTAATGTAATTACGTTGCCACTGTGCCATAATATCACCTTTCTGTTATGACTGCATTTTAATATATAAGAAGACTCTGTTTCCAAACGTAATTCATACTTGAAGATTGTTACCAAGGCTGGTGTAGAGGGCCCCTGCACACGCTGAGGTTTTGTGCATTATTGTATAGTTCTTGTTTTATTTCTTTAAGCTCATTGTGCCATAATTCATTCATGTGTTTATACATTGCATCCTTCATGGTATATATGCTTCATTTCTGTTTATAATCTTTCATGCTTTACATTTTACTTCTGTCTTTCATGTTTTATGTTATTTTTAAACTGATCAGTGTTCTTGTTTCAGGTTATAAATAGGCAGCCCGGGCATTTGCATAACTTTTTGACTAATGACATGGAATTAATATTGTTCTGCTCCTAATTTTCTTTTCTTAGTTTCTGTTTAATTTCAGTACTGCTTTGTTTATTTCAGTTTTGCTCATTTGCTTCAATAGTTAGATTTAGATATATTAAATTGCTCATAACATCTTCAGTTGCCTCCGAAAGCCACAGCTGGACTGATGGTGAGGGATTGAATCATGAATGTGTAGTTTGATATTAGTTTACTTTCTGCAAATTAGAAATATTAAATTTCTCATAACATCTTTAGTTGCCTCCGAAAGCCACAGCTGGACTGATGGTGAGGGATTGAATCATGAATGTGTAGTTTGATATTAGTTTACTTTCTGCAAAATAGAAATATTAAATTTCTCATGACATCTTCAGTTACCTCTGAAAACCACAGCTGGACTGATGGTGAGGGATTGAATCATGAATGTGTAGTTTGATATTAGTTTACTTTCTGCAAGTTAGATATCAGGTTACTCAATTTGTTTATGGTTACCTCCGAAAATCATAGCTGGACTAATGATGAGGGATCAGAAGATAAGTTGATGTAATTTGATTTAGATTTACTTTGTTGCAACTTTTGGATTTCTTTCAGCATAGTTTCTTTTGTGTTTAGACAGCAGCAAGGATAGTTTGGTTTTCATGCTCAATAGTTCACTGTTTGATTTATTAGACTAGCAACACATTTTCATTTCAGCAGCACATTTTCATTTCCTTTCAAGTTTTGTCATTGTATGTTTCAAATTCCTTTTTAAGTTTCAAGTTGGTAAATCATTATAGAGGATATCATTTCCTTGAACAATCATAACCATACTTGTTTTTATTTTAGAATTTCTGTCTCACATTAGAAAACCAAAAACAACAAAAAGTTAAGAAATAGGTTATCTTGCACATATAGTGCGCCGCACTTCATCAGCTTACGAATCCCGGATTGATAAATTAATGTAGCAATTTAGGACACACTAAATTGACCAAACAGACACATTGAATATTTGTGGAGATTATTGGAGAACATGATGCGTTGAAGCAATCATGAGGTGAACGGAGAAATATTTGTTTGGGTATGATGAAGAGTAGTGGTGAAACCTTCATGTAAAGAACAAGGTTGTCATTGATGATGTGACATGGAGACTAAGTGTGACAGGGCTCGTTGAATAGGACTTTGGGAACCGTGAAGAATAACCAAACATATTTTGACGAAGTGAAGTTGAGGGTTGGAGCCCACGACTTTGGAGCCTCATAAAGACAAGTTCAGTGCCTTGGAAGATATTTTTGGAGCCCTAAAGGATTGGAGTCCTCAAGAAACCAAGTTGGAGCTTGTACCGTAGATAGGATTAGAGCCCTAGAGTTTGGTGCCTCAAATTGACAAGGTTGGAGCCTTGGAAAGACCAAGTCGGTGCTTGGCACAATACAAGTTGGAGCCTGGAATATTGGAGTCTTTATCTAGGGTTGGAGCCCTATATCATTATTTTACTTTACTTATTCTAAAGAAAAAATTAATAAAAGTATATATTCCATCATTGCTCATTTTTTGTTCTAAATATAAGTGATCTAACTGGTAAAATTAACAGTTGAAAAGAAATATTGATTCACCCCCTCTCAGTATTTCCAACAATTTGTATCAAAGCCAGTAACTTCACTCAAAGCCTAACAGCTTAAAGGTTTATCATTAGAACACAAATGGAAAATCCAAGGAAGAAAGTATCCAATCCTCCTAAAGATGTGTCTTCCTCAACCATCGAAATTGAAGTCAATCAACTTACGAAGGCTCCATTATTCAATGGAAATTTTTATATATGGGAGGCAAGAATGAGGAATTTCTTGAAGACTCAAGGAATTGAAGTTTGGAAATCAATGATTACTAATGATACGATGGACGAAGAATCCAAGGAGTATAATACAAGAGAAATGAAGGAAATTTTGAATGGGTTACCAAATTCTGTGAATGCCAATTTTGAAAAATGTTCATCAGCAAATGTCATATGGGAAAAAATTCATGATCTTCACTCAGAAGGAGCATTGACAATGATATCTAGTCAAGAAGATGATGGAAAACAAGAAATAATTCCATAATCCATCAAGGAAGCTCAAGATAAGAAAGATGACAACAAGGCTAAAGAAGACCTAGAAGATGAAGAGAATAAAGAAGACTTTGAATAAGATCTCTTGAATAAACTTATGGCTTCCATGGAAGAGATTTACAGTTTGAAAAAGGGAAATGAGGAACTTAAGAAGAAATAGAAATATGGTAACCAAGACAAGACAAGGAGGAATTTGACTTTGTTAAGCTTCAATTACAAGAAAGATATGAGGAGCTTTCCAAAATTAAAGAGGAATTTCATCAAAACAAAATAAAGCATCATGAAGAAGTCATATCTATGAAAAATCAATTAGGTAAGGCAAAGAAAAGGGAAGAAACTTTATCAAGCCACCTTGAATAAAGACTTAAGAGCTTGAAAAATATTGAAGCAAAGATTGGTCAATACAAGGAAGAGGTCTCCTCTCTTAAATCTCAACTAGAAGAAAAGGATGAAGAAATCTTCAAACTAAAATCAGACATCAATCTTCTCAAGACCGAAACATGTGAATCTACAAGAATAAAAGAAGAAATGGAGAGTAGTGTAGAAAAGGAGAATGAAGAAATATTCATAATGAAATCAAATATCATCTCCCTTAAAATCGAAGCACACAAAGCAACAAGGATGATGGAAGAAATGAAGAAGAAACCTGTCATGAAAGATGAAGATTGTGAAAAATTGAAAGGAGAAATTGTCACTCTTAAAAAGAAATTTGTCTCGCTGAATAAGAACTTGAAAATCTCTCAAACCCTAGATGAAATCCTAAGTCATCAAATATCTCCACTTGATAAATCAGGTCTTGGTTATGTAGGTGAACCCTCAAGTAAGAATGATCATGCTTCAAACAAAAAGGATGTGAGGAAGCGTGTTCACACCTTATGAACTGAAGATAAACTAGAATTTATGTGGAATGACAAACTCATTGATAGCATCATCTTAGAGTTGTAAAAAGGTCAATTAAAAATTAAAGATATGTTGAACATTGAATATCCAAGGGTTCATGTGAAATTTTTTTTTGGTTTCGTTGGGGTTGAAATCATTGTTGCAAAACTACCTGTAAGCTCATTTGCAGAGGTTCGGACAACCATCTTGTGAAGAGAATATAAATGTTTATTTATTGGGAAACTTCAGTGGTTAAGTTATTTTTTGGAGCTCATATTTGCTATCTTTTATAAGAGGCTCAGATCAGGAAGTTAGAGACTCAGAAAGCTATGTGTTTCCTTAGACTTGGACTAATAAACAATCATTTAAAACGAGCTTGGAATAACCTCAACAATAACTTTGGATTGCAGTACTGGAAGGAGGACTGTTTGGGTAAATTCTTTGAGGACAGAATTGGCTTATAGTGGCTCAGACTTCTTAACTAAAATTACATTGCAAGTGCTTTAACTTATCCTCAGATCCATGTTTCGAACCTACTATAGGTACAATAGTTCAGACTATTTCAATTCATCATCAAACTTATGCTTCGAAACTTTTTGCTTCAGACTTGGTCAACCTTAGGACCTAGTGTAAGTTTGAATTAGTGTAGTAATATAGGGACTGTGGAACATTATTTTCCCTCAGATATATTTCAATTTTTGGAGTCCTCAGATTTTGTGCTATGGTTCAGGTATAAAGAACAATCTTAAGCTTGGGTTAAGTGGTGAGCTAGACTGTGATTGCAGCATTATTATCTTTAGATCTTCAATGAAGAGGTAAGTCACAACACCAAGGATAGTCCAACATTTTGAAGGTCCAGTGTGTCATTGTGTGAAGAAATTGTGGTGGAAACATCAAGATCAGTGGTGGAAACATATATTGACAGTCAAGCACAAATTGTTGTTATAACATAAGAAGAAGTTTAACAGTGCTTTGGGTTTGAAGACATTCCTTGAATATCGTGAAGATTATTTTATGGAGAAGACTTGGTGCAGCATAGTGAAGAATCTTGAAGACATATTGGAGTACCTTGAAGACATCTTGAATAGATTTTGGAGAAATACCTTGTTGGGACCTTGTGAGAAGATCTTGAAAAATCCCTTGAAGAGACTTAGAGCAGGTGTAGAACTAAGGCTGCGCATTGAAGACATATTGAATATTTGTGGAGATTATTGGAGACCATGATGCGTTGAAGAAATCATGAGGTGACCAGAGAGATATTTGTTTGGGTATGATGAATATCAGTGGTGACACCTTCATGTGAAGAACAAGGTTGTCATTGATGATGTGACGTGGAGACTAAATGTGACAGGGCTCGTTGAAGAGGACTTTGGGAGCCGTGAAGAATAACCAAACATATTTTGATGAAGTGAATTTGAAGGTTGGAGCCTCATAGAGACAAGGTCAGTGCCTTGGAAGATAGGGTTGGAGCCCTAGAGGATTGGAGTCCTCAAGAAACTAGGTCGAAGCCTATACCATAGATAGGGTTGGAGACCTAGAGGTTGGTGCCTCAAATTGACAAGGTTGGAGCCTTGGAAAGACCAAGTCAGTGCTTGGCACAATATAGGTTGGAGCCTGGAATATTGGAGTCTTAATCTAGGGTTGGAGCCCTATATCATTATTTTTCTTTACTTATTGTAAAGAAGAAATTAATAAAAGTATCTATTCCATCATTTTTCATTTTGTGTTCTAAATATAAGTGATCTAACTGGTAAAATTAACAATTGAAAATAAATATTAATTCACCCCCCTCTCAGTATTTCCAACACTTCTCACAGATTTTATATCTGATTATACATCATTACAGAGGAAAGGTAAGAAGTTTGAGTGGATAGAGGAGTGTGAGACCAGTTTTGAACAACTTAAGCAGTTATTAACACATGCTCCAGTGTTGAAGATCATTATTGGTCGAATATGAGGAAGGATGTAGCAAAGTTCATAGCTAAGTGTTTTGACTGTCAGCAAGTAAAGGCAAAGTGTAGGCTTCCAGGTGGACTACTGCAGCCTATTGTGATTCGAGAATGAAAATGGAAGGTCATTTTCATGGACTTTATCATAGTTTTTTCGAGGACAATGAGACAACATGATTCTATCATGGTTGTTGTGGATAGGTTGAAAAAGGTTACACACTTAATTTCGATGAAGACTACGTGTTTAGCTAGTGATGTAGCACATATGTTCAGTAGAGATGTAGTCATATTGCACGGTGTCCCAAATAATATTGTGTCAGACGGGGATGCAAAGTTCACTTCCAAGTTTTGGAAGGAATTATTTGCAGGATTGGGCACAAAGTTGGCCTTCGGTACAACTTATCATCTACATACAGATGGACAGATAGAGAGGATCAACAAAATCTTGGAGGACATGTTGAGGATGTATGTGATGCATTAGCAGCGGAAATGGGAAGATTATCTACCATTGTTTGAGTTTGCATAAAACAATGGGTATCAGGAGTCATTGGGGATGAGTCCCTTCAAGGCACTGTATGGGCAGAGTTATAATACTCCCATCAGTTGGAGTGATCCAGTTAAAATGGTTTTGATTGGACCATACACGTTGGCAGACATAGAGTGGTAAATGTGGGTTATAAAGAAGAATATAAAGGCAACACATGACAGACAGAATATTTATGCAGAATAGAATATGGAATTTAAGGAGTTCAGGTTGGGGAGCATGTTTATTTGTGCACCAAGCCCAAGAAGATCTCCTTGAGGATCGAATCATGTGCCAAGTTGGCATCACGGTATTGCAGGCATTTTTAGATCCTTGAGAGGATTGGACCAGTGGCCTATCGACTTGCACTTTCTCCAATAGTGAAATTCCATGATGTCTTTCATGTTTCATCATTTAAAAGGTATATAAAGTATGTTGATCATGTTATTGATTGGTCTATATTGCAGGTGGAGAAAGAAGGTGAATTACAGTTAGAACCTCAGTGCGTATTACAGAGGAAGCAGCGCATGCTCAAGAATAGAGCCATCGAGAAGTTTAAAGTGTCGTGGAAGCACTTTGGGCCTGATTAAGCTACATGGGAGATGGTGGATCAGATGCGGGCTATGTATCCTTCATTATTTGTTGGTTGAGGCAAAGAAGTTTTTCTTTGATGTTTGGTACATGTTTGGCATATGTTTTGATATATGTACTTATGTATATGGATGTAAATAGCGCCATGAGCTAAGTTATAAAGCTCCAATAAGTGGTATGATGTTATATGGTCATGTTATCATGTTTTTATTTTGAGAATTTTATTCATTGTAAATACTACAACAAGCTAAGTTATAAAGCTCCATGAGAATTATGTTTTCTTTTCAAGCCTCATTGATAAAAATACTTCTGAGGATCAATTGGTACTTTTTGTCAGTTCAATTTTGGAGCTCTCTCATTATTCTCTCCCTCTCACACTCTTGGATACTTAGAATTTTTCTTGGAGCAAATCCTAATTGAGCCAAGAAAGAGGAAAGGAAATAAAATCAAAGATCAAGCAAGTAAGAGTAGGATCTAGCAGCTTCAACATAAATACTTGTAGGTAACATATTGCATGTGTGATTTCCTAGTTGGTTTGGACATGCATGGCTTATGCATGTTGGTATTTGGTTCTCTTATTGTCGATCGCATGGTTTTGTCAGGTTTTGACAGTTTCTTTTAGCCTTGCCTTTCCTTTTTCTGGATGCCATGGTGTGTTGGATTTTGATCTCGGTTTTGAGCTTTGGAATTGCCAGATGGATTTCAGAATCTGGGGCGGAGGTAGTCTCAAGGAAAATTCCCAAAGGCCTAGGAATCCCTTGACTGTATTTTGCGGGATACACGGTAAATCCTATGGGTGGTGTCTCGATTTAGGGCCTATTAATCCAGGATTGGATTGTGATAAATCCTGAGAGACAGGGAGATGAAAAATTCCTCAAGGCTAGTGATGGATTTCGAGAGGCATTCCAAGATCAGTTCAGTTTTGTGATAGGAGCATCAGTTTTGGTGTGATCACGGTAGGGTGAGGGTGGAGGTGGTTTAACCTAAGGATTACCTTGGTTTGTTTTGGATTGGTTTATCCATGAGATCCCACATTCATGTTTATAATATGGCATGGGGTTGACTAGTTGAAGAGAGATTTGGCTCAGCCATGTCTATGGTCGGGTGGTATGTGGAAGTCCCGAACCTGATCGGGTATTGCCGATGTTTAATGAAATCTAAGTTCTCTTTATTTTCACTTAATAATGTGTGGATTTAATGGTTGTTATCTCATTTTTATTTCCATGGTTTTATGTTGGTTATAATAATGGTTAAATGACTCGTTCATGTCATGGTTATTTCATATATTTACTTGTAATTGTTAAAACAATGGATGCAAGACATGATTGATTTCATATATGTTCAAGGAAGAGGGTGGTGATCCTTCTTGTAATGTTACATAATAGTTTTAAGTGATTCATGCTTTGTCTTGTATCCTAGACCTATAGATTTCATTCATGCCAAGTGTTTGAAAAAGTGTCAGTCTCGTTTGGGGATGGGCAGGCCTAATCCCGGAGCCATTTTTTTGTTTATTGGCATTTTTGTCATGCATTTGATGAATTCTGGAAGCTACAGGAAGTTTTGGGCAGTGTCTGGGATTCTGCACATAAAAAGTGCCTTAAATCCCGCTAACACATACACAAGTCTGGGGAAAAAAATCCCTAGATGCACGCATGGCTATGTTGTGGGAGCGCCAGAGCCTCCCATACATGCTCTTTCCCATATCAAGGGAGTGCCTATGGGTTTTCTTCAATAAAATTCAGTGGGACCCAGGGACAAGTGAGCTTGATGATTGGGATAGCCCATGGGGGTCATGTAGCAGGTGCAAGGAGTCTGTGTTATGGTTTTCTGTGTTGATTTCACTTCCTTAAAGTCATCAAGGAGTTTGAGTCTACTCTTAACTTCCCTCACCTCATGTTTACCTCGGCTAACCGGCTACTTAGGTATATGTGAGGGGAGGTGTACGTGACATGGATAATTCAAAATGCCTTTAAAATGGATCTAAGTGAGTCTTCAAACCTCCTTATACCTCTAGAAAATATTCGCTCTTCCTCCTAGATGATATCCCGACCTCTGGCTGAGAATAGATCAGTTCTAGCTGCTGGGCCCTAAAAATGGCCTGCTTTTCGAAAAATACCCCAGAAAGGGATACATCCTTCGAAATATCTGATTGCAGGGATTTGAGAAACCATTCCAGAAGGAATTCACCTGGAATATGGGCTTTGATAAGCCTCTTCCTTCTCCTCCATTCCTGAATGTGATCAGAAATGTGAGTTGCCTCATCCTGCTTAAAATTGGCTAGGAGTTCAGTCCCAGCATCATATGAGACGGGCAACTGAAAATGGTTCAGAAATGTAACAGCCAGTTCTCCAAATGTAGAAAAACTGCCCCCATTTAGCTCAATATACCATTTGGCGGCATTTCCAGTTAGGGTGCGTTGAAATAATCTCAACCTAATCGAGTCATCGATCCGGGAGTTCGAAGAACACCATAAATGGAAAGTGGTAATGTGGTCAGCCGGATCTTCTCCATTCTTACCTTCAAACTTTGGAATGTCTGAAGGAAGTTTGGTGGGAACTGGAGGCCACCCCGGACCATACCGAATCGGATCATTAGTCAACTTCGACAGATCTGGCAAGTTTAAAGTTTCCAGAAAAGGTAATCGAGGCGGAGCTTGAGGATTCCATCCTTGATGGGATGGATTCCCAACATTCTGAAAATAATAGCCTGGATTTGATGAGGCACCAGGTTGCCAGAAAGGACTCGTAGAAAAAGGAGAAGAACCTCCTCCCAACGCAGAGTTACCAAAACCCAGACTAGTTCCCCCCGCTGAAGTATGAAATGAAGAGGAAAGCCCCTGATAGGGGTTCCAGGCATTAGAAAGAGGAGAAAAGGTCTGATAAGCACTCGACGAAGGGAAAGAAGTATTCCCTTGGTGACCAGCGTAAAACTAATTCCTTGCCCCCACTATAGTGAACACAGGGTTCCACCCTGTAAAAGTAGTCGAACTTTGCCCCCCAGACCAAGGGTTGAAACTCTGGGTCTGAGAAGTAAACGGAAAGGACCCTAAAGAAGGATTCGAACTAGGAATGTGTCCAGTTCTGAAGGGGAACCCTTGAAACGAAGCTGATCCACTAGCCATGGAAGACATGGGTGTAGATCCAGCTGAAGCAACAGAAAAGGAGAAAGAGGGATTCCCACTAGAGGGCATCCCTGAACAAAAGGGACCAGAATGAGAAGCATGTGCTTGGGTGAAACCAGAGCCAAACACAGTAGCACTAGAAGCAATCGAAGATGAAGCAATAGTGCCCCCTGCTTCAACAGAAGCAGGAGTCTGAATGCCTACAGCGCTCACAGTAGAAGCTGCGTTCCCAGTCGTGGCCATCGAAAGATAAGAATGATACGGAAGATCTTCCGGTCTCTCCGACTCAGGTCCGATGTATTGAACAACGAACAGATAATCAAGAGGAAGAGGAGATGGACCTCTAGCAGGAGGCTCAGGTACGTCTTCTATTTGAAAATATTCTTCCTGAGGAAACAAAACTCGCGAGGTGAGCGGAACGCTCCTCTCGGGACCGACACCAGAATCAGCTATGAAACCTTCAGACCTTTGTGGAGGATCTCTCTCCACTACGTCAGATGCCACAGGGTGGTAACCACCTGCTAAATCACTCCTACGCCTTCTCGAAGAAGGCTCTGGACTCTCGGGAGATAACCCCTGGATTCTCCTCGAACGACGAGGTGCTTGATCAGCCACTTTTATAGATTTTTTAAATTAGACTCAAAAAAGTGAAAAGCTAGGAAAGCTAGGAGCAAAGAGCACTCACTAAAAATAAAAATCCCTGAGATACAGTCAAGCAAACAACCTCCAAGTATTTCCGCTCTGGGTGATGAGGACCGGACACCAAAATACAGGAAAGCGAAGTATAGGACCTTCCGAAAGCAGTCTGGGATGATTAGGGCCCAGAAAAACTAGCGAAGGTATCAGAAACAGTTACGCCGACCTCCTAACGACAGCCTTTGCCGGCTCAAGCACCCAAGCTTCGCAAGGGCACCCCCCAGAAGTACTGCTGAAAGTGATGCGACGTCTGCCTCAGGTACCACGGGTATTCCCCCCGCAGTCACCTGTGTGGAACCTAGGAGTGGCAACTATGGGCACCAATCCGTATCAGAAGCCGGGCAGAACGGTCTTGAGGTCAGATTCAGCTAATTGGAGAGGGGGTATCCCTCTTCTCAGCCTTCACTTCCCCTCGCGCTTGACTCTCTGGAGGAGAGCTTTCCCGGTCCACCTAACGGTGTTGGATTTCACTCAATTAATCAACTTCTATGTTTGTTTGAGTGGCCTTGGAGAGTTAACTCTCCACTCACCTAATCCAAGGCCCTACAACCTAGCTAGTTGGTGTATGACACTTAGAAAACTTGCTAGTTGATTTTAAATTATATCGCTTATTTTAATGGGCTGTTATGTTAAGTCACAAGGATATGGAGATGAAACTTATGATGTTATGACGCAGAAAGAAATTAATAAAAACTTAACTACATGCAAATGCAGTTCTTTGTCTTTCGATGAAGAGCAATCTCTATACAGGTTCTACGAGATTAAAAATTGTATTTTTCTTTTCAAATAGCAAACTCACACTCACAAAAACTATGAAATTGACTAAATGTTTAAATGCACCTAATGAAAATTACTACAAGCATGCAAATCCTAAGACGCAAAATCTCCTAAAGCAAAGTGAAATTTCCCAAAAAGTCCTTCAGTTTTAACTCTTTTTTGGTTGCCTAGAAAGCTAGTTCCCGAAATCAAGAACTCTTAATATGAAGACACCAAAAATACTTAAAAACAAGAAGAAGAAATCAATGACAACTCCTCCTCAAAATCAAGCCAAAAACTAAAAGCAAGAAACCTCACAAAAGCTTCAAAAGTTATAGCCAACAAAAACGAAAATGCAACAACAAAAGCAAATAACAAGTGAAAATGTTTTTTAAGCCTTTGAAATGCAAAAACAAAAAGCAAAGCAAATGTTTTTTGAGCTTTTTAGTTTTATAAAGAAAGAGCTCGAAAATACCAAGCAAAACTATCAAATTCCAAACCAAACAAGACTGAATTTCAAGCACAAACTTCAACAATGCTCCCAAACCTTATAAGGCTAACTCGTAGCAAGATCAATAAGAGAAAAAGAAGACAAGAAAACTCAGCCACTCAGCCTAGAAAAATAGTGCAAACTCGTCGCAAACAAAAACTTCGAAGAAGCAAGAAAAACTCTTCAAAAGTTGCAACAAGACCTAGCCTATTGAACTCAAGAAAACCAATCAAGAAACGAGCAAAAATCGTAATGCGAAGCACAACACAAAGATAGGAGCGAGTAAACGAGCAGAAGCTCTCTGTTCTGATAAAGCAGAACAGCCAAGAATGCTCAGAAAGCAATCTTGGTACTCAAACCAGAAGTGACAGCACCAGAAACAACACTTTGCCAAAAAGACTAGTTTTCAATCAAACGAAAGAGAGAAAAGACAAGAAACAACTTCCTTCACAATCCAGAGAGTACAAAGACACTGTAGAAACAGGTCTCCACAGCCAGAAAGGACCAAAAAGTCAAAGAATCCAAAATTTCAAAATCTGCCTAGGTATACGCTACTTCACAGTTTAGCAACCAGCGTGCATACGCGACTGTGCTAAAGGAAACCCGCGTATACGCGACTCCCTTTAGACAAACTTGCGTGTATACGCGACTGTGTGCAGAAAAAAGCGCGTATATAAAGGCAAATAATGAAAAAACAAAAAGGATCAAGCCTGGAAAAGAAACCAGGACTTCAGACTGACTGAGAAATAGTAAACTAGACTGCAAATGAAAGTTAACACTGTCGGCAACCTATCAAACAGCTGAAACCACCCAACAGGAGAATCACAAGAATGTGATCCCCAGTATGGTCGCCAATTCTGTTTCGGGGAATATCACCCTAGAGGTTCGTTGGGTTACAACCTCCACAGAGCAGGGGCATGCTACTTAAGAAGGACTCACACAACCATGCATGTTCAGAAAAACTAAATAGAGTAGATCGAGGAAGTTACCCGTAGGTCCTACGGTTGAAGCAGATCCCACAGGGTCCAAACCCCCAGCAACCGTCCTTCCTTCTTAACCTGAAAGACAAGAAGAAACAAGCACGAAGAACTGGTTGTACAACATATATCTACTCTAAATGTTAGTGAAATCCATATAAAACATTAAATAGATCATAATGAATGCTTAAATAACAATTTTCACATATATGTAAGCAGACACTAACACGTATATTTCGGGAACAAGATGGTACTTCTGTATTATAAATAGCATGTACAAAAGTAATGAGTGGAGAGATCACCTGAATCCTTCCACGATCTTCGAGCAGACCGTCGTCCGGATCCGTCCCGCCCTTGCCTCGCTAGGACTCCTTCCAAACTGGTGCATACGAGATGACATATAGGGAGATGAGCATCTCAAGGAAACAAGGGTTTCTTGTAATGAACTGGGAAAGTGCAGGAGGCACGGGGAATCGGACTTGGATAGGGAATACCAACAGAGTATAATATCAATAAATTCTCCCTCCCTTAGGCCATACACATGAGGTGCTTTTATACTCCCTCAAAGTAGTTTCAACAGTTGGAAACAGTTGGCCACGTGCTGGGGTGGTTGAACTACCTGAGTAACCATCAACCCAGCCCGAAAATAGGGAATTTTTATATATTTTTTCATGATTTTAATAACATACATGGAAAAGTACATGTGGACTCGCGTATACACGCGGAAAAGTCTAGGCATAACCGCGTATGGGGATTTTTACACTGTTTTTAAGTGAATTTGTCCAAGTCTATAGGAATGGGTGCCCAAAACCATAAAAGAAATCATGAATCATATGAAGGTGAGAAATGATGCTATAACAGATGCCCCCTAATATATGAGGTCAGAAGGGGTACATGATGGCCGAAATGTATTATGCACATAGAAAGAACTTCGCGAGGACAAGAGAGGACTTCACCAGATTTCAGCCTGCCAAAAACCAATGAAAGAAACCAGAGAGTCAACTCATGCTGAGGCGGGCATACCCATGCTCAGTCAAAAAGACATCATATGGAAAGTACTGAAATAGATCCAACATGTATACAAGTATAGCTGAACTGAAAGTACACAATGAATCATCTGAGCATGGCCCGGAAATACAAGTCTGAATCAATGTCCAAGTATCACATATAGAAAGTTGATCAAAGATGGTGCAACTGGATGTCTGATCAAATAAGTAACTGAATCTCCAAGTACCGGATCATAAGAGGTGGATCAAACGGTACAATCATGCAACTCGGGAGCCAACATATAAGATGCTGCTGTACTGAACTGCAACATATAAGGGTGGACGACATCACTGGCAGAAACTGAATGGACTGTCAAAAGTGAACCGAGAAATGCTGATGCAACCCGAGGTCTTCACCGATCACTATGGCACAATTCTACACAATGGGAATAAATGAGCTGAAGTCGACCATGTGAGAAATCGTTGGATTACAAGTCAATGATGTATACCGTTAACCAACGCGAGACAACCCACCAATAATGAAAATGAGCGTCAAGGTGCCCCAGTACAATCTAACAAGTGCGAATGAATGAGTTGAAGTCGAACACTTGAAAGAATCTACCAATCAGGAGGCAATGATGAATCCCCATTGTCGATAGCGAAGAGTCTGCCACTGATGACTGCAAACCCTAAGGTACTGACAAAAATACTCTAGACCTTATTCCCAGAGCAATGAGTCGGAGTCGATGGGAAAAGATCTGTTGGAAGGAAGGCATTAAGGCATCCCACATCAGTCCA
Organism: Pinus albicaulis; assembly: GCA_034641835.2. Classification (NCBI taxonomy): domain Eukaryota; kingdom Viridiplantae; phylum Streptophyta; class Pinopsida; order Pinales; family Pinaceae; genus Pinus; species Pinus albicaulis. The sequence continues at coordinate 279,872,412 of CM076570.1, read as the reverse complement.
GCGCGAGTGTAACCCGCAGGCCAAGATTTGGAAGGAATCGGACGAAGTAGAGTGATGGAACCAAAACCGAAGTACGTTTACGACATGCACAAGATGAAGCTAGCGCACGGAAGAAACCCTCTGAACCAACCAATAATGAAAGCTGACACAGAGGCGAGAAATCCACCGATAGGGTCAAATGGAAATCAAGGTACTGCACGAATCCCAAGTGTGATAATGTGTGCTGACGTCGAACACAAGGGAAACCACTCGGTCAAAGACCCATGATGATGATCAAATGCTGAGCACGAGGTCACCTATCAATGATGGAAATAGGCCCAAGGTGCGGCTCTAGGTTTGCTCTCAGAGCATTGTGTCGTAGTCGATAAGAGACAAACCCGCCGGCAAGAAGTCAATGGGGACCTTCTCAAACCAGCACGAGCAGAAGACCAAAACATCTAATGTGATAGAACAAGATACTGACAAGACCGGGAAGGCCGACTAAATAATGAGTCAAGAGACACCGCAGAATGGCCGACTCTGGTTAGACTTCCCTTGAACAAAAGCACGACTCGTGATGACCATGGCAGTAAAAAGTGACACTGTATAAGTCTGTTATGCAGGAGGTAGAACAAACTCTCTATATGATTGGAAGAGATAACCAACCAGGGGAGAACTGACAAGTGAAACATGGTAAAGGCTGAACCTAGGTCAAAACTAAAACCATCCCAAATGTAGGAGATATATATAAGTAAATGTGCTTTGTTCAAGGGCGAAAAACTGACTCTGTACTGCCATCAAAACAACGAAGATACATCCCGTTCCCGCTCTTTTTGTTATATTTGATTTTTTTTGTCTTTTTCATATAATAAGCCTGAAAAAGAATAAAAGAATGCTATGGTACAATGGATAGAACGAGTATCAAGAAATTAGATGCACTAGTTCCTGGGATTGGAACAATCCTATGCTCAATGCAAGGTGGCGAAGACTGGTAAGTGATACTCAGAGGAACGTTCCATCCATGGGTAAAAAGGTGTCAAGTCGTGATAGCTAAGTGCATGCAATGGTTAACTTGTACAGAAAGTCAAGGTCAAAAGTTGGCTTAAACATCGAGTCCAAATGAAGCCGGCTAAAGGCCGGGATAAACAAGTAGCCAATATGCAATGCAGTAATACAACTTAACGACACCAGGGAGCCTCTAGGGTAAAAGCCAGAAAAATGATAGTGATGAAGAAGAAGAATGAAGCTTCAACACATAAGACATGGCGAGACTAAAGAGGACTCCCGAGCCTACATAAAACGCAGCATGGGCAACAAGTGATAGCGAGGAACTAACTAGGAAGCCCATGTAAAGGAAGGCTCTACCATCAAGTCATGATTGAATAATCGGCGAGTGAAATGGGTGTAATACTCATGACCTGATGGGATCGACCCTATGGAAAGTGATCAGTATGGAGGCTAGAATGCAAGATGCAACGGAAATTGATTTCCCTAACCTATATGCCAGTGAAGATCATATACCTGCCGTGACGAGTCGGTAATCATGGATCAAAAATCGGGAAAAATATCAAAATCGTCAAAATGTACCTGAAAACATACCAAACTGGGCACTTCCAAGCATCCGGGTTATGCAGCTTAAGATAGATCGAAAAAATAAGCATAACAATTTTTTGCGAAAATTTTCAACTTTTTAGCCATAAATAGACAAATTACCTCATATTTGGTTCATTATTGCATTGCTGATTTGGAAAAAAGTGCTCTGGAGCAAAAACTTCTTTCGTCAAATCAGGAACAACCGACCGTCGAAACGCACCGAAATTTCAGGTAGGCTCCTCAATCATCCTTGCAAATCATTTTGTCTGTTTGGAATTTAAAATTAAGTGAATTTTATCTTTAAAACCCTTGCTAAAAAATGCGGACTTGCGCATACGCGGGTTCATTAAAGGAAAGTCGCGTATACACGCGACTGTGCAAAGAAAAAGTCGCGTATGCGCAGGTCCGAATCCAAAAAAGCGTGGCTAATGCATGATTTAATGAAATTTGACAGGATGACGATCTCATGGAGGGAGCGTGAGCATAGCGCAGTTGATCAAGAGGTCATGCAAGATCGAGCAGCTCAAAATATCCTTCGGAATTGCGGATTGTTCAAATTCTTCAAAATGCCAAATATGAAAAGCAATGTTTGGTTGCTAGAAATGCTCGTAAATTACTGGGAACCAGATCAGGATTGCTTCATTATTGATCAGATGCCACTACGCATTGAAGTGGAAGACATATATTTCATTACTGGACTCTCCCGGAGGGGAGAACCAGTAGACTTGCACGGGAAGCCCCTGGGAGGGTTAACCGTGGAAGACTATGTCCACGTGTATTGCGTAGGGGGTTCCAAAAAGGTTGGAACTCAGATTGCAATTAAAGATGTGAGGGATTTGCACATGAAAATCCTCCTTTTCACCATCAGCAGAGTGGCAGGATCTGCCTCCCTACATCAGGCATCCAGGACGCAAATGAGCATAGCAGTAGAATGTTTGACTCATGTGTATGATTGGTGCACAGCCCTTTTACTGAACATGAAACAACAATTGACCTCAATCCGCCAAGCAAAGACCAAACACTTTGGCTACGGTACAATTTTGACAACATTCTTCTTTGAGAAGATTCCAGCATTGAGACCCAGAGTTATCTCTACCATCAGTAGCCCGCGGGACCCAAGAATTGCCCGTTGGGCGGACATGATGAAGAGATTGGGGGGTAGTGAAGTACCCCGGACCACATGGGACGATGAGTTCTTCCTTTGGTGGGGAGAACAAATCATCGCAGTGGACGACTATCCCTATGCCGGGATGGACTTTCGTGGAGATCCGGATCTAGTTCTTCCACCAGGCACAGCATGGGGAACAGTCGGTAAGTTTTGCAAAAAAAATTTGACTTATAAATTTTTTTTGGATTTTTTCAAATATGTGTGAAAAAATGAAAAACAAACATGTTTTTGATTGGATTCATAATTACTGACAATTAAAAATGATCATGTTTCAAATGTTGGACCAGTTCGTCCTGAGGGTCTCCCGCGCCACAAGCGCCGCAGGGGCGAAGCGGATACTGTGGATTCAGATAGGACTCTCCAGGCCGTGCAGAGAAACTTGGAGGGATTAACCCGCCAAATCCCTATGGCTACCGTGGAGGACCTGCCGGAAGCCATCCAGAGACGGGTGGTAGGAGTACCCCGAGACTGGGTTAGATTATTCCGCCGAGTTGCCACCGCAGTCACGTTCTATAGGAACACGACTTCTGGGCAGGGACCTCAGGAGTAGACATATATTATGTATTAGATGACTGTATATTCTTTTTTGAGACTGAACATGATGGGGGCATAAGCCCAAGTTTTGTACGACATTATGGATCCAAATTTTGTAAAGTTTTTTGACACTCCGATGATATATATACATCGATATTTGATGTGATGTGATAAATGTATCAAATGTATGATGTTTTTGATGATTAAAATTTATTGTATTGAATGATTAATATGCCAATCTAAAGCTTGATTAGCCAATGAGTCAGCAAACCAATTGTCAGCTCGAGGAATATGAATGAATGTTAAAAATTGAAATGACCTTTGTAACAAACGTACCCTCAAGAACAATCGTAATAAAAATTGATCTCGTACCCGATAAGTGTTGTTCAACTGCGACACCACCAGCTGGGAGTCCAAGAAAACTACCAACGAATCAACACCCAAAGATATTGCCTCCGAGAGTAGATGAATGACTGCAGTGTATTCTGCTACGTTATTGGAAGCAGGACCAATGCGGACCCCTCTTGATACCAACAGCTGACCGGAAGGATAATGAAGCACCCAAGCCGCGGAAGCTAAGTTCCGGGTGTGTCTACTAGCACCATCGGCGAAACCAAAATGACTCATGACATCCAACACAACCTGCCAAAGCAGATCAAAAAACATCACCAACTCATCAAAAATCGAAAATCGATCAGATATGTACAAAGCAAAAACTACTATACAAAAGCAACATGCCAGGCCGAAGCCTAGGCATAATACTTCTTCAAATAGAGCCCATTTTGGGGCTCCGGCAACTCGTTCCCATCGAAATCAACCAAGGTATAAGCTCCTTTCTTAAGGACTTTTTTAACGATATAGGGGCCATACCACATCGATTTAAACTTTCCTGCCCCCAAGGCATCTTTTTCTTGGGCATAGACCAAAACAAGGTCACCTTCGGAAAAGACCCTAGGCTTAACCGCCTTATCGTACTGAATCTTTACTCGGTTTTTATGCGCTTCATTCATCGTGGCGGCATCTCGACGCTGCTCATCGAGATGTTCCAGATGAAGAAGCCGTTCTGCCAGACTAGAAGTGTCAGGAAGAAGTTCAACAGCTAATTTAAGAGAAGGAATCTTGCATTCAATAGGAAATACGGATTCCACCCCGTGCACTAGCTGAAACGGAGTAAAGCCAGTTGCAGTTTTCACTGACGTCCTGTATGCCCAAAGTGCAGGATATAGCATAATATGCCAGTTGGATCTAGATTTATCAATTGTCCTTTGAAGAATTGTCTTCAAGGATTTATTCACGGCTTCCACTTGCCCATTGGCCTGAGGATAATATGGAGATGAATGCTCCTGCCGGAAACCCAATTTGAGAGCCAACTCAGCCATCATACTATTCTGAAAATGACTGCCATGATCAGTGACAATCTCTCTAGGGATACCAAAACGAGCGATAACCTGGTTGAAAAGGAAAAGAGCTGCAGTCTCACCATCGTTCCCAAAAGTAGGCATAGCCTCGACCCACTTCGTAAAGTAGTCTACTGCTACAATAATGTACTTGTGACCTTTTGCCGAAGGCGGGTTACAAGTAGTATAATCAATACCCCACTTTGTAAAGGGTCCGACAGTAACGACTGGAAAAAGCGGAGCTAGATGAGCGTGCATTTTTTGAGTATAAACCTGACAAGGATGACACTTTTTGACCGATTCAATACAATCTTTGAAAATCGAGGGCCAAAAGTATCCAACACGCAAAATATTTTGGGCTGTAGCAAGCCCAGATAAATGACCCCCACAAGCTCCACTGTGAGAATCATTGAGAACAGCCTTAGCTTCTTCGAAAGTTAAGCAGCGTCTTAGGATTGAATCAACCCCTCGACGGTATAAAGCATCACCAATAATCAGATAATTCTTGGCTAAGTGACGCAGCTTACGACGCTCATCTTTCGAAAAAGTAGAGGGAAACTTCGCAATCTGGAGATACACAATGATATCCCCATACCAAGGATCCTGTGAAGAGATAAGAAACAAGTGTTCGTCCGGAAAGGACTCATCATAGACCACCTCTTCTCCACAGGGCAACTCGGAGATCAATTCCGCAAAAACTAATGATTTCTTGGATTTGGCAGACATGAACTCAAGATCAAATTCCTGTAAAATCACAATCCATCTATTGTATTTTCCCCCAATCACTCGCCTGCTGAGGACAAACTGAAATGGATTGGCAGCTGCCAAAACATAAGTTTTGCGAAGAATAATGTAATGCCGGAGTCGCTGCACAGCATGAACTGATGCTAAGGCTAATTTTTCTATCAGAGTGTATCGAAGTTCAGGTCCTACCAGTCCTCAACTAAGGTAGTAACTAACATGCTCTGCAAGAGCATCATCCTCCTGAACCAGAACCATACCGATGGTAGATTATGTTGCTGCCAGATACAAAAGAAAATCTCTGCTATAATTAGGTGGACTTAGTAAAGGAGCAGAGTTCAATGCCTTTTTCAAAGCATCGAAGGAGCGTTGAGCGTAGTCGTCCCAAAGAAAAGGAACTCCTTTCTTCAACAGTCTCATATATCCCTTTGTAATTTCAGCATAATTGACGATAAACCTCCGAAGAAAATTACACTTTCCTTGAAGACTTTGAAGCTGACGGATGGAAGATGGGGGAGGCAACCGAAGTATTGCCTCAACCTTGAAGGGATCTACCCTTATCCCTTCCCTAGACACAATGAATCCCAATAGCCGAACGGATGTAACCGCGAAAACGCACTTGTTCGGATTCAATCGAATTTTATAAAAACAACATCGTTCAAATATTTGCCGGAGGTGACCAGGATGATCCATCCTCTTTCGAGAATGAGCAGCTAAATCATCTAAGTATGCCTCGATAATCTTTTTGATGTCGTGAAAGGCATAAGACATGGCCCGCTGAAAGGTAGCCCCAGCATTTTTAAGACCAAAAGGCATCTTCTTGTATGTAAACGTACCCCAGGGACAAATAAATGCAGTCTTATGTTGATCTTCAGGACGGATAGTAATTTGATTATATCCGGAGAAACCGTCCATGAAGGAGAAAATCTCGTTACCGGCACACTCGTCAATGATCTGATCGATAAATGGTGTGGGGTAATTATCTTTAGGACACGCTTTATTTAGGTCTCTGAAATCGATGCACACTCAAATCGTTCCTTGCTTTTTATCTACAGGAACGGGATTTGAAACCCATTCAGTCAAAGGAACCGGGAAAATGAATCCTGCCTTAAGCAGCTTCTCAACTTCAGCTTTGATAGCTGTTGCCTTTCTAGGATTGACCGGACGAAGTTTTTGCCTCACCGGCTTAGCGTTTTCATACGTCTTGATCTCATGCTGGACAATAGATGGGTCTATTCTAGGCATTTCCTCATAAGACCAAGCGAATACATCCCTATACTCTTTAAAGAGCTCGGTGTAAATTTGAATCTCTTCACGGGAACATTCAGCTCCAACGAAGACATTCTTGATAATATTGGGATCCCTGGAAATGTTCACCGGGATAGTAGGAGAGATCACAGCCATGTTCCCTTCAGCATAAACCTGTGTTGGTGCTAAAGGGCTCAAGACTGGGTGAACAGGACCAGGAGACTGAGGACTTGGAAAACTTGTTTCAACTTCGCTCAAGTCAGGTAGGAAGTAAGACCGATGATGCAAATCATCCCACGGTCTATCTATACCAGTCATGGCTTCCAGGATTGCCTCTTCAGATGGAAGAGTGGTATCAAGGCAATCCTGGGCCGAAGAAGAACTAAGCGTCCAAGTCGGAGCCACATCACCATCCAACTCTTCCGGTGAAAGAGGAGCTGGAACGGATTCTGCAGTGTCAACAATAGACTGATATGCAATCTCAGCTGCAGAAATCGGAAATGCCATTCCACCCACTTGACCTTCCGCTAATGTGGCGGTAGGGGAAGGTAAGGTCCAAGGGTCCGAAAAATAATGAGTTCGAAAGAACTCTCTTCGAAGGGGAGCCTTGGAGGATGAAATAGCATTAATAGACACCTTAGGAGGAGGAAGATCGAAAGAACCCATCAGGAAAGAATACATTCCAACTCCTAGATTCTCAACAGGCGCCTTAGTATTATCCAACTTAGGAACAGATGAGTCAGAAGGCGCATCCAGGTCTACAGGAGGACAGTCCAGTTGATCCACTGTGACAATCCTCCCTTCGTGGGGGAAACATACAATTCAAAATAATGAGGATGCAATAGCATCCATCTCATAAATCCAGTTCCTCCCCAACAGAAGGTTGTAGTCCAAGGCTGCATCCACTACCTCAACCTCTATATTGACGGTTTTTCCCCCAACACAGATGGGCAAAGCCGGGACAATACCATGGGGTCTGTGAGAATGACCATCGAACGCAGTAAGAACAGTGCTAGATGGAACAGCTTTGGGAGATCCAAGTGTCTTCCAGCATGCGAGAGACATCACGCATGTAGAAGCACCCTCATCAACTACCGTTTGAAAGATATTGCACTTCCGATATGACGATTTAATATGAAAAGCCATGTGATGAGGAAGTCTCTTCTTAAAATTAGTCATATCAAAAGTAATCAGAAGAGAATTTTTTGGATCAATAGCCCCAATGGCAGTGAGAAAAGCACTGCGCTGAGCCGGACAAGACTGGAGTACCTCTAAAGCCGACATAGCACAAGGACTCTGCGCTAGATCTTCCACAATCGAGTAGTTCTGGGCAGCCCTAGCATTTGGATTAATCGTTGATCGCTTAGAAGATGCTTTGGGCATCCGAGGCATAGACTCAACAGTAGGCTTTGTAATGTGAAGCGGCTCAGTAGCATCAGGAACTTCCTTAGCTTTCGAAGACTCTTCTCAGCCATAATCACGGGATCTCGTAGCGATATCCACGTGAGCACTCATCATGAAAATGTTCGATGGAATTTCCCCTTCCTGGGTGCCCCCAGAGGAAGTCCCAGGATTTTGGTTCGCGCCAACAACTAATTGTTGCCCTTGGAGAATAGGGTTTGTTAACACAGCCTGGGAACTAGAAGAACCCTGCTGAGCTAACAAGCGCTGAGCATCCTGAATTTTAGGGCAAAGGTGTGTGAGATGGTCTCCAGTACAAAGCTTGCATGGAAACTTCACTTTCTTTTTCTCCTTTTGACCCTCACCAACATGCTCGTTGGTTTTATTTGCATTTCCCTTCCCGTTCTTGCCCTTCTTCTTGTTATTTCGTCCCTTCTTCTTCCCATCGGATTGTTGATTTCCTTTGGGATCAGAAGCTTGGACAGCATTTATGGACAAAGACTGGGAAGGTGATGACTCAGCAGGCACAGCCTGACCAGAAGGAGCATATTGTAAAGACAACTGCTGCAATTGAGAAAGCAGGCTGGCTGCACCACTATTGATCGATCCAACTAGTCCGTCACCATGAGGACCGGGCTTAGTTTTCGATAAATCTAATTTGGAGCAAGGAGCATTGGGCAGATATTTGTGGAGGACCCCAGACTGAGAATAGATCAGCTCTAGCTGCTGGGCCCTAAAAATGGCCTGCTCCTCAGAAAATACCCCAGAAAGGGATACATCCTTCGAAATATCTTACTGCAGGGATTTGAGAAACCATTCCAAAAGGAATTCACCTGGAATATGAGCTTTGATAAGCCTCTTCCTTCTCCTCCATTCCTGAATGTGATCAGAAATGTGGGTTGCCTCATCCTACTTAAAATTGGCTAGGAGTTCAGTCCCAGCATCATATCGGACAGGCAACTAAAAATGGTTCAGAAATGTAACAGCCAGTTCTCCAAATGTAGAAAAACTGCCCCCAGTTAGCTCAATATACCATTTGGCGGCATTTCTAGTTAGGGTGCGTTGAAATAATCTCAACCTAATCGAATCATCGATCAGGGAGTTCGAAGAACACCATAAGTGGAAAGTGGTAATGTGGTCAGCCAGATATTCTCCATTCTTACCTTCAAACTTTGGAATGTCTGAAGGAACTTTGGCGGGAACCGGAGGCCACCCCGGACCATAACGAATCGGATCATTAGTCAACTTCGACAGATCTGGCAAGTTTAACGTTGCCAGAAAAGGTAATCGAGGCGGAGCCTGAGGATTCCATCCTCGATGGGATGGATTCCCAACATTCTGAAAAGAATACCCTGGATTTGATGAGGCACCAGGTTGCCAGAAAGGACTCGTAGAAAAGGGAGAAGAACCTCCTCCCAACGCAGAGTTACCAAAGCCCAGACCATTTCCCCCCGCTGAAGTATGAAATGAAGAGGAAAGCCCCTGATAGGGGTTCCAGACATTAGACAGAGGAGAAAAGGTCTGATAAGCACTCGACGAAGGGAAAGAAGCATTCCCTTGATGACCTGCGTAAAACTGATTCCTCGCCCGCCGTAGTGAACACAGTTCCATCCGTAAAAGTAGTCGAACTTTGCCTCCCGGCATCGGCGTCGAAACTCCGGGTCCGGGACGTAAATGAAAGGACCCCAAAGACGGATTCGAACCAGACAGACCATGCCGATGAACCTCTTTGGAACAAAGCATCCACTAGCCATGTTAGACATGGGCGTAGATCCGTACCGAAGCGGGCTGAAAGAGAAAAAGAGGATTCTACCAAATGGACATCCCCGAATAGAAGGGACCAGAAGGACTTAATGAGAAGCATGTGCTTGGGTGAAACCGTAGCCAAACACAGAGCACTAGAAGCAATCGAAGATGAAGAATAGTGCCCCTCGCTTCTGGGCCGGGTTGTGAGTCTGAATGCCTGCAGCACTCACAGCAGAAGCTGCGTTCCCAGTCGTGGCCATCGAAAGGTAAGAATGATACGGAAGATCTTCCGGTCTCTCTGACTCAGGTCCGATATATTGAACAAGGAACGGATAATCAGGAGGAAGAGGAGATGGACCTGACACAGGAGGCTCAGGTACGTCTTCTATTTGAAAATCTTCTTCCTGAGGAAATAAAACTCGCGAGGTGAGCGGAACGCTCCTCTCGGAACCGACACCAGAATCAGCTATGAAACCTTCAGACCTCTGTGGAGGATCTCTCTCCACCGCGTCAGACGCCACAGGGTGGTAACCACCTGCTAAATCACTCCTACGCCTTCTCGAAGAAGGCTCTGGACTCTCGGGAGATAACCCCCGGATTCTCCTCGAACGACGAGGCGCTTGATCAGCCACTTTTATAGATTTTAAATTAGACTCAAAAAAGTGAAAAGCTAGGCAAGCTAGGAGAAAAGAGCACTCACTAAAAATAAAAATCCCTGAGATACAGTCAAGAAAACAGCCTCCAAGTATTTCCACTCCGGGTGATGAGGACCGGACACCAAAATACAGGAAAGCGAAATATAGGACCTCCCGAAAGCAGTCTGGGATGATTAGGGCCCAGAACAACTAGCGAAGGTATCAGAAATAGTTACGCCGACCTCCTAACGACAGCCTTTTCCGGCTCAAGCACCCAAGCTTCGCAAGGGCACCCCCCAGAAGTACTGCTGAAAGTGATGCGACGCCTGCCTCAGGTACCACGGGTATTCCCCCCCGCAGTCACCTTTGTGGAACCTAAGAGTGGCAACTATGGGCACCAATCCGTATCAGAAGCCGGGCGGAATGGTCTTGAGGTCAGATTCAGCTAATCGGAGAGGGGGTATCCCTCTTCTCAGCCTTCACTTCCCCTCGCGCTTGACTCTCTGGAGGAGAGCTTTTCCGGTCCACCTAACGGTGTTGGATTTCACTCAATTAATCAACTTCTATGTTTGTTTGAGTGGCCTTGGAGAGTTAACTCTCCACTCACCTAATCCAAGGCCCTACAACCTAGCTAGTTGGTGTATGACACTTAGAAAACTTGCTAGTTGATTTTAAGTTATATCGCTTATTTTAATGGGCTGTTATGTTAAGTCACAAGGATATGGAGATGAAACTTATGATGTTATGACGCAGAAAGAAATTAATAAAAACTTAATTACATGCAAATGCAGTTCTTTGTCTTTCGATGAAGAGAAATCTCTATACAGGTTCTAGGAGATTAAAAATTGTATTTTTCTTTTCAAATAGCAAACTCACACTCACAAAAACTATGAAATTGACTAAATGTTTAAATGCACCTAATGCAAATTACTACAAGCATGCAAATCCTAAGACGCAAAATCTCCTAAAGCAAAGTGAAATTTCCCAAAAAGTCCTTCAGTTTTAACTCTTTTTTGGTTGCCCAGAAAGCTAGTTCCCGAAATCAAGAACTCTTAATATGAAGACACCAAAAATACTTAAAAACAAGAAGAAGAAATCAATGACAACTCCTCCTCAAAATCAAGCCAAAAACTAAAAGCAAGAAACCTCACAAAAGCTTCAAAAGTTATAGCCAACAAAAACGAAAATGCAACAACAAAAGCAAATAACAAGTGAAAATGTTTTTTAAGCCTTTGAAATGCAAAAACAAAAAGCAAAGCAAATGTTTTTTGAGCTTTTTAGTTTTATAAAGAAAGAGCTCGAAAATACCAAGCAAAACTATCAAATTCCAAACCAAACAAGACTGAATTTCAAGCACAAACTTCAACAATGCTCCCAAACCTTATAAGGCTAACTCATAGCAAGATCAATAAGAGCAAAAGAAGACAAGAAAACTCAGCCACTCAGCCTAGAAAAATAGTGCAAACTCGTCGCAAACAAAAACTTCGAAGAAGCAAGAAAAACTCTTCAAAAGTTGCAACAAGACCTAGCCTATTGAACTCAAGAAAACCAATCAAGAAACGAGCAAAAATCGTAATGCGAAGCACAACACAAATATAGGAGCGAGTAAACGAGCAGAAGCTCTTTGTTCTGATAAAGCAGAACAGCCAAGAATGCTCAGAAAGCAATCTTGGTACTCAAACCAGAAGTGCCAGCACCAGAAACAACACTTTGCCAAAAAGACTAGTTTTCAATCAAACAAAAGAGAGAAAAGACAAGAAACAACTTCCTTCACAATCCAGAGAGTACAAAGACACTGTAGAAACAGGTCTCCATAGCCAGAAAGGACCAAAAAGTCAAAGAATCCAAAATTTCAAAATCTGCCTAGGTATACGCTACTTCACAGTTTAGCAACCAGCGTGCATACGCGACTGTGCTAAAGGAAACCCGCGTATACGCAACTCCCTTTAGAAAAACTTGCGTGTATACGCGACTGTGTGCAGAAAAAAACGCGTATATAAAGGCAAATAATGAAAAAACAAAAAGGATCAAGCCTGGAAAAGAAACCAGGACTTCAGACTGACTAAGAAATAGTAAACTGGACTGCAAATGAAAGTTAACACTGTCGGCAACCTATCAAACAGCTGAAACCACCCAACAGGAGAATCACAAGAATGTGATCCCCAGTATGGTCGCCAGTTCTGTTTCGGGGAATATCACCCTAGAGGTTCGTTGGGTTACAACCTCCACAGAGCAGGGGCATGCTACTTAAGAAGGAGTCACACAACCATGCATGTTCAGAAAAACTAAATAGAGTAGATCGAGGAAGTTACCCGTAGGTCCTACGGTTGAAGCAGATCCCGCGGGGTCCAAACCCCCAGCAACCGTCCTTCCTTCTTAACTTGAAAGACAAGAAGAAACAAGCATGAAGAACTGGTTGTACAATATATATCTACTCTAAATGTTAGTGAAATCCATATAGAACATTAGATAAACCATGATGAATGCTTAAATAACAATATTCACATATAAGTGTGTGCTGACAACACGGAGTCAGAAAACAGACAGTCATGAGACATAATACATAAAAAAAACTATGGAGAGACTGCCTGAATCCCCACGATCTGCCGAGGTACTGTCGTGTCTGACTCTGCCCTGCTTACCGCTGTGTCTCTTTCTAAACTGCAACATTATTACATAGATGTGCATCTCAAGGAAACAAGGGTTTCCTATAATGAACCTGGGAAAGGCAGAGGCACGCAGGAATCGTACTCGATAGAATACCACCATATAATATCAATAATTTTCTCTCCTTAGGCCATACACATGAGGTGCTTTTATACTCCCTCAAAGTAGTTTCAACAGTTGGAAACAGTTGGCCACGTGCTGGGGTGGTTGAACTACCTGAGTAACCATCAACCCAGCCCGAAAATAGGGAATTTTTATATATTTTTCATGATTTTAATGGCATACGCGGAAAAGTGCATGTGGACTCGCGTATACACACGGAAAAGTCTGGGCATAACCGCGTATGGGGATTTTTACACTGTTTTTTAGTGAATTTGTCCAAGTCTGTAGGAATGGGTGCCCAAAGCCATAAAAGCAATCATGAATCATATGAAGGTGAGAAATGATGCTATAACAAGGATGGGATCAAATCCTTGGTTAGGGAGTGGTAACAGACATTAGTTTTCATAAGAAATCATTGATATGCTCAAGGATCATGGTTTCTCTAGAATTTCTCATATCAATAATCTTGTTCATACTACCCTTTGGCATCAAGGTTGGTTGGCAACTGCAAAATTAAATCTTTAAGGGGTCTTTATGGAGGAATGGTCCTTATTTTTGGATCCTTTTCTTTCATCCCACATAATATTAAATGACAATGAGGGTGAATTCGTTTTGGCAACTACTCTGGTTTGTATACACCAAAATTAGGATACATTCATTTAAACACTCTTCCTCAAAATGTGGATATTGTCTAGTGGTGGAGAGTTATATGGAAGTTGAAATGCCCCTAAAAGTCATGTTTATTGGTTTGGTGTATCATCAAGAAAAAATTACCTACATGGGATGTTATGCAGCACAAAGGTGTGGAGTGGTGTGCTTTGTGTAAAGATTGTTAAGAGTCCATTGATCATTTGTTTTTTCAATTCTACTTTACAAAACAAGTATGGTCAGCTTGCAGTTCTCTTCTTGGCCAGGAGTGCAAATGGGAGGGTATATCATTTGAAGAGATTTGGAAAGCTTGGGTTGAGAACAAGGAAACTAAACCTTTTAGAGCCCTTCCTCTCGTTATTAGTTGGGGAATTTGGTTGGCAAGGAACAAGGAGATTTCCAAGACAAATCATTCTATTCATAAAAAAATAAAAAAAATAAAAAAATAAAAAAAATAAAAAAAAATAATAATAATAAAAAAAATAAAAATAAAAAAAATAAAAAAAATAAAAATAAATAAAAATAAATAAAAAATAAAAAAATAAAAATAAAAATAAAAAAAATAAAAATAAATAAATAAATAAAATTGTTGAAATTTTAGATATACTTTCTCACTATCCCAATCAAAGGTGTCTGATGGTGGTAGGACTATGTTATGTGAAAATAAAAATGTCAATATCCCTTGGGGTTTTTTCGATGGGGCATCTGAGAGGGAGGGCTCTCTCTGTGGGGAGGGTTTCATTATTCATTTATCATATCACCATTCCTTTCATGTTAAGATGGGATTGGGTCATTGTACAAACAATTTGTAAGAGTTATTAGCATTTTGATCTCTTATAGCTTTTGCATAGGAAAAAGGGTGTGAACTTCAATTGTTTGAGGACTCTTTGTTGGTGGTGAATTCATCCTATGAGACTCATTTGTGTCAAAACATATCCATTGTTCATATATTGGAGGATATTTTAAGACAATAGCTTATATTTAATTCCTTCACATGAATGCATGTTTACAAGGAGCGAAATGGGACTACTGACAAGATTTCTAAGGAAGGCTTGCACATGGATCGGGGGTTATGGTAGGTGACAAAGTTGGTTGGGGTAGAGCACTATCAGTTTTTTCACTGGCCTTTTATGGATGAAATCCTTCTTGCTAATCTGACATGTTTAATTTTTTGGTTCATAATATCTATGATTTTTTCTCTTGGATACTTTTCAACACTTTATTATAAATATATTACAACATATTTTTTTGTCATTGTAAAAATGGTTGATGCTTAACAACACTACTACATATCTTATTTTTGGCTAGTGTGCAACAAATGTAAATCCTTTTATGGAAAAGACAACAGCACTTCTCCATGTTTTTTTCTCTTTGGTTTATATGCCAATATAGGATCTCGGTGAAATATTAGTGAATGCACACTTACGTGTATATACAAAATGTATTTTCTTTCTAGTTTATGAATGGAAATACGATTTTTTTCCAAGGAAAAAAAATGGAGGAGAATCCTAGTATTTGGTATGGATGGTCATGGTTCCAAGCTATCCCAGTTTTCTACAAGGGACATGTTTTGTCACGATCCGATATGTTGAAGTACCGAGCACCAAGAACTAATAACAAAACTTGAACACTACAATATGCAATGTCCAAGTGTGATGGGGAAAATGTTGTTTGTTGGTATTTAGAAAATCTATCAATTAACAAGGGTAGAGGGGTATCAGGATGATTGTTGTTCACAACACATGGTTGTGGGTGCTCGATTATTTAGCTCCTAGAGCTAAAGGCTTAATTTTTGGTTTAGATCACTATTACAGGAAAAGGTTAAATTTGAGGTTTTCCCTCCACACACGGAAAAACTTGGTGTTTGGAGCTTTGGGCACCAATTTTGGTAAAGCCCATGGTTTTTGGGCAGATCATAGTACTAGCCCCTATTAATGGGCTCCAAGACACTTTTTCATCCCTAATTAAGTTATTTATATGATGTTTCTGCCATTATCAAGCCATTGACTATACATAACTCAACCTAGACGTTGTAGGAGGGGATTTTGGTAAGAAACAAAGAGGATATCTAACGTAGTGAATAAGAGCAAAGAATTATGTGTATTTGAGTACTAAACAGTCTAAGGATGAAGCATAACAAACATTTTTAGGGTTTGGGGAGCCTATTTGTGAAACAGAGCTCAACTGTGAGAGAGACAAAGTGTTGTGACTAGAAAGAGTAGTACAAGTCATAAGAATAGTACAAGGCCAGGCATGATCAACACATAACAGATAATTCATTCAAAATTGGGGGAGATTATTGTTATTGTTGAATAAAAAGAGGCTACAAGGTCCTAGTAAGAAAATAAAGGCTCTACGATATGGTCCTTCTGAGATACTAGAAAAAAGTGGGAGATAACGCATGCAAACTCAGTCTACCCCCATACATGCTCATTTACTTGGTAGTGAATGTATAAAAGCTTAAACTCTTTGAGTCTTCCATGTTGGATTAGGAAGAGGATTAGGTCCTAACTTATATATATGAATTATCTCCAAGCACCAAAGAAGAGTTAATAGAGGATACAATTTTGCATAAGAGATCCAACACTATAAGACATGGGTAGCATGACCTTTGGCAAAATGGGTTGAAAGGACAACTTTCAGGCAAATACAAATTCTACTTTAGGGAGAAGCTACAAGAAAAAATTTCTCATCTCATTTGATAAATGATTTTGGGGACCAAAATCCTCCCAAAATGGGGAGGTATGATTTGTATTACATCATTATATTATTTTCTTAATGGTTTCATATTTAAAAAATTGGAGGAATCAACTCACGGGGCCATTTTTATTTGTGGTTCTTGGTTAAGAGAATTGGGGCTACCTCTATAAATTCTAGCTCACATGAGCCTTTATCATGTTAATTCTAGCCTTGTTTTGCCTCTCAAAATTCATTTTCACTATCCTAACCTACCCCTTACATCTAAATTATACCTTAATTCTTGAATTTTAATCAAAATCATTCTCCCCCCACAATATGTGCTTAG
Organism: Pinus albicaulis; assembly: GCA_034641835.2. Classification (NCBI taxonomy): domain Eukaryota; kingdom Viridiplantae; phylum Streptophyta; class Pinopsida; order Pinales; family Pinaceae; genus Pinus; species Pinus albicaulis. The sequence continues at coordinate 279,855,528 of CM076570.1, read as the reverse complement.
TCATAATATTATCTACCTTTAACTTATTATACATTATATATAAGCATTTGTATCTGAATATACTTTAATCTATCTAAACACTTATACTTAATCCTAAAATAACACTAGGGGAATTCTAAGTTAAAGAAATAAGATTTAAGATGAAATTCTAATTTATTTGTTGTAGATTGAAAAAATATAGATACATGATCTTGTATGATTTTAGTGCACATTTCAATTGGATACATATACGCCAACATGTTTTAACTTCTCTTATTTCACTTTTGTTGTTACTTTAATTTTAATTTCATTTCTAACCATCATGTTATGTATGGATCGTGATGCGTATTTTGAATTTTCATTTTGTCATTAATTATTTATTTATTTAATAAGTTTGATAAGTTTTGCCACCTATATTTTCTTAAAATATTCTTTCATTTATAATTTAGCCTATCATTATTCCATGGAATACCCCCTATGGTCGAGAGGGCTTGTCTCCAACCTAAAGTGAAAGGATGTTTTTTGCATTGTTTGTTGTTGCTAGGGACAATTTGAGGCATCAAACAAAGTCTTTTGGGTCTAAAAACTCACTTGTGTGAGACCCACAAGCAATGGTTTACACTTAGATACATTCACAATGGTGCAATAAAATTGTTAGTTAATGTATGTATACAAAATTTATGCACCCCAAAAGTTGACCTATCATGATTAACCACCACTGTTCATGAGGATGTCACTAACCTAATAATATATGTACAGGTTTACATAGGGTTTACCCTAAAGGTTTGATGATGATGGGACAACCACTTGAATTAACACCCAAAACAATGGTCTTGATTTTGACCTTATTTGAAACAATGGTGTGTTTGTATTAATATTAGTATCATTGCATTCACATTTGTTATGTTAGCTAGAATTTTAGCACATAGGCTCACTACCCTAAAATCAAATAGCTTCTTTGGGATCAAAATGTAAGCACACAAGCACCAAAACACTTATATATACATGAGCATGCAAGCCCAACATGTCTTGACTTACTAACCTAATAAATATGTACAAGTATACATAAGGTTCATCCTAAAGGTGTGATGATGATGAGACAACCACTTGAATTAACACCCAAAACAATGATCTTGATGATGTGATGGGAACACCCTAACAATTCCTTTGATTGCACAAACTTGGCATGGGATTTTTTCAATGCAAACACATTCAAGTCGATATTGTTGTTTTTACTTGAAACAAATTGAGGACTTTAAAATAGGATAATAAGTCATATGAACAATGAAAGCCCAATTTTTTACCCCTTGGATTGCACTTTCTCAAGCCACAAGTTAGTCTTGTCAATTTGTGGAAAACTAACAAACCAAAGAAAATAAAAAAATCATGTGTTATACATACAAATAGAAATGCACAATTTTTAGAAATGTTTCATAGAACCCATTCCAAGAACCTCCTTACTCAATTATGACATGACATAATAAAAAAATTATTTGCATGTTCCCTTCCCCGCAAGAGGATTTTTTCATTGAGATTTCTAGGAATACAAGGATACATGTAAGGCAACTTGTTGAAGCCACTAAGAGTGTTATGATGCAAAAATCATTTACTTATGGTGCACATTAATCTGGATTATATCATGATATTATGTCGCCCATATTAATGCTTTTGGAGTAAATAAATAAGAAAAATTAAGTCTTAAATGATGTTTTTCAAGTGTAAAACTTTTTTGCTTAATTGTGATACCCCATTATTCTATTTTACACAAATATCTTTCCAACATTCTAAGAACTATGTCAATTGGAGATCAAATGCAAAAGGTATGTCTATTGGAAGTTAACTTATCATGATTAACCACCATAATTCAAAATGATGCCACATCAACCCCCATTACTCATGAAAAATGATATAGACACATGAACATGATGAAGAAGACTATATAAGGGTCAATTTTGTAACGCTAGTTAAGAGTTTAAGGAGTCAAACTCTTGGCAACTAGGCCACTAGGCCACTAGGAGAAAAATGGGCTTCATTCATTCTAATGTATTTAGTTCCGTAGTAAGGAAAAATAACTTGGAAGTGGATGTGACATAGCATAATAGAGGAGATTTAGTGTTTGTAGGACCTTATCAAGGCATGAGTCACAATTCCATATGCATTATATCGATTTTCTTACTTTTAGCATGTTAAAAATTATACTTAAAATGCTTACATATTACAAATTTATAGTTTAGGGAACTTCCTTTGCGTCCATGTCAATATGGCTATCCTTTCATTCTTTTGATACCAATCATATTGAATATTACCAATGTTCAACCCTATAATCTAAATTTACAAATAAATATTGTGCAAGGGTCTATGAAAAGAAGCATCAACCTTTTTTTCTCATTTTGACCTATATTTCTACTTGGGGGCTCTACAGAGTAACCAATTTTCCCCACCTAAAAGAGGATTTCCAACTATAAAATTATTATTAAGAATTATTTACCATAAATGACTACCCCCAAGATTCATTGTGCACATGCAATTTCCATAAATGTTGTTTATCACATTTATATATTTTATAAACTTCTTTCTTGAATTTCTTGATGAAGTTATCTAATGAATATGGAAATTGAATGCTTGAGAGGACAATACTCCAAACCAATACTAAACCATCTATTAACACACTCATTCATACTTTTGTGCATTTTCCCAAGTGGAAATAATAGGATTGCAAAATTTTCCTACAAATCTAGTCAAAGTTCTAAAGCCCCTTTCCCATCAAACTATGGACCAAAGGTCTCATAACAAAATGAATTATTAAGTAATGCTCTTTAAATTTCCCCATTATTGGTGTGTTAAATACCATTATAAGGATGAAGGTAATAGTGAAAGGCTTCGAGCAATAACTTATAAAACATAAATGGGGACCTTTTGCGAGAAGGAGCACGATGAGATAGTTGTATTATGTTGTCAGATCCTTGAATACACCTGTGCACCCGGTAGGCGGCCATGTTGTGGTTTGGATTTGATGGTTTAGAATACGGATAAGCGGGGTGAGGATGGCTGTTGGAGGGCTTGTTTAAGCACAAAAACATAGGGTAAAAATGGGATTTGAACGGGATTTTGTAGACATTGAACCGGTGCCGGAAGACTTTCTAACAGTCTAGGGACACGAAGTGTCGGCGAGAAACTTGGACCGTTATTTTCCAGCCATTGGAGATATAGGCCAGAAGAAAAAATCTGCTGAAGGTGTTTGGGTTCTATCGAATAGGGTTTCTCTTCTAGAAGAAACCCTTCATAGCACTTTCAACTGCACGTGGAGGGAAGGGTTCGATCAAGGGTCACTCCAGCCTTTTCCAGTCCCAGAGAAGCTTGGAGGCAAACAGCTCCAGACAAACTTGCAAATCCATACTCTGCCAGGTATTTCATCAATCCTTTTTCTTTCAGGGGGGTTGGAAGATATAGTTTCTAGCTGTGGAATTCAGGGCTTTGTTGGGCTTAAATATTTCTTGGGAGAAATCCACAAAGTGTCAGAGTGGGGCAGGGGAGATTCTCGGGAAGTTCCAAGCACTCAAAGGAACCCTCATCAGTGGCAGGGTATTATTTTCCTCTAAAATTTCCTTCTCTCGCAAGGCAGTGAATTGGCAATCTCAGGGCCGAAGGTTGCAAAGGGTTTGGTTCGAAACCCTAGTGGGATAAGATAGATGGTTCTGGGTCAGGCTGGAGCCTTTCACTCTGTTCCTTTAGCGGAGGAACAAGGAAGGTATTTAGGGTGTGTTAGAGGAGATAGTCGGAAGGAGGATCTAGGGCCTATCAGACAACAAGAAGGACCTCTAGGAGCAGGAGGCTCTTCTTGGGAGGGTACGAACCACACTAAGGAAGGGCGACCCAGGTCGCCTGTTCTTGAAGTACCAAATGCGATGGAAAGGCCACTAGAAGGAGAGGAAGGTGGAAGAAGTAGGATTGCAGGAAAAATAAATAAAAAATACCAAGTTGATCAGGAGAAAAGAAGAGTACCCATGTTGTGTATTTGGAGTAGACATTCTCATTGATGAATTCATGAAAGGACGAAAACCATCCTAGTTGGCAGAGTGAGAGGCAAGAAATTATCTGCCAACTATATCACAAAGTGGGCAACCTCGGAATGGACGGATGCCCTGGGAAGCCACATTGATATTAAAACCCTAACTTGTGGGTGGTTTATGCTTAAGTTTGAGAAGAAGGAGCACTTAGAATGGGTTTTATAAAGGAATTGGAATTTTGGGAAGAGGCATGTCTTGTTCAAGAAATGTATGCCACTCTTTGACACCTAGAGGGAAAAAATTGAAGAAACTCAGGTCTAGGTAAAGCTCCCAGGACTTCCAATACCCTTCTGGATGGACTCAGCTATTTGTTCAATTGGGAACACTCTGGGTCATTTCCTTGAAGCAGACCTGTCGTTCCAGTAGACCAAGGATCTAAGTGCGGCCAGAATTTTGGTCAAACTAAACCATAAAGAAGGATTAGCAAAGGAAATGTGTCTTAAGTACAAGGATTAAGAATATACACAGACTATGGACTATGAACATATTCCATTCCGATGTCATCATTGTCATAAGTATTTTCATCTAGCAAAGGATTGTCCGTTAGGGCACCGAAGAAGAAGGAAGCAAAAAATATTAAACCAAGGAACCCTGAGATCCTCGATTGCAGAAGAGATCGGGGCATCAGAAGGGGAGATGATGGAAGGGGTTGAAGGTCCTGCTGCCAACATGGTTGACACCGCTCCTTCGGTACAACTGGAAGAACAATCCAACCCTTTAGCTATGGACCAAGAACAGGAACGACCTCAAGCATCTGATCCTCTTCCTGAAGTTGGAATCACTGTTACTTCTTAGGAGGGTATGACTCTGGTCTATTCTCCTTCCATTTTCACCTCTTTATGTACTTTTTTTTTTGCTTATACAAAGCCTGGTCCTTCCAGGCCTCCACAATTGGAATATTTGAAAATTCACGATGTCATATATTCCCTTGATAGTATCATTACTTCAATCTCGTTCCCCCATTCAGATCCCTTCCCTGAGATTGATATAGGTTCGCCCCATCCTCCACCTTGTATCCCTGAAAATCCTCCCTATAAATTAAGATCACTGATGAATAAACCTTGGAAATGGGAGGCCATCGGTGGATTGGAGTCTAACCCTATTTTGGTTGGTCCTAGAAAGGTGCGGGGTTAGAAATAAAACCTTTCTAAGGCACAAGTCAAAGCGAAAATTTATATTTCAAATGGGAAGTAGTGTTCCCTTTCTGGGGTTCTTAGAGCAGCACATACCCCTACCCTATGTTATCGATGATCATTCTCTCCTACAACTGCAGGGGTTTAGCTAGTCAACCCAAAAAACTAGCTTTGAGGGAGATGATGAAGTCCTACGATCCTGATGTTCTTATGCTTCAAGAAACCTTGGGACTGGGGGATGAAGTGATTGGCACCCTGTCAAGGATGTTCCTGGGATGGGGTTTCCAGGCTTTGGACACCCACGGAAGATCTGGGGGCTTGGCTTTGGGCATAAAATCTGGGAGGTTGAAGGAAATTTCTTCATGGGGTTTTGAAAATGCCCTAGCTATGGAAGTTTACTCAAACGAGCTATGTCACCCTATCCTTCTGTTAAATTTATATGGACCTTGCTTGGATAGGATGCAGTATTGGAGCAACCTTTTTTCCAAATCATGCATGAATAACTCAAATCTCATTCTGGGTGGAGACCTTAATTTCTCCCTGGGGATTTCTGAATCCTAGGGTCCCTTAGCTCGTGTTGATCCTCTTACTGATTTTTTTATCAACAAGCTAGCCTCCTCACATCTGGTGGATGCAAACTTGATCAAGCCTAGACCCACCTGGAGGAACAGAAGAATGTGTGAGGATAGGGTGGCAAATAAGTTGTATCATTTTCTTCTTAACAAATATCTGGTGGTCAGATCCTCTGTTTTTAGGTATTGGATTGGGGAAGGAGGATTATCCGACCACCTGCCCATTCTTCTTGAGATCAAAGTCCTCCATAAGAAGCCAGGGGCCCCCTTCAAGTTTAACTCTTCATGGTTCAAAGATGAATCCTTTAGCTCCTTGTTCCATGCCACTTGGATGAAACATTGGCCGAGGGAACCTTGCAATATGAGCAGGAATTTGATGGAGAATCTAAAGAAAATGAAAAAAATCCACTCTGGAATGGGAAAAGGAAAAAAAAAACAAAAGGAGGAGGAAGACCTACGAAAGATAAATGAAGAAATAGATTTTCTGGAAAGTCCGGAGGGGGGCGGATATGTCTCCACTGAATCAAGGGACAAAATAAGGAGTCTTGAAGCATCAAGGAAGAAAATTTTATTGGAAAGAGAGGAAATTTGGCGCCTTAAAAGCAGGGCTATTTGGTTGTTAGTTGGAGATGAGAATACAAAATTTTTCCAGAACTACACCAAAGGAAGGAAAAATATCAATACAATTTGAGAAATGCAAACAGAGGAAGGAGTAACGGCACGATATTTTGAGGATCTTTCCTCCCTTGGAGTGAAACATTTCAAATCTTTGTTCAGAGCCCCAGCAGAGGAATCATTGCTGAAGTTATCAGGGTAGCTCAGTTCTTTCCCTATTATATTGATGATGAAGGAAATGCATTAGGGGAATTTTGAGGTCTAAAATGGGCCTCCTAAGGAAATAATAAAATAATAGCTAAACCAATAAAATAATATTTATGAATTTGCAATTCACTTTTTGCACCACAATCCATGTAACCATAGTTAAATTCAATTCAAAAGTTGTACCAAAATAAAATTAATAAAAAAGTTGTATTGATGCGACTACAAATAAGAATGAGATTTTCAAGAAAAAGACATTATCATTGAACAACTAATGCATTTGTCCTTTGTACTTAAATAACTTAAAATAAAATATAAATATAAATTTTTAAATTTTTAATTATGCTATTAATTAAAATTTATATCATTTAAATTGTATAATAACATGTAATTAATATACTATATAAAATCCCGGATGCGGGTGTTCGCTGCGAATGATTTGGGTAATGGGCTGTGGCGCGGCACGTGGCCAAGCCACATGGCCACCGCCATGCCAGCCCACAGGCCCCTCCGCACATTTAACTCTATCCGCCGGCACCTTACGGAACATTCAATTCTCAATTCAATACTCTGCTACAGTCGAGGAGATAGCTTGGGATTCAAAAGGCCGCACGAATTCTCCCCTCGGCTCTCTGCTCGCACTCCAGTTTTCTCTGCAGCGCTCCACTCTGCCCCTGCAAACTTCATGCCGACCTGTGTCCAGCCTCCACACGGTGGTTTCTCTTTGGCAGCCGCTGGTTCACACGCTCGCGCGGCCTCTGGAAAAAACGACAAACACTGTGGTATTCTCGCTCACAGGTATAACTCTCACCGCTCTTACAGTCCTTTCACCTTGCATCATTCTTCTGCTACTCTCTGTCCTCCTCCGTGCATCAATCCTTGGCTCTCTTCCACCCATTGCCTCCATCGCCCAAGCCTTGCAAGCATGCCTCGCTTGCGGCAGCGAATGCGCTGCAGAAGAGGGACTAACAGAGGTAGAGTGACGCGAGTCGTCTCTTCCTCGTCCCCCTGCACCTCGTCTTCCTCTTTCGCTCACTCAGGAGGCAGGTATCCAGACACGCGCAGTGGGAGAGGCCGTCTTCCCTCTGAGGCTCGTCATCCTCCCTCTGCGCCCGGTTCCACTCCTGCTGCCGCCAACTTTCAATTCCAATGCTCTACCCTCAATCCACTCGTCATAGCAATTGTCTCCATCTCCTTCCATGAAGTCCCGAGAGCGGAGAAATTCCCCTTCCAACCCCCACCGTCTTCCTGTCATTTTGGGTGCCCTGAGTCCTCAAAAGCTGCGATGACCCAGCAAGCTTCGCCCTTGCACTCCTCCAGCGCGCACAGTGACAGCAGCTCCACGCCCCACCACCAGAAACAGATGCAGGTCGATAGCGGCTCTGAGTTCCATCAACAGAAGCTGATGCAGGTTGAAGACCGAGAGGCGGGTGCAGCGGTCCCACAGCCAGGCGCCATCGATCCCCAACTTGCTGAGAACGACGACTACGGATGTTTGATTGTCGAAGAACCTCCACCTGACACTCCAGATGCATAAACTACCAGGTCTCCCTAGGCCTAGGTTCTACAGTTTTACAGCTTGGTTTTTGTTCTTGTTTTCTCAAAATACTTTGACTCATGGTTCACTTTGCTGGTTTCCTCTTCGAGGCAGCACCACAAACTCCACCCGGGCTGGTTTCCCTTCATGGGCAGCTCCAGTTTTGAATTTTTTGTTATTTTGCTGCTACTGTGGCTAACTCATATGCCCACTGTGTTGAGGCCATAGCCTCTTTGTACATTATGTCTCACTATCAATAGAATTTAGCCTTATTTACAAAAAAAAAAAAAAATACTATATAAAAATAATACAATATAATAAATGTATAGGGATATGCATTGTTTCTTTCAAGAAATATGAAATGACAATAGTATATTTTTATTCAAAAAGTGTGAAATGACATTTATTATGAGTACTTTACTTTGATTTTAAAAGTACTTAGAGCAATACCATGGTTAACCATGAGTTTTTATCCACCATTGAGAATGTGACAAGTAAGTACCTTTAACTCAAGCAATGCCACCTCAACCATTAGGGATGATTCCATCCCCTAAAATTTGATTGGTTCTAATAAAGTGAATTTTGATTGTACATTTTCCTTAGGAGGCCCATTTTAGACCTCAAAATTTCCCTAATGATAGTATAATGGAGCCTGTCTCAAAGGAGGAAGTGGAAGATATCCTTAAGTCAATGCAGAAAGACAAGAGTCCAGGGCCGGATGGTTGGACGATGGAATTCTTCCAACACTTTTTTGAGTTCTTGGGTGATGACCTGCTTGAGGTGGTGGAAGAGTCGAGAATATTAGGATCTATATATCAACCCTTCAACTCAAATTTCCTAGCTCTCATTCCCAAAAAGGAGCATCTGGAGTCCTTTGATGATTTTAGGTCAATCTCTCTTTGTTCATGCATCTATAAAATCATTGCAAAAGTGATAGCTACCCGTCTCAAGCCCTTTCTCTCGCGAAGTATCTCTCTGGAATAGTTCGGCTTTCTGGATGGAAGGAAAATCCATGAGGCTGTTGGGTGAAACTCTCCATAGTTTGAAAAGAAGCAAAAAAAAAGGAGCAATCATTAAAATAGACCTTTCCAAGGCATATTATGGAATCAATTGGATGTATATTCAGCTTCTCCTAACCCACCTTGGCTTCAAGAATGATTTTATCAATTGGTTAATGGGGTGCATCTCTTTTACAAGTATTTCTATTTTGATCAATGGGGCGGCTTCCATTTTTTTCAACATACAAAGAGGACTTCATCAGGGATGCCCTCTCTCTCCCCTTATTTTTCTTTTGGCGGTGGAAGGACTGAGTCTGATGATACATGAAGCAAAAATAAGGAGGGAACTAAAAGGAATTGAGGTGGTTATCAACCTTTTCGTTACTCATTTACTTTTTGTAGATGATATCCTCCTGTTTAGCAATGGTAGTTTGGAATATTTTCGTAGATTAAAGGAGGTGTTGGAAATTTTCCTAAAGGCTACAGGTTTAAGTATAAATAGACAGAAATCCACAATTACAATGGCAGGCCTTTCCAGAGTTGAAGTGGGTAGAATCTCGGAAGTGTTATAGTTTGAATTAAAGACCCTACAGGACTCGTTCAAATATTTTGCGTTCCATCTAAATCTGGACTCGTATCATATCCAGGATTGGCATTGGCTAATTGCAAAGATTGAGGAAAGGATGAAACACTGGAGCTTCAAATGGCTATCTAGAGCAGGGAGATTAGTGTTGATTAAATCTGTAGCCATGGCTATCTAGAGCAGGAAGATTAGTGCTGATTAAATCTGTAGCCATGGCCATTCCAGTTTATTAGGTTTCCCTCTCTTGGGTACCTAAAATTATTCTCTCCTCTATTAATAAATTTGTAGTAGGTTCTTATGGGCAGGTTCAAAGGTGGAACATGTGATGCCTTGGGTGGCATGGGAGAAAATAGTCCGTCTGAAAGCTTGGGGAGGATGGGGAATCAAGGAGCTTCCCTCCTTCATAGCTTCTCTGGCTGCAAAATTGGGCAAGCGACTCATCACCTTGGAAAAACTTTGGACGAATTTCATAAAAAGGAATTACATTGACCCCATGTCATTACAATAATGGTTGCGCATGCCAAATAATAAATTAAAAAATGCATCAATTGTATGGAAAGCTTCAATAGATTCAGTCAAGATAATTGAACAGGGTCTAGCCTGGCATGTTGGGGATGGAGCACAGATAAGACTAGGTCGTGACCCATGGGTGGGCTGCTCTGGGAGGTTCGCCCTTTCCGGAGATCTAATAGAATAGTTGGAACAAAGGGGCTTCGGAACCTTGAGCCATATAGCCCTACAATGTCAAACAACTATGTGGAGGCAAGCATGGATGACAGGGGAAGCCCTCCAACTCGAAGACAGGTGGCTCGAGGAGTGGCAGAGGTTCATCAATGACCTTCAAAACTCAAATATCAGAATTCAGGAGAGGTCAGATGAGCTCAGATGGTTTCATGCTCCATCGGGTCGGTACTCCCCAAAATTTGGGTACAAATGTCTTATGGCCCAGAAAGGTTGGGGGAGCTGGAGTGGTGGCTTAAACCTTTGTGGGAGTTAAAGGGACTGGCAAAAACCAAAATTTTCTTCTAGTGAATTCTTCAGAACAAATTTCCCTCCTGGGAATTTCTCCAATGTAGGGGAAATATTGGCCCTGGTTGGTGCTCCCTCTACAAGGCTAGCCTTGAGTCAGTTCACCACCTCTTCCTTACATGCCCCTTTAATATTAGGCTCTGGACTAAAACTTTGAGGCTTCTTAAATTTACACAAAAATGGGAGGGCAGTGATGTGCGGGAGGCATGGCAGAGATGGTGGCAGGCCTATCCAAATGACAGGGTACAGAATCTCCCACTGCTAGTTGCTTGGGGACCTTGGATAGCAAGAAATCATTTCATATTCCAAGATAATTTCTTTCCTGTTAAATTTTTAGCGCCAGAAGGAGTATCCATCTATGAATATATTCCAATTCCAACACAAACCCAACAAGCCAGATTCATCCAACATGAGAACATTAGGGGTGATATTCCATGGGCATATTTCGATGGGGAATCTGACCCTCAAAATAGATGTGGAAATGGTCTTTCCATTCATGAACCTTCAGGGAAAATCCTCAAAGCATCAGTTGGTCTTGGTCAAGGGACAAATAACTTCACAGAATTAAAAGCTCTTAACTTACTGTTATGTTGGCTCTCGTCTCTTGAGATGAGAGATGTCCAAATTTTTGGGGACTCTATGATCATCATAAAGTGGTTTAATGGTTCACAGATATTTCTAAATTACATTTTGTCTCCTTTACTTGATGAGGTGATACATATAAAATATTTTTTAACCAGATCACTGCTTGTCACATTTATAGGGAACGGAACTGTGAAACAAACCTCCTATCTAAGGAGGGCGTTCGTCAAGATATGGGGCACTGGGTAGCTATTGAGGTTGATAGAGGTCTGGTTTGAGCGATCAAATAGCCTCCCTTCGCCCGATAGTTTCTAGCTGCTCTTATTTACCTTTTTTCAGTTATCTCAGATCAGCTTGAAATGCTTAAACTGGTGAAATTTTAGACTTTTGTTTATTTTTCCTTTAGCTATGAACATATTCTAAACTTTCATGTCACTGTTTCGGATTTTTTTCCTCTATGAGGAGATCTGGGAGACAATTTTTTTCTCTTTTTAGACGCTATGTGACTAAAAGATTGAAAAACTGGATCAGTTTTTACCACCCAGTTTTTGTTTTTTGATGTGAACTTATAAACATAGTCTGTTTTCATCCCTGTTTCGAGCGTACATTTTCCTAACATAAGGAAGCCCGAGGGCTGAATGGAGACATCATATTTTATGATTTTGACAGGGCTGGGAGGATTGATGCATATATCTCCTCATCAGATGCAACTCCATTTTTCCCTTTACTACAAAAAAAAAGGAAAAATGTAGTTCTTTGAATGCTACATGCATATACTATGTAAAATTCTACACACTTAATAGATGGTTTGATTTTTTCTTTGGAAAAAACTTATAAAACATAAAATTACTACTACTAACCACATGTTCAACTATGTAACTTTGCTAGTCCAATATGACAAAGGAAGAAAATAAAAAGACAATAATATGTACAAAAAAAACTTCTATAGTCCAACCAAAATGTCAAAACAAGTATAAGTAAAATATAACATCAACATGACATGCAATAGATACATTTCATTAAAAAAAAATAAGAACATTTACAATTTTCAATTTACGACAACTCTTGACAAAGTAAATCAAGCTATAACATCATTATAATTATAATCATGATAAATGAAAAAATACAAACAATGTAGTTTAATAGATTCAAAATTAAGATAAACCAATCCCAAATTTTCCAAATTTTTGAGGCAATTATTTCAAAGGAAGTAACCAAGAAGTGAAATCCAAATCTTCATAATTCATTTACCATTCCAATCTAACAAGGAAAATCACCATAATGCATTTACCATTTACGAAATCGACCATATCCTTTCATAATCTGGAAGAGCATGAGATTCTATATATCGAATATGTTTTTCCTTTTGAGGTAATTGATTTAGAGGATGGGATAAAATATCTACCCTTCCATATAAAAGCCAAATTGTTACAAAAAATAATATTGGTTGTGGTTAATAGCTAAACTAGAGAAAAGACTCACTTACTAGAGTTTGAGATGCCTATCTTAGTTAAATTAGTTCTTGAAGTCATTACGGCTTGTTGGATGTCTTTGGCTTGGATTCCAATGGGTGTGCATGATAAATCCAAGAGGATTTGCTTCAAGTTCTTGTGGGAAGGTTCTCAATACTATTTTTTCCTTCCTGGGTTTAGTGGAATCGGCTTGATGGGTGGGTGGGGACTAAAAAAATATTTTCATGTTTTCCAATGAACTTGCAGCAAAGTGCAGGTGGAGGATTCAATCTACTAATACCCTTTGGACATGAGTGTTCTACTAGAAATACATTTCCCCATATTATTTGGAATATTGGGTGCAACTTCGGGACAAATTGAGATAGAAAATTTCAGTTTTTTGGAGGGGTGCTCTAAATTCTTTCAACTTGATCTCTTCTGAACTGGCTTGGTAGATAGGGAATGGTTTTAAGGTTAGGATGGGATCAGATCCTTGGCCAGGGAGTGGTAACAAACATCAGTTGTCATAAGAACTCATTGATATGCTCAAGGATCCAGTTTTCTCTAGAATTTCTCATATCAATAATCTTGTTCATACTACCCTTTGGCATCAAGGTTGGTTGACAACTGCAAACTTAAATCTTCAAGGGGTATTTATGGAGGAATGTTCCTTATTTTTGGATGCTTTTCTTTCATCCCACATAATATTAAATGAAAATGAGGGTGAATTTATTTTGGCACCTACTTTGGATGGTTTATATACACCAAAATTAGGATACGTTCATTTAAACACTCTTCCTCAAAATGTGGATTTAGTTTGGTGGTGGAGAGTTATCTGGAAGTTGAAATGCCCCTAAAATTCATGTTTATTGGTTTGGTGTATCATTAAGAAAAAATTCCCTAAGTGGGATGTTATGCAACATAAAGGTTTGGAGTGGTGTGCTTTGTGTAAAGGTTGTGAAGAGTCCATTAATCATTTGTTTGTTCAATGCTCCTTTACAAAACAAGTATGGTTAGCTTGCAATTTGTACGAATAGATTTGGAAAGCTTGGGTTGAGAACAAGGAAACTAAAACTTTTAGAGCCCTTCCTCTTGTTATTAGTTTGGGATTTTGGTTGGCAAAGAAAAAGGATATTTCAAGGACAAATCATATTATTCAGAACAAATTGTTGTAGAAAGTTTATATATCCTTTCTCAGTAATATCCCAAAAGGGAGAATGTAGTAATACTGAAACACAATATAAGAACTGCATAAAATAAACAATAAATCTAAAGACAACATCAGAATATACAGATAAATTGAGTCATTTTATTATATGGAGAGGATTCAGTTACACAATTTACAAAAGATGAGGGAATCTAGCCAAAGAGATGGCCTAGAATCACCCTGCAAACATGCTACAACTAGCACTACGTAACTAGAGAGCTTAGAGGAAGAATTACTACACTGCCCCTTTTTCTATTGATGTACATGAAGCTTCTGCAAAATAAAATGCAGATCAATGGAGCTCAGGAGCTTTGATGATGCCAAGATTCAAGATCTGGCCAATGTGATGGGAACCCAAGATAACCCAAAAAGGATTTTCCAGATCTACAACTTTGGAAAGTCACCCTCCTAGGGTTTGAGCCTTTGATTGCTGGGTTATGCAGATTTGAAGTTAGACTTGATCCAAATATTGCTGCAATATTTTATCCAACCATATCTAAGCTTTGAGGGTTGATCCCTCCTTCAGATCTACAAGCTAGGAGCTTGAGATCTTGTCTCCTCTTCTTCCTCCTTCAAGTTGCAGCAATTGAATATGCAACTACTACAGAAACTGTGTTGTACAAGAGGGAGAGGCTCTATGCCTGCTGAAATGTGTTGCACTAAAATCCAGGCTGATGGAAATGGTGATGGCAAGGTGATCGGATGATCCCTCACAAGATTACTAGCTAAAATACTAGTAACTTCCTTCCTCCTTTATATCTGCAATGATGGACTGTGCAATCCTTGATGGGATTGCTGCTGATAGGAGGTAAATAATGTTTGGCCTGATTCCAGATCTGAAATGAAGCCCTGGGAATGTTGATCTTCAAGCCCAAGGTGATAGGAATAATCCTACACCGATTCTCCAGCTAAAATACTGAAGACAACCTCCACCTCCCAACTGATCTTCAGAAATTGCGTAATTCTTAAAGGTAGGTGTTCTGCAGAGAATGGGAAAGATGTGTGGCACCAATGCCTGATGATGAATGAAGTAAAATACTCTTTCAATAGCTACTTAATGAAAGAGGTGGTATTCCCGCTCATGAACACCCAGTGCTAAACAACACTTGCAATCTTAGCTAAACAGCCAAAGAAAGCATGGAATGTCAAATGAAAATTCTAGATCTTGTTAGGATATTCTGACACGTAGGAAATACTTAAGAATAACTTAGTCTAGTGTAGAGTTAGGTAAAGTGTGTTTCTTTACTATGTACATTTGTAACTTATAATCTGACGGTCACGATTTGTAGTGATCCGATTGTTATCTCTCTCCTCGGTATTAACAACACTTGATCCGTGGCTTAACACTCGATTGATCCATGATCTCTATTTAAAGAGCATGGAGGTTCATTTTTTCGGTAACCGTTTATGAGAGAAACATATGTAACTTTTCTTTTTATATTAATAAATTGCCTAAAGTGGCCACGTTGGCTCAGGCCGTGGACTGTTTCCCTCTTTGAGGGTTTTAACCACGTGATTATACTGGTGTACTGATTTTTGATCTGTTTGTGAGCGGTGACCTTTGTTTCTTGATCTAAGGAACTTACCTTGTAATTCCTACATGGTATCAGAGCTATTTTCAGGGCCACATCTGTTGTTGATAAAAATGTGAAGTCGGTTTGACTACATGCGACTACCGTTTTCTAGATCTACTATTTCTGAACATTTTCGGGCTTGGAGAACTGCTCTATTGTGTCTGGAGCATCTATTATAGTGAGGAACGCCTTTCGTTTCATGCAAAAAGGCTTCTGGTTGCCCAAGTTATGTCAATTTAGATCTGGAGGTATGAAGTATCTGTTTTGTAGTTTTATTTGTTAAAAGTTCTGCTTATTTCTTATTTCAGTTCCCTCTGTTTATTTCATTTTTAGGTTTTATTTATTTACCAGATCTATACCCTCTTCTCTGTGTATGCTCTTTGCTCCACGCTGTGTGCGATCTCGGAAAATCAGAAACAGGAGGAAGGGATTTTTTTTGCTACGTATGCTCTTTCCCTGCATCTTTGTGCGTTCTCGAAAAACCAAAAATAGTGGAAAAATAGATAGTTTTCGGTAAGGCTAACAAAAAATCTAACAATATGTTGTAAGGCTTGCATTTCTATAATATCCCAAAATCGGGACAACTCAGCAAGCCTGCTGAAATAATGCACTCCCAGTAACTTATGCCATAAAATAATGAAATCAACCCTTGGATCCTATAGATAAATCAATAAACAACCTAAATCCAAGAATAGAGATGAAACAAATCAAAATAGGTGGCTTAAACAGACCTCCCACACTAGTGTAGCTGAAAATGACCAAAAACCCCAAATACTACAACATATAGAATTCTACATAAAAGTGATTGCACAGTCTAAAGAGGGTTTTAACTCAGAAAATAGGAGAACAAGTAGATCTACTCATATATTTATTAATAATGCTGAAGAACATAGATCTAGTCTCCTTATACAAAATACAAGAGAACCCGGCAAGGGTTTCTTGTTAAAACACTCTGCATACAAATGTGATCTTCAGAAAATTACTGAATAATCACTGCAACACTAAAGCATATGAGTGTATAAGGCTGAAAGATGACTGATCTGATGTAGATCCCTCAATGGCTTCCTCCCGTGAAAGAATTTACCTTTCAATCACAAGAAAACATTGCAACAGAGCCACTAGACCATCTGCTGAATGCCGCCTCCAAAATAACGCATTCCCTAGCTGGAACAGCGTTGGGAATGTAGGGGAAATGTGTGGTCTGATACCATAGATCTGAAATAGGCTTTATAGCTCTCCAAACATATCCCTCAAGTGAAGGAAACCTTCCTCCAATGAGAAACTAGCTCAGAAACCGGGATTCCAATCCCTTCCACTGCTGCACCCAGCAACACTGCACAATCTCCGGAAAAACTATGCTGATGAAGTAGGCTAAAGCTTGGCCTAAAAACCTAATGTGGAATGATGAATTCAAACTCTCCCAATTAGGCTCCTCAAGGAGAGAGGTGGAATTCCCACTTGGGAACACCCGGTGCTAAACATCACTGCAACCCTGCTAAGCAGCAAAGGAAGCAAAAGTCTGAGCAGACAAGAATAATAAGCTAAAACATGAATAATAATGTTACCATCCTCTTCCTTAAATAAAACATGAGTTTTCTTGCCCTTGGCCCCACTCAATTAGGTTATCTCTATCCAAATATACATCTCCCTTCAAAACTGCGTTATTCCTTCTTGGATTCCTCCTCGTCCACAACTGCGTTGTTGAATTAGTCAAAGTGGACTGAATCAACTTGATTTTATCCTTGTTCACACATGGAGGTGTTTTATTAAGCTAGAAAGAGTGTCCCCCTTTCGCACTTGGAGTGTTTTTATCCTCCTTAGGAGACTTATGGGCTTTTCTACCCATTTATTCACCAACTAGAGCTGTTGCTAAATCTAATGTTCCATTTAGCTTTGAGGCTAAAGTTTTGGAACATTACAGTCCTACCCTCCAAAATTTTTGCTTTTCCTCAAGCAAATGTATAGGGAGAGAAAAAATTCTCCCCTCCCCCTCATGTGGCCTCCCATTAATAGCCTCCATCACTGCATCAAGAGAAACTACTTGTTGTCTCATGGCCTCCACAAAGTAGGAGTGATGACCAACCTGGTGAATGAGTGCCTCCCTCACCCATGCTATCATCCAAATGAAGTGAGTCACCCTCCAACATGGCAACTCATGAAAAATCTCCTCCACCTTTGGGTCCTGAAATGTAGGTGGGATGAATAAATGAACATGATAGGCAATAGGGCCTATCCCTACGTTGTCCTCCTCTCCACTTGTGATAAGTGTAGAGGGCATGTTGATCTTGGGCTGC
Organism: Pinus albicaulis; assembly: GCA_034641835.2. Lineage (NCBI taxonomy): Eukaryota > Viridiplantae > Streptophyta > Pinopsida > Pinales > Pinaceae > Pinus > Pinus albicaulis. Next base: position 279,837,703 of record CM076570.1, on the reverse strand, counting down.
AACATGATTTCCCTCGAATGGCAAGAAGAATATTGAGTCTCCAAAGACTCTTCCTCCAAAATCATGAGACATGCCAACCCAAACCATTCCATTCAAGATGAATGGCACATCATCACCATTTGGCATCCAAATCAGAAAAATGCTGAAATTTATGTGCAATTTTGGATGGTACCAAAGGTTCTCCAAGTGGATATTACGCAGTCTCCCCAACTTCTGTTTAAGAATTTCATGTGTCAATTGGTTTTGCAACAAGTTATAAGCTGTGTATGTTTGTTCTCCCAACATGGGGAAGTAAGCATCAATTTATATCAGTTGTACATAGGTAAGATAACAATACACTTGCCCAAAGTCATGATATATGGGCTACTATCATTACAAACATTGGCCCTAAAGTGACCATGAAACCCATAAATACTCTTGCTCTCTTGTGGATCAATGCACTGCTCATATATGGTGAGAAGATAAAAATACTCAATGGAGTAATCAACAAGTAAAAAAATGTATTTCTTACCATGCATGGTGAGTAGGTTGAAAGTGAGGTCCATGTATAAGTTCCCCCATGAGGACCCCCTCATAAAAATCTGCAAGAAGAAGGGATACATATACTCCTTGGGACATTCCATCAATAAGAACACACTCCCATGTGACAATGCTATAAGCCTTATAAATAAGGCTCCATGACTCCTTCCTTTGACATCCCATATGCCAAATCCATCCACCATCATGCTGCTATGTGAGAAGATCTTATTCCTACATGGAAGTCTCTCATGATCCTACAATGCTGAAGGGTAGCCTCCTTGCACCATGAATGTGCCTTCCTTCTCTCTAGAAATTTCATGAAAAGTATGGGAATAATTATGCCCATACTCTCCCAAGTGCAACCACAGAAACAACAACTCTTGCTGCTCCCTCATATCTCCCTCATACAAGCCATGGAGTATGATCATGATGGTCAACTTGTATGATGCCCCATCAAACAATTCAGCCATGAAGTGCCTCCTCAATTTCTCCAAGTGGTTCCTCCCACAAGAAGAGAAAAAGTGTGATGTGGCAATCATGGTTTGCCCATGGTTCCTCCTGAAATGTACAACATATAAAATGGGGAGAATCATGCTCCCAATGGGCATCTTCCATCTCAAGCCCACTCTCCAAACAGAGCTCCCCATGAACATAAACATATCAGAAATATATGGAAGCAAGGTATAATGAGAAAAATTTTCCAAATGACAACTGGAGAGTGAATCATAGTTCCACTCATGGAAGCAGCGCAGTGCATCCTTTGCCTACTTCAAAATAAGAAATAACAAGTGCTCTACTAGCCACTTGTTTGTTGCCACAATCATCTCATAAGATGATAACATGAAGTTACAATATGGTGTCAATGGTGCACACAAAGAGTCATGTGGCTTCCCCCACAAAACATCAAAAAGATAGCCAAAATCAATGCTACAAGTAGATGCAAGTACATCATCATACAATATGCAAGAAGAGATAATCCTTCTTGTTACATCATGCTGCTCAAATAAGGGAAAGAAGTACAATACAAAATATGAAATGATACCTCCCCCATCATGCACTTGAGATCTTGAGCTGAAATGGCTCAACTGGAAATTCTCCCTCACCTCCAAAGAGTAGGGAAGTGGTTGTGACCTTCTCTTCATTACCATCCGAGCTATGCATCTCTCCATATGTTGATATATGTCATGCTGGATGCCCTCCCAAGTGAATTCCTCCATAAAATGGAAATATGCCTCAAATTGCATAGAAAATAATTCCTCATGTGCTGCATGTAGCAGCTTCTCCTTGAGACTAGAAGACCTAGTCAAGAAGATCCTGCCATGTGAATAGATGACCACATCATCCACCATATACTCATCATCTCTATCCGGGTCATCGAGAATCATGCATGCACCAAGATCCTTGGAGTACTCTACTAAGAGATGAGATCTCCAGTAAGGATCAATCCTCCTAAGAGATAGCACTGGTGATCTGGCATGTGAAGCTCTCCTCATGATGTTGCCTACTACTTTGACATCCCCCATGTCAAAGTCTTCCTCCAAACTCTTCACCTCTCCAAAATCCAATAGTGGTGAATCCAAAGACAATATGTCTTCCATCAATTCTAAATCAGGTGGCCTCCCAGGTGGAATGCCTCCATGTAGTGAGACATCAATGTAAAGAGTAGACTTCTCATGTGGTTGGGCAACCTTGCCCCTGCCCTTACAGCGCAAATCAGTCTGCCTCTTCCTTGCATTGGCTCTCTAAAATAGAGAAGGGTGTGTGCCTCTCATCAAGTGATGTTTCTCTTCCTCCCTACCTCCTCCTTCTAGTTGCAATGCTGCACAATCACGCTGCTCACTAATTGTGCTTGGACCTCCATGTATGAGATCCTGGGGAACTTCTTGTAAGGGTACAAGAATCCCTCTTGTCGGAGCATGTGCTCCTCCTCCCTCTGCATGAGGTATTGGATGTGCTCTAGATGGGACAGCGTTGTTGTCCTCCTGTTAGCTAGCTATAAAATTTGGTATATAAAATGCTGGCTAAATCACTTTTTGGAGCCTTCAAGAAACAAGTTTTATTGCTAAAAGGTGTTATCTCTTGAAGACTCTTGAAGGCCTCATGCCTCTGTCCAAATCTTCACTGCTGTTCCCATTTCAAAGCTCAGAAATTCTGCTAATTTCAAAGACAAAATACTGCTGCAAACACCATTTTCCCTTTCCTAACTTGAAAAACTAACCTCCATTTTTCTTCCCTTTTTCCTCCATAAAAGTCCTCTATTTGTATGATTCCCCTTCTTCCATTTATGAAAATCATTTTTATAAAGTTTAAAACTCGTTTTGAACTATATCGAAACCCCCGAAATCCTTCTAAACATCTTGAAAATGTCCTTAAAAACAAGTATTTTTTTTACTATGGGTCTAAGCCCCTTTGGGCTAAATCCAAACCATTTCCCCTCCATGTGCCCCAGCGCTAGAACCAAGTGCTAAGGTCCTGAGCGCTTATCGCGTCAGAGCAACTCACCGAGCGCATTTGTTTGTGCGTTAAACAAAAACTTCGATGCCGATTAGCCCTGTATATTATAGCCCCCGATCATATTGCATTTCATATAGACCGTGGCCCCGCAGACGGGCGCCAAGCCATATTATAAATATATATTCCGCCCCCAAAGCAATAAAACCTTTGTTTATATTAATTTTTTAGGTTTTAATATATCATAAAGGTTTTCGCCGGTACAAAGCTTAATTCACTCCCCACCGTCGATCTGATCTGCAGATCGACAGCCCACAAATCAATCGCCCCGGTGGTCCCCACGGTCACTTACTGTTCAAAAACTGGAGCAGTTTGATCACACCGCCTTTGTGGGATAAGTTGTTTTCCCCATTTGGCCGCGATCAATGTCACAGGCCGACACGTGGCCGTGAGCGGTTTGGAGATACTGCCCTCCCCGGGCGTTAATATCGACTGTGAGCTCAGCGCGATATGGACGTGCGTCGTCCGATCTAAGGCCAGCTCATCAGACGGTGATCGCACTCAAAAGAAGCTCGGGGGATGAATTAAGGTACGGTGCTTTTATCAAAACATCTTCGTCGTCGATCTGATCTGCAGATCGACAACCCACAATCAGTCACCCTGGTCCCCACAGCCACAACAGCAGTCAGCAGTCCCACAGAGCCGGTGGTCCCAACGCCTAGTCAGCATCCACGCGGTAGCAGCGGATTGGAGCGGGCCTTGTTTGGTTGCTTGTATGGTCGTGAAATCCAGACCCGGGGAGATTTATAGGGCATAATTCATAAGGATTTCAGGTCACACTTGGGCTGACATCAGCAGGCCCCAATCCGGACCCGGGAAAATTAATAGGGCGGATTTCATAAAAATTTCGGGTCACAAAGACCCTGACGTTAGCGGGCCCCTTTTGTGACCCAAAATATTTATGCAGCTTGGCTTTGTCGGGGGGCTTTGAAGTCCAGGGTATTATACTTGATAAAGGGTGTTTAACATATAATCTCTGTCGTCGATCTTATAGGCCGATCTCATCCGACGGCCCACGATCGTCCCAAACCCCAAACTCAGTATTTAACCATATTTTCCTCATATCAAAGGTTTTTAACCTTATCTCATCGAATTTTCGCCATTTCTTCATAAAATGACCCCCTCGCTTTATTTTCTCCTGATCAATCCCGACCGTCGATCACTGTGTGACCAATGGCTCTGTCTTAATTCTTCCTCCACCTTCCTTTCAACCTCTTCTAATGAATCTCGACTGTTGGATGTTGCCATCCAACGGCCACGCTCCTCCCCATACCTTCTGAAGCAGTAAAACATAAATAAAGAAGGATTTTATAACTATTGTTCGTATTTTGCAGGTTTAAATGGTTTTCCATCATATTAAAGAAAAAGCCAAAGGCTGAGAATGACGATTCTCCCGCCTCCAATTCATTAAAATAAATCCATCCAAGGGTTCGATTTCCACGTCTCATCAATGTTTCATGGGCATTGCTGCCTTACGAGCCCTGCGCGGCCTGCACATCAACAAAACACAATGCATGAATCACAAACAAAGAGTATCAGTGTCGAAGACAAAAACATACCAGAATAGGAGATTGAAGACGGATCTGTGTGGATTTCAGCTAAAGAATGATTATCAAAAGCCTAATCCTCCCAGTTAAGACACAGTTAAAGGAAAATCAAAAGATCTATCAGACAGAAAGAAAGGCCTCCACCGCCACATCTGAGGCAAATTGATTCCTCCCAACTACCACAGTGCCACCTGTGCCTCAAAGCATTCAAACAGAGGGCGAAGTTATTGATCAAGATTAGATATTTTCCTCAGCGCAGCCAGAGAGTTAATTCTGCAAATAAACTTAATGACAAAATATCAGCAAAGTTACTTTAACATAACAGAGAGCCTCAAAAGTCAAAAAGAGCTCCCACCGAGCCTAATCTTAAATGAAAAACATTAATACAATCAGAAACATCTGTAAACTTCTTCATCAAGCCCCCCAAAGGCCGAGAAGCTATTAAGACTGTATTAATTATCTTTGGAGATCTTTTATCAGATCTCACCTCCTCATTCTTCTATAAATACTACTAGAGAAGATGAAAGAGGGGTTGGTTGATCACTAGTTGTAATATTGAAACTCTCTAAAATAATACATAGTCTATTGAAGTTGAACAAGAAACTGAAGTCTTGGAAGCCTTGATGATGTTGTTGCATGCTTGTTCCTGAGAAGGCTCTATCATTGGATCCATGAGCTTGGATGTTGGTGAAGTATTCTGAACTGTTTAATGTTTTCTCATGTTTTCATTTTGTTCCATAATTTCTTACTACAGTAGGTTGAAATTTTTAGGCTAAGAAATGACTCCTGGAAGCACCTTAGACCTGTTCATCCTTCACTGTTTCATGTTTTCTACTGTTGAGGTATTTTAGAGTCTTTAATCTCTCTCTTTAGTCCTCATGCTTGTTTATTTCTATGATAGTTCGAATAAGATGGTTTCAGCATGATTTATGGTTCTCCATGTTTGTCTACTGCCACTTAAAGGCTGTTATTGAAGTCTCCCTTTGAAGTATTTCTGTTTATAGTGAGCCAAGGAGGTATGTTCTGATCTTGCCCTTTGTCCTTGCTTAAACAGTTGTCTTAAATGTCTTTGTAGTTGTAATCATAGATGTGTTAGGTGTTCCCTCTTCCATGAATGCAATTATCAGTGAATCTTTTATGTTTTCTAAGTCATTTGAAATAAAATCTTTGAGGAAATAGGGTGTTCCCCGAATCTTAGATTTCATTTTAAAATTTGTTTTGAATTCATTATTTGCTTAAAGTGTGGTTTGTAGAATTCATGGCTAGCCCTGTCTATCAAATTCCTCTTTATTGTTCAAGTTATGTTTTCAAATTCCCTTTGTTGAAAATTAAATTTCTCTTTCCAAATCATTGATGTCCATCTCATTTCAAAACCAAAGGATCCTGCGGCCAAGTTAGATTTGCCCTTTGATATCCCATACCCATTGATAAGTTTGTCATGACCTCTTTTTGACTCCATTTCCAAATGAAGCTACTTCTTCCTCTTTCTACCTACCTTTCCTAGACCTTTCATATTCTGTTGTATCAATTCAACCAAACAAACAATCAAACACCTGCACTTAATAACTAGTCTAAAACCAATACTCTAAGCACACAAGATAAACCTTTGCAAACAAACATTTGAGAGATCCCTCTCTGAGAACAGGAGGACTAGATCCTATAACTCTAAAGATTGGTTTTGATGTTGCCTTGTCTTTTGATTTTCCAAACTATCAAAACACGGGACACCAACACCTCCAATCCATCAATGTGTGTGGGCAACATCTCAACAATTTTATCTTCTTGTGAAAAAGAGATCCCCATGTCTTCTTGTTCAGGAATATGAACTAGCGGTCTTGCCTCCGGCACTGTGTAATGCAAGATGTCATCTTCTCCCATGGTTTTCTGAAGTGGAGTCTCCCCCATCACATGCAAGGGTTTTGTACTCTCCAATTTCCCTTTCTCATGTGTCTTAGGGAATTTCTCACCAAACCTTCCCACCAATGTTTCTATGAATCTTGCATAAGAGGAAGTGTTTGCATTCTTTAAAGAACAAGATTCAAAAATCCACCATTCATGAGCCTTACCTTTGAAATGCAGCGCTGCAACTCTGATGGCTTCATCTTCAGAAATATGGTGCAGCTGCAAATAGGAGTCTAGCTCCTTCACCCAAGCTCCAGCTGAATATGTAGGTGATCCGGAAAAAGTAGATATTATAAATCTACCTGCATCTTGCTACTGGCCCTTCTCCACCTGGACCTTGCAAAACTCTTGGAAATCAATATGATCTCTAAACCCCTCAGTTTGAGATTCATACTCCCGCAACAAATCACTAAGAGTTATCCTCTTAGGCATTCTTCCTCCTCTCATCCGTCTCAAGATTTACCTGGGACTTTGACTGCGCTGTGCATCATGGTGTGTGGCTGCATGCTCACACTCACCATGTCAAAATCTAGATTCAGCTCTAGATCCAAACTCCTTTGGAGATCCCATCTCCAATCTTATTTTCTTCAGCTCCCCTTGAAAGCTCTGCATAGATTTTGGAAGAAGCTTTGTAAGCTTGTCTTCCTTCCTTTCTTCACATACAAAAGCCTTCTCTTTTCTGTCCATCTCTCTTGAAAGTGTAATGGCCTGAGATCCACATCCTGAGCCAAGATTGAGGCTTTGATACCACTGTAATATCCAAAAATCGAGACAACTCAGCAAGCCTGCTGAAATAACGCACTCCCAGCAACTTATGCCATAAAATAATGAAATAAACCCTTGGATCCTATAGATCAGTCAATAAACAACCTAAATCTAAGAAAAGAGATGAAACAAATCAAACTAGGTGGGTTAAACATACCTCCCACACTAGTGTAGCTGAAAATGACCAAAAACCCCAAATACTACAACATATAGAATTCTGCATAAAAGTGACTGTGCAGTCTAAAGAGGGTTTTAGGTTTTAACTCAGAAAATAGGAGAACAAGTAGATATACTCATATATTGATTAATAATGTTGAAGAACAAAGATCTAGTCTCCTTATACAAAATACAAGAGAACCCGACAAGGGTTTCTTGTCAAAACACTCTGCATACAAATGTGATCTTCAGAAAATTATTGAATAATCACTGCAACGCTGAAGCATATGAGTGTAGAAGGCTGAAATATGACTGATTTGACGTAGATCCCTCAAGGGCTTCCTCCCATGAAAGGTTTGACCTTTCAATCACAAGAAAACACTGCAACGGAGCCACTAGACCATCTACTGAATGTTGCCTCCAAAATAACACATTCCCTAGCTGGAACAGCGCTGGGAATGTCGGGGAAATGTGTGGTCTGATACCACAGATCTGAAATAGGCTCTAGAGCTCTCCAAACAGATCCCTCAAGTGAAAGAAACCTTCCTCCAATGAGAAACTAGCTCAGAAATCGAGATTCTAATCCCTCCCACTGCTGCACCCAGCAACACTGCACAATCTCCGGTAAAACTGCGTTGATGAAGTAGGATGAAGCTTGGCCTGAAAACCTGATGTGGAATGATGAATGCAAACACTCCCAATGAGGCTCTTCAAGGAGAGAGGTGGGATTCTCGCTCGAGAACACCCGGTGCTAAACAACACTGCAACCCTGCTAAGCAGCAAAGGAAGCAAAAGTCTGAGCAAACAAGAATAATAAGCTAAAACATGAAGAATAATGTTGCCATCCTCTTCCTTAAATAAAACATGAGTTTTCTTGCCCTTGGCCCCACTCAATTAGGTTATCTCTATCGAAAGATACATCTCCCTCCAAAACTGTGTTATTCCTTCTTGGATTCCTCCTCCTCCACAACTGTGATGTTGACTTAGTCAAAGTGGACTAAATCAACTTGATTTTATCCCTGTTCACACATGGAGGTGTTTTATTAAGCTAAAAAGAGTGTCCCCCTTTCGCACTTGGAGTTTTTTTATCCTCCTTAGGAGACTTATGGACTTTTCTACCCATTTATTCACCGACTAGAGCTACTGCTAACTCTAATGTTCCATTTAGCTTTGAGGCTAAAATTTTGGAACATTACAATTTCATTTTTTTTGCTCGCTTTTTTGTTTTTTGTTTTTTTGCAGGAAAAGGCACTCACACCGAAGAGTTATAAAAAATAAAAATAAAAATAAAAAAACCCTCCTTTCAAACAATTACAGAATCCTTTTTCTATCTCACTTGGTGAGAAGTTATTTTATGAGAATAGAGGTCTTGGGTTCAAGTCTCTTTCTCAAGCTTGTTTTGTAAAAAAAAAAAATTAAAGGGGCGGGATAATTTTTTTTAAAGTCGAACTTCATCATCAAATTTCAAATTGTTCCCGTAACTATTTGGCATCTTCAACTTGTTTTTTAAAAAAGGCATAACTTCTTCCAGAAGTCGTTTTTTTTAAACAGCCTAATTTTTCGAGATCTTTCCATTGGAGCAGTTAGTTTCAGCTTTTCTCAGCTTTAGTTTTTTTTAAATGGAAAGTGCATGCCCGATTATTCTTAACAGCACCAATTATTTCCAATGGCTACCTCACATGGTAGATATACTTAAAAGTAAAGGTCTTTATAGAATAGCCACAGGGCTAGAAACTAAACCTTCTGATGATGATAAAGTCGCTAAATGGGAAAATAAACAAAATCAAGCACGAGGGTTGATAGGAATGTCCATTTCTCAAGATCTTTGATTTCATATCCTTGACATTAACACCCCTCATGAAGCCTTGGATAAGCTAAATACTGTGTTTGGCATTCAAAATCAAATCAAGGCCCACCAACTTGAAAATGAGTTGCTTACTTTGGACCCTAATAATTTATCCTCTATTGAAGATTTTTTGTCCAAATTGAAGACCCTTAGACTTCTTTTAGAAGGTTGTAAGGTCAAAAAGGAAGATGGTAGCCTCATCTATTGCATTCTTGCTAAGCTTGGCCCTGCATACTCTGTATTTGTTTTCACCTTCCATTCCACTAGAGAAGCCATCATTTCTTCAAGAACCACCTACAAGAATCCCTCTTTTGATTCCTTTTGTGATTCTTTGATAAGAGAATAAGAAAAACTCTTACACCTTGGTCTTATCACTCTTGAAAATTCTTCTAAGAAAGCCTTAGCAGCCCAACAGCAATCATATCAAAAGAATCCCAAGAAGCAGTATCCTAAAAAATATGGTCTGAAACCAAACATGGGCCGTAAGAAATTTCAGCCGCAAATTGAAAAAGCAACTCACCAAAATGATAAAGCAAATGAAAACAAAGGGAAGAAGACCGATAGACATTGCAACTTTTGTAATCGTGATGGCCATATAGAGTCCAAATGTTTTAAGAAGATGGAAGCCTTAGAAGCAACAATGAAGAAGCACAACATCAATATGGAGCACTCTTCAGCTTCATCTTCAGGAATGGCACTTTCTGCTTGTGGTTGTCAAGCATCAAGATCTGGTTATGCATTAAATGTATCTTCCTCTTCTCATTCTCATGAGTGGCTCATTGATTTTGGACAAAATCTTAGTGAATGCAGACTTATGTGTATATACAAAATGTATTTTCTTTCTAGTTTATGAATGGAAATGCGATTTTTTTCCAAGGAGAAAATTTGGAGGAGAATCCTAGTATTTGGTATGAATGGTCATAGTTCCAAGCTATCACAAATTTTTTGCAAGGGAAATGTTTTGTCATGATCCAATACACTAGAGTACCGAGCACCAAGAACTAATAACAAAACTTGAACACTACAATATGAAATGTCCAAGTGTGATGGGGAAAATGTTGTCTATTGGTATTTTGAAAGTCTATCAATTGACAAGGGTAAAGGGGTATCAAAATGATTGTTGTTCACAACACATGGTTGTGTGTGCTCAATAATTTAGCTCCTAGAGCTAAAGGCTTATTTTTTGGTTTAAATCACTATTATTTTTTCCCTCCACACAAAAAAACTTGGTGTTTAGAGTTTTGGGCACCAATGTTGGTAAAGGCAATGGTTTTTGGGTGGATAGTAGTACTAGCCCCTATTATCAACCCTAATCAAGTTATTTATATGATGTGTCTACCTTGATCAAGCCATTAACTATACATAACTCAACCTAGACATTATAAGAGGGGATTTTTGTAAGCAACAAAGAGGATATCTAACATTTTTTTTCAAAAAGGAAAAATTCATAACTTTCCATTTATAATGATAAGTTACATGTTACATATGCTAATAGTGTATCACTACTAATCAGTCTGTGATATATCACATTATGCTGCCACACTGGCCTTTAGTAGTCTAATATACAATCTCAAATTTTGATCAAAATATTGACAATATTCACTAAGTAAGTTCGGTGCATAACTTACTGAAGAGGATATCTAACATAGCAAAGAAGAGTGAAGAATTATGTGGAATTGAGTACTAAACAATATAAGGATGAAGTATAACAAATATTTGTAGGGTGTGGGTAGCCTATTTGTGAAACAAATCTCAGCTATGAAAAAAAAGAAAGAGTTACAACTAGAAAGAGTAGTATAAGTCACAAGAATAGTACAAGACAATGCATGATCAACACAAAACAGATAATTCATTCAAAGTTTAGGCAAAGTATGGTTATTATTGAATAAATAATAGGCTACAAGGTCATAGTAATGAAATAAAGGCTCTACAATATAGTCCTTTTGAGATACTAGAAAAAGGTGGGAGATAATGCATGCAAACTAAGTCTACCCCCATACATGCTCATTTACTTGGTAATTCTTAATCAATTTCTAATTCTTTCTAAAGTGAGAAGAAATAAAGTTTAAAGTTAAAAAAAAAAAAAAATTAAAAAGTGAGAATGAGAAACAAGTAAGAATACATAAAATTCAAATGTATAACATCAACCCTACATAATGTTCATTCCAAACCTACATAACATATGCTACATTCCTACATAATGCTAACTTAAACAATTAGCATAATTAAACTTAAATTTAACATAATTAAACTAAACAAATAGTATTACATAACATAATTAAACTTAAACAAGTAACATAGCATAATTCATATCAAAATGCTTACATCTTGCAAATTTATAGTTTAGGAAACTTCCATTGTGTTCATGGCAATATAACTATCATTTCATTCTTTTGAAACCAATCATATCACATATTACCAATGTTCAACCCAATTATAACCTAAATTTACAAATAAATATTATGCACAAGGGTGTATGAAAGAAAGCATCCACCATCTATTGCCTAAATTTGTCAAGGTCTCATAACAAAATGAATTATAATGTAATGCCCTTTAAATTTCCCATTATTAGTGTGTTATATACATTTATAAAGATAAAGCTAATAGTAAAAGGTTTTGAGCAATAACTATATACTAACATGTTTTGTTCAACTATAACTTTGCAACTTGGTTATACCATGAATTGAGATGAGACTAGTATAAAAAAACTTACTTATATAATCCAATCAAAATCAAAATGACAAAACAAGCAAAAATAAAATATAACATCAACCTAACCTGCAATATATACATTACATATAAGTAAAACAAAAAACATTTATAAGTTTTTAATTTAAAGCAACTCTTGACAAAGTAAATCAAGCTATAACATCATCATTCTAATTATAATCATGAAAAACACAAAGAACACACTAACATCATTCTCATTATAATCATGAAAAATACAAACAACACACTACCTTCATTCTCATAATTTAAATGATTCAAAATTAAGATAAACCAATCCCAAATTTTCCAACTTTTTGAGCTAATTATTTCAAAAGGGGCAACCAAGAAGTGAAATCCAAATCTTCATAATTCATTTACCATTCCAACCTAACAGGGAAATAGCGCACATCCATGTACGAAGAGAACAAATTTAATGAAGAGAATTCTGGTGGTGTGAAAACACACCATTGATATGATTAGATTAAGGCTGATTATTAGAACAGCAACTAAAAAGTTTATGCCCTCTCTCCACGGATACGGCGAGCGAGCTGAATATCTTTGGGCATGATGGTGACCCTCTTGGCGTGAATGGCACACAGGTTGGTGTCCTCAAACAGCCCAACCAGATATGCCTCCGCCGCTTCTTGCAGTGCAGCGACCGCCGACGACTGGAATCTCAAATCGGTTTTGAAGTCCTGGGCAATCTCCCTCACCAGACGCTGGAATGGCAATTTTCTTATCAGCAGCTCCGTACTCTTCTGGTACTTTCGGATCTCACGAAGGGCAACGGTACCGGGCCTGAACCTGTGAGGCTTCTTCACTCCGCCCGTGGCCGGGGCAGATTTCCGAGCTGCCTTTGTTGCCAGCTGCTTCCTTGGCGCCTTCCCGCCTGTTGATTTACGAGCAGTCTGTTTCGTTCTCGCCATTTTTTTTCTCTTCCTCTGCTCTGCTCTGCCCAGACAAAATTCAATCAAATAAAATACACAACTTTGACTATGTTTTTGCCCTCCCGCCCCTTTTCCCTTTTATAGTCACCACCGCACAAGCTTCGTTAATGATTCCAAAATTCAAATTTCAATTTCGCGCCGACAAGTCTCCACCGTCCCTTTCACACCTAATCGATGGCTGCGATCGCGATCCTCCCCTCCCATCACACGGATCGCCGCAACTTTCTCTTTGTATTATTTTTTTTTTCTATTAATTTGGCATAAGAATTCTTTGTATTATTATTTTTTTAACATTAAATTGAAATAAGAAATTCTTTATCTGTAGGACCAGGCATCCTCTTTACGCAACGCTTTCATTTTAATACTTAATTTATGAAGATTTATATGCCTTGGTCTCCTTCGGCTTCAAACTTATAGGTGTGACTATGCTACATTGTTCCTTTTCCAATTTTTATTTCAAATAAAAACGAAATTTTTTATCGAAAAGTTACAAATATAATTGAACATATAAAGGTTGGAACCTATTTTCATCCTTAAAAAGCATTCACCTTTTATGACATCATTTTTTAAATTTTTATTTTTACAACATAATCAACAAATAACAATAAATGTTTTAGCCAACATTATTGTTGATGTGGATGGAGGCACGACAAAGATATGGTAATTAGAGGATCTAAATATCCAAATCAAGATCCAATGCTAATAGACCATAGATCTTGTAGGATCATGAGATAGCTCGAGTTGCACAACATATTATTTACCAACTAAATTATATTCTATTCCATGGTTCAAGCAACAATCGATGTTGTCTTATATTTCTCAAGTTGGATTGTTGTATATTATGGTGGGTGAAGTCTTCCACCTCAAAAAATGAGGCTTGATTTATATGTATTATATGATATGAATAAAAAAAAATTAAAATAGATTTTAAAGTCATGGAAGGCATAAAATAACTTTTATCTTAATCTTGTTTCCTGAAGATGGAAGGCTCTATTAGGGTTTTGTTGGGGAGTGATTGTGTACGTATACTTAAACAATTGTAAAAGTGTTATTATTGCATTTATAGGCCATATAATCATAGTTACCATAGGATATAACAATTTTGGCTATTATGGGTTGCTCAGTGTAACCTAGCTTGATTGTCATGAGATTATTGAGGGTTAAATTGCCACCTTGTCGCTCAACCTTCTCTTTTAATCTACTCTACACAGTTTTTGTTGAAGGTGTAAGTAACAACAACAATGGTGTCATTAAAGGTCCCCCTAAATTTGTCGTGAAAGTTTTTCACGAAGTACTTAAATTCATTCTATTGAAATTGGAGTTGATATTCTTGTAAATAATTATATTATTGTGTTTAACAACCTTGTTTGGTTACTTTATCGGTAGGGTTTCTTATAATTGGATGTACATGACTATTGGGAGTCTAACTCAAGTTGTCTTTTAGTTTAGCTTCAATAAAGAGCATCGTGCCTTTGAGGTGATCATATGTGACCCCTAGATGTCTCATACTACCTTGAGGGTATTATTTAGTCATATGAGAATTTATTTATCTATGAAATTGCTCAAATTTATTTTAATGTCTTAGTTGAATTCTTAGGCCTCCATATGTAATACTTAAAAGTTTCTCCAAACACATTTTAAATCTTTTGGGGAATTCATTTTTTATTGGCCCAGTGTTTCCTTAACCCTCATTCTCATAAGTTTGTATGTAATTAAGTCAACCTATTTGAAGCCATCCATGAACAAATTTTTAGCTAGGTTAAAATAAAAGTTTATTGTTTGTGTTGTCAGGTATATAACGTATTGAATATAGTCTAAAGGATTAGCTCAACTACTTATTGCCAATTTTATTAGGTATTTGGCTAGTTCTATGTTGGTAGATGCTTGCTTCAAATATCCATGGGTTAGGCACATTATTCTACACCAATGGATTTATTAGGGATGCCGTCCAAAAATATTGGCAGCATCCCTTGGGTTTCCTTTGGAAAAAAATAAAAATAAACTTACCAAAGACATATTTCCATTGTCAAATCATATACCCTAGGATTCAGGGTTGTCTCTTATTGTACAAGGTTGAATCTCCTGGAACTTGTCTTCCTATTTCCTCGACTAAGGAGGTTTAAAAAGCTTCCACCTCTACTAATGGTGAAGTTTGGATGAAAGTGCTCTTAGAGAGTAATAAAGGGAATGTTGCTTCCAAGTCGCTTCCTAGTAATATAATTGATTTTGGGTCATCACAATCAAATCCTATAGACACGACCATAATAAGAAACTCATTGATTCCTCTTACTGGGGTGTTAGACAAAGGAACAAGTCTTATCCTTCATAATTGGACACACACACACAAATGATGAGGCTAGCAATCCACATAGAAAGCTGAAAAGGAACACCCTTGATGGATTGATATTGCTCACATTTGAGAAGGATGGTGCAATGGTTCTGTTATTGTTGTTACAACAACCCTCCTCAATTCCTCTTAGTGCCTTGTACCTATATGTAATTGACAAACCTACCTCTTCAAGTAACTTCAGATGTCACCTTACAACCACTTGTGAGCTATGACCAAACCTCTAATGACTTGGAACAATGGAGGAAAACTTATGAGATCTAACTAAGTCTTGTTAACCAGACTAGCAATACAAAGACATTGTCCAACACTTAATATATTGAGATGACCCTTAGAGAAGTTTTCAACTTGATTTTTTATTCAAGTTTTGGTTCTTTTAGTCCTCCCGCAACACTATATTAAGTCTTTGCCTAGAACTATAACATTCTAAAAAAAACTTATTTCGTCACTTTTTCTCAAATGTATTGCTTGTTCAAGCCACTATAGAGTTGTACTGACCCTTATCCAATAGTATAGCATTATAGTGGACCTTAGGCCAGTGATACAATCAAGTTTTCTTTCTCTCACAGTCTCTATAGTGCTCTCTTGACCCTCTTATAAGCGCTACAACCTACAACCTTATAAGTGCTACAACCTCATGATGATTCTCTCAATTTTTTATCTCACTTGTGATGCTTTTTACTAAGCCTTCCTTGTGGAACAAAGGTTGAAATTAAGGTGAAATTTAAGTTAGAAAAGGGCAATTTTTCAAGTAAAAAAATCTCATGAAAACTCTTTTATCTTGGCCCTAGAGCTTTGAGCTATTATTTTTCTTAGCTACCTAGAGTTTTCCCACCATAACACCTAAGGTTTCAAGCCCATAACCAACCCCATACTCTCATTATTAGCTTGTGAAATATATATCTTGAACGACTCTCTATCTTTAAGACTGGGTACATGAACAAATGTTTTCTTGCCAAAAAACCATAGGTCCTCTAAGTAACACAAAGAACATTCTCCATGGGAAAATACATTTCCATCCGGTCAATGTTTCATATATTTTTAGTATTATGTTTCTTCGTTGTTGCAACCTACTATCACCGCACCAACAATCAACCATGAAACCAAGCCCCTCAGTTCTCTATATCTAGCATTTGTAGGATAATTTATATAATGGGTTCCTATTGTTTAAATTGCCTTTGTAGGAGATTTCAATCTGATTGTTACTACTTATGAGGCTAACCAAGAAGCAAAGTCCTTAGTTATGAGGGGTGTTATATGTTGTAAATAATTTGGAACAGTGGCACAATATTAACAATATCAGTCCACAATGAGAGAATCATAATGAATCACTTCTATCAAATGGGACTTAGCAAGGATTTAGTTTTTAAAAAAAAACAAAATAATTGGAAGAGTTGTTGAGATAAATGGTGTTGTCTTTAGTGTCTTCTTTAGAAAACTTGTTAGAGGCAACCTATTGATTCTACTAAGCAACAAATAGCCCTGGAATCATTACAATTTTCACCGAAGAAGGATGTCTCAGCGATCTCTGGGGACACAACCGAGAACCACATTCCTATGGAAATTTTGATACCGAATAAGGTCAAGGTGATTGCATCATATTGTGAAGTCTAGGTGGCATCATCATGTTCCCAATTGAAGATCCAATCAGATTGTAACAACTATCAACCTCACTTATGAGAGTTTAAAATATTTTCCTTTATTATATTTGTAAATAATGAGATGTTGAAAAGTTGTAAATGACCCCAAATAATTCCAATAGTCGCAAAGGCGGAAGTTATTAAATAAACCTATAAATGTTGTAAAATTGTCAATATGAGGGACTTTTGGAGCTTGCATTTTTCCGAATTCTTGATTTTACTACATATTAAAGCTAGGAGGCTAGAACTTGTAGATCCACTACTTAATATCAAGAAGCCTTGAAAGGTCATTGCTAGAGCTATATTTTACATGCATCTTGTCCTTATTTTTACTATTCTTAAACAATTCATGTGTGTGTGTGATTTGTGGGATGTATACTACTAAATTGTGACACATTCCATAAATTAGATGGTTTCTCTCACATACTTGATGTTTCAGTTTCAATACTTTCATGTATGAGAACTTAGATCTAAATATTGATTTTTATTCTTTTTTTCTAGCAAGTTGAACACTTATTGTTGTCCTGGCTTATCGCTGATTTTTCCCTTTCCTATGCAGTTGTGTGTTTACTAGCTCATTACTCCCTATTTCTTCTTTATTTTTTCATTATTGTTAGTGTAATGTATACCATTTTCATCTTAGTGCATTAGTTAAGTTTGGTCTAGAATTTGCATACCCCCTACTGTGGAAATTTCCAATATCACACAACATTATTGAAAACCAAGAATGGTTACCAGGCCGAAATATAAATGGGTCTCTTATCCCAAATGGTGTGAGGTCTAATAGGGACCTCACATTAGAGAGAACCCATCAACTATCACTATGTCATTTTTCCTTTTCAACAAGTTATAAACCCTTACCACTTTTTTTATAAACCCTCACCCTTTAGTTTGTAAGGATGGTGAGGAGATGCATGTTTATGTTTTTAATGTTATATATGAAATTTATATCATGGAATGTGATGTCTTTTACATACCTACTTAGAAATACCATGGTTTATGAATTCCATTCATCAAGGATAGAGGTCAATATTATGAGTGTACAAGAAGTAAAATTAATTGGTTTACATCAAGTGTAACCATGCACTATATTTAGCTTGGTACAATTTTTCATCATTCATTGCATGAGGAAGCAAATAGGATTGGTGGCTACCTTAATCTCACAATTTTTTGTGCTTGTGTAATTGATCACATGCCAAACATATCAAAAAGGGTGGTTTGGTTGCTCTTTAATATTGATGGAAGGGGTATTTGCCTTACTAATATGTATGCCCCTAATGAAGTATATGAGATAGGGTTTCTACCTTATTGGTTACCCATATAAATCATATAAGTTAACTAATTATCTTTTGTATACTTTAACAATGTACTCAAAGGATGATAAATTTGGGTAAACCATGTTCTCATTCCTTAGAGGCAATGTATGTCTTAGAATGGCCTCAAGGCCTAGCTTGGCCTTTATGATTTCAGTAACTATATGATATGAAAGGACTATATTAGTTTTGTTGTGCTAAGTGTCTTTTTAGTCATAAAAAATGTGCATACTTGTCTCATTAGTTTTCTTAAGGATTGAGGATTTTAACCATGAATTGTAGATGATTTTAGTGAATTAGAAGCATGAAATAAGAACACATAGCACTGAACAACAGTGAAAAATAGAGAAATAAGTCACCACATAACATTTACACAGCAGGCATGATGAAGCAGTTCATCCCTCTTGCGCTACATCTACTGGTCCAGCTCCTAATGGCATGTTCATCTTTCATTATGCTCAAAATTTTGCAAATACATGTAGGTACAGGCCTCTAATGGTTGTTTTCTCTACACCAATGGCTCAAAAATGCTCCAAATAGTCTAGAATGACTCTTCATTCACTCAGAATGGGCGAAAATTGAGTCTCCAACTCATTTTCCCAATAACACCTAGAAAAGCTCCACTAAATGTGGAGGACTCCACTTAACTGAAGTCAATTTAGCCAAATCCGCACAAAAATAGCGCATTGCCATAATTCCTGCCAACACTAATCACAAATTTAATGTTAGTGGTTGGGTGGCCACATGCTAACCCAAACCATGCAGCCTAACCGTTGGAGGTTGGCGGAACCACATGCGGTAACCATGGGATTAGTTTTAAACTAGAGTTGAAATCGCGGTTAATGAAACCGCCAGAGAAAACCACGCAGAGGAATCGTCGTAATGTGACAAGGCTAAAATAGTTGTGATAAATTTCACGGTTGACATCTGTCAGAGGTTACGTTTAATATAAAGTTTGACATGTGAATAGTCTACGGGGACCATCGGCAGTCCCCAACCCCCAATGCTATATTGCATAAACTTTAAATACATCCCGCAGACTTATATGGTTAAGAATCATGTGTGGCTCAGGTGGTTATGTTGTGTGGCTGCTCTGCCGGAGCTCATGGGGTCGAGCCATGTGGACCTCTACTAGAAAATTTAACACACCACTTTGGGGACACGTGGCGGCCTCAGGGCTGGCCACGTGTCACCCTATGATTTTTGCCATGTGTCACCCTATGATTGGTCCTCTAGAAATAACGTACAACCAATCCAACCAATCATATCATGCCACTTGTCAGCCTGGGATTAGTTTTGAGGAAAATAATATTCCTCGGAATATTCCTTTTGTTGACTGTGCATCCACCATGCTGACTGGGCATCCCAGTCAACCCTATCGCAAAATTTAGTTGTTTGGGATTTCGATCAGAACACGATATCTCCCTCATGAGACATCGTTTTTTAGAACCGTTCGTGGCACCAGAATTAGGAAGAAGAGATCTACGCAACCATTCTAGTTTCAACCCAATCCTGTAAATTTCAATTTTGAGCAAAATTTATGAACTCCTGATCACTCCTCCCCATTGGGAAGATTTTGGACCCCAAAATACTTGATTACATGTTCAGTAGATGAGGGTACAACTCCCTCAAATTTCCAACCTCCATCCACTTTTCCTTGCTTGGCTTAGTGCCTTTGAGCCCAACTCAAAGGTAGTCAACACTTCCCCTCTTGGATGCTCTTGTCCTCTTGTCAAGAATTGTATCTTCCTTGAGCTCATCCAGAAATTCTGGCAAGAAATATTCAATAGAAGGCAATTGAACATCATTTCCTTGATCATCGATCAAAGGTGGCTCATACAAACGTAAGTTTTCAACATTAACAACTGAATATGTTTGCATATATGAAGGCAAGTCAAGTTGAAATGCATTGTTACCAACTTGCTTTATGACATTGAATGGACCATAGCGAATGGGTTTGAGCTTTTTACCTTCCCCTTGCATCATTTCTTTGCTAATGTGAAACCATACCTCATCTCCCTCTTAAAACTTGTGATCAACTATATGTTTGTCATGCCTCTCTTTGTATTTGCTTTGAATTTTCTCAAGCTATTCTTGAACTTGTTGATGTATAATCTGAATTTGCTCAATGAAATTTCAGGCCTTGTCAATATCACTATGGCCATCAATTGCAACATCCTTACCAAAGATGAAGTCTAATGGCGATTTTAGAAAATACCCAAAGCATACTTCAAAAGGTGATGTTTGAGTTGAAGAGTGCTTTGCCCGGTTGTAAGCATGTTGAATGTAATGCAGTTGCTCATCCCATAACTTAGGATGTTTGCTGCAATATCCTCTCAATAGATGCACAATGGTTTTGTTCACCACTTCGGTTTGTCCATTGGTTTGCGGATGAAAAGCAATACCTTTTTTCAACTTTGTGTGAATCATACTCCAAATATTGGACCAAAAATTCCCAATGAGTCTGGAATCCCTGTCACTAACAATAGAAGTTGGAAATCCAAAATGAACGCAAACATGTTGAAAATAAAGTTCAGCAGTAATGGTTTTCTTACATGACATAAGTATACACATTTTATTGAATCTATCCACAACTACATAAAGATAACCATGTTGGTTTCTTGACATAGGTAGACCTCCAACAAAGTCCATGGAGACACTCTCCCATGGCCTTGATGGTACCAGTAGTGGCGTGTACAACCCAAGATTCCTATTACTAGGCTTACTTGTTGCACATATAGAACAACCTCTTATAAAACGCGACACACTATCTATCATGCGAGGCCAATAGAAATACCTCTGTAGATGCGCCATTATTTTGCTTACCCCAAAGTGTCCAACAATAGGAGATGAATGAGCTTCTTTCATGACACTTAGCCTCTCTCCTTGTGGTATACACAGTTTTCCCAAATGAAATAACAAATTGTTATGCATGTGATAATATTTTTCTTCAACTTGATTCCCTTCACTCAAACTAGCATACACATCTTGAAAATCAACATCATGTGCATATTGTTCTATGTAACTCTCATGTACAATAGAATCATTTTTGAGTAAATTAGATGCACTAATGATTGGTCTTGAAAGAATATCAGAAAATTTATTGAAAATACCTTTCTTGTACCTTATAACCAAGTGAAACTGTTGAAGAAATCCCATCCACCTGAAATGTCTTGATTGCTGCAATTTTGTTTATGACTGCAAGTACTGTAATGGTTGGTGATCGGTATGCACAATCATCTCTTTACCCATCAAGTAGTGTTTCCACTTCTTGACGCTTTGTACCAACGCATATAGTTCTTTGTCATATGTACGATAATTAGTTACAACACCATTGAATGTTTCAGAATGAAAAGCAATAGGCTTACCATGTTGTAAAAGTATTGTGCCCATGGTATAATTACTAGCATCAGTTTGTATCTCGAATGGTTGTCTCAAATTTGGTAATGCAAGGACTGGAGCTGAAATAATATTGTATTTTAAAGCTTCAAAAGCTTGTTATTGTTTTCCTCCCCATTGGAAGCCTTTCTTCACACTTGACACTGCATGCATAGGAGCTGTGATGGCAGAAAAGTTAGCAATAAAATTTCTCCAATACTGAGTTGAACCTAAGAAACTTCTTACCTCGGTTACTGTTTTTGGTGTGGGAAAATTCACAATGGCTTCCACTTTAGAAGGATCGGTTCTCAACTCTCCTCCTCCTACAATGTGTCCCAAATAAACCAAATAAGTCTTTCCAAATTCACACTTTGACATCTTAAGAAACAATTTCTCTTTCTTCAAAACATCAAGCACTCTATTCACATGCAAGACATGGTTTTTTTTTTCCTCTCCTGAAAATCAATATGTCATCTAAGTACACAATCACAAATTCATCAAGGAATGGATGCAAAACACTATCCATAACACACATGAAAGTTGCCAGTGCATTACACAAACCAAATGGCATAACTAACCACTCAAAGAGTCCTTGTTTGGTTTTGAATGCAGTTTTCCATATATCACTTTCTGAAATTCTTACTTGATGATATCCACTTTGTAACTCTAACTTAGTGAAAAACTTTTCTTATTTCAGATGATCAAGAAAATAATCTATCCTTGGGAGTGGGTAAGGATTCTTTATTGTAATCTTGTTCAAAGCTTTGAAGTCTACACACATGCGCCAAGTCCCATATTTCTTTGGTATCAAGACTATGGGTGAACCACATGGTGAGGTGCTTGGCCTTATGATTCCTTTTTCCAACATCTCTTTGATTTACCTCTTTATTTCAGCATTCTCCATTATCGACATGCGATACATACCGATGTTTGGAAGAGGACAATCTTGCTGCAGTTGAATCTCATGTTGAATCTCTCTTTTTGGAGGAAATCTTGTTGGCTCCTGAAACATCTCATGATGTGCATTAATTACATCATATAAATCTGATTTCAACTTAGGATCACATCCCTCAAATGATTCATGATCAACATTAGCTTTAGGCTTAATCATTAGAAGAACAAAATTCTTACTTGAATTTACTAGCCTCCTTACCTGTCTAGGATTTACCATAGCAATATTTGTCTTCTTGAGATGTGCTCTAACAATATACTCCTTGCCATCTTTGAATAAATGATATTTAGTCTCATGGAGATGGAATATCGCTTTCCTATCATACAAGTAAGGACTTCCCAACACAATACCTATTATGTCAAGTGGAACCACATCTAATTCAACTATGTCAACAAAATATGCAGTGATTGCAAATCACAATATGCATTTCTTTGAAACCTGTAAATTTGCATCCTTACAAATCCAACCAAGTGGATATGGTTTTGGATGTGGCATGGTCTCAAGGTTAAGTTTATCAACCAAGTCTTCATAGATTAAGTTTGCTTGTGAACCATTGTCAAACAATCTGTCAATCTTGGTATGTTTGGATATGACCCTCACATGAAACAATTCAATTCTTTCTTCTTCATTTGGAGCATGTATGTGACAGTTTGATGTACTAGTATTGGGTTTAGGTTCAATTTATTTCCCCTTCATATTCTTCAATCCCATGGCCGTAATATTAGATTCATAACCTGAATCATCTCCTAAATCATGTTGAGTTGTAGTTGCAATTTTCTGTTTCCCTTTGTTGTTGTATATCTTTGGCCTCATTTCAGGATGTAATTTCCAACAATGAGTTTCATCATGGCCTTATTTTGAACAATGTTTACAAAAAAAAATTTCTTCCTCTTTCTTAACATATGCATTATTTTTTCTTTTACATTTTGAGGTCTTCTCTTTGTTTTTACCCTTAGAAGGTTTCTTTCTACCCTCTTCAGAAATGTTTTTCCCTCTAGATTCTAGATATGTGGCCTGAACACATACTTCTTCTAGAATTGTGGGGTTAAACATGAGAATAGTATGTTTTAGGTAGCTATGTAAGCCTCCTATGTACTTGAGCAAAGTATCTTGGCTCTGCAAATCTACCCCTAATAAGAGAGCTCTTCTCCTAAATTTTTAGGTGTATTCTTGCACATTTTGTCCCTTCAATTGCCTAAAGTTTTTCCAGTTCGTTATGGCTTTATACATATGAGCTAATGGATAAAACTATTGTTTTATTGCAGTAATGAAATCATTCCATGAAAGAATAATCTTACCATGCTTCTTGATCTCCTCCTTTGTCTTGGCTTCCCACCAAACAAGTGTTGCACCTTCCATTCTCAATGAAGCTAATTGGATTTTGGTATCATCATCTTGAAGGTTCTGGATTCTCAAATCGCCCTCCAATTGCCTAATCCAATTATCAAGATTTTCTGCATTGACTTCGCCATTAAACATTGGCAATTCAAACTTAACATCAAGTTTTAAAAAAAGAATTTTACTAGTTTTCTTTGACTTGTGTGGCTAATGTACTGAAGATGAATTAGAGGCTGATGATGATGAGGGTGAGGATGATGGCTCTCCATTGCCTCCATCTCCTCCATTTCCCTTCTTTGACTTATCTTCATCATTGTGGCCTCTTGAAGATCCTTGTCCTTCCTTGTGAAGTTTGGATCCTTCTCCTTCCAATATCTCGTTCCTTTCTTGATAAATGATTCTAACCATCTCAGTCATGTCAAAGAATGCTTTCTTGAACACTCTTTCTTCCTCTTTGGGATCCATATCTTCATGGATTTATCCTTCATCTTGAGGCATACTTAATGTAGATTTTTCTTCCTTAGGAGGTGAACTAGGTGGTGGATATTGTGGAAATCTTGCTCTCCTTTTCTTTGGCTCTTCTTGAGACCCTTCTGCTCCCACCTGTTGAAAATGGCAACAAGAAACAGTGAAGGAGGCCTCCTGAAACATCTTTCCTGATCCTAGTTGGAAAGTGATCACCTAAACTAGGTGGGGACCACACATGTGATTTTTGTCGAAAAAGTCTATTTTTAGACTATGTCTATTTTTAGACATATGGAGCATGGTCTAGGAGTTGCGGGATGCTATTCTTGGATGATTGGTCAAGTTGGTAAAAATATATGGACATCTATTTTTAGACATATAGGTCGAAGTCTATTTTTAGACTGCCTGTCTAAAAATAGAACAGTCGAATATTATTTACCCTTAATAATATTTGGACTCTAAACTTCAGTTTACTCTCTTGGAGCACTTCAGTTTGACCCCCGGAGGTGGGGCATGCAGCTGACATGAGGATTTACGCTATTCCCATGGGTTTGGTGAGCTAATGCATGGTTGACTTCAATTAGAGCTCAAGTGGCGGAGTTCGGTGGAGTTGATTGAGGAGTTGATGGGGTTGAGACTAGTTGAACTAGTTGTGATCAGTTTAACTGGTGATTACACTAGATATGAGTTGGGTGAATTAAATATTATTTAATTCACTAATTATTAACTCATAATTCAACTAAAGAACACATCAGTTAACTCAGTGCATGGACAGTTCAGTGAAGACAAGTGGAAGAGGTAGATGAAAGGGTGAGATCTACAGCAGTTGTACATTAGTTGCGCATGAGATTTGCACAATCAGTGGGATGAGTATGCCAATGATGATTGCGCTGTTCAAGAAAGAGGAATTCAAATTGGTTCAGCCTATTCTCTCCTTTTGGATTGCGCAGTAGAGGCGGGCAGCTAGTGGAGGAGTTTTGAACCCGCGACTTGTTCAAAACTGAGCTAGTTTTGTGTGTAGCTTTTGGAGACAGTATTGAGTACTTGTGAGGAGTATTGTATTGTGTAAATTTACATGTTCTCATCCATTTATATGATACATATAGCTGGGGGTTTTCAGCTATAAGCTTTCCCCATACATGCTGCGTTCTATGTGTGTGAATTGATGTTCTACCGCTTGTTTTATTTTCTGCATGTGATGATTAATTTGTAGAAGAGATTATGTGTTATGTAGCAAATCGAATTTGTGTATGATCGGGATAATATCAGTGCTTGAATATTCATTATTCAGCAAATTTCTACATGGTATCGGAGCAAAATTAATCGTCAAAGATCTATTACGGTGATTGCAATTATTTCCTCGGACAGAGTCTGCACTCGGGCCAGGTAGCCTCTGGATTCATCTTTCTTCGGAAAGTGAAAGGTCTGGTAAATGCCCATGCATTCAAGCTCTGATTTGGAAATAATTTGTTCTCAAGTGTAGATCGGAAGCGGTTGAGTTATCAGCTCTTGGAATTCAAATTTGCAGATTTGTGTTCTTGGTGCCGCGGCGAAAATGTCTTTCAACAGATTGCGACTAGAATATGCCTTGGAAGGCAGTTCGAATTATGTTGCATGGAAAGACCGCATGGAGGCTGTATTAGATGATAATGGGCTGTTGGAATTTGTGGAGAAAGAGATTCCAAAGCCTACTTCTACTGATTCTGCTGTTGTGGAAGCCTGGCGAAATAAACAAGCAAAATGTCGAAGGATTCTGTTGGAGGGCGTAAAGGATCACATAGTGTCCAGCCTGCATGGAAACGCTTCTCCATATTTGATGTGGAAAGCCTTGACAGATCTGTACCAGATCAAGAGTGACCAGAGGAAGTTGGCGCTCAAGGATAGACTCAGAAACATCAAGATGGAGAAAGGAGAGAGCATCCCCAAGTACCTCACGAGGTTCACCCAATGCAGGAATGAGTTGGGAAGCGTGGGAGTGACGGTGGAGGATGAGGACTTGGTGAGCTTGGCTCTCCTGGGTCTTTCGAAAAGTTGGCATGCATATCAAGATAGTGTCAGTAATTAAAATGGGATGGGAAAAGGCGTAGTCGATAAGTGCAGGAGATTCAAAAGAATACAGGAGATGGATCTTTATCGAAAGCATCGATGAAGAAAATTGCGCTTTGGTACATGAAAGCAAGGAAAGAAGGAGCAAGAGGAAACTACCAGTCAGTCTTAGGATGGTAAAGTATTTCCAAAGTGAAGTGTTTTCCTTTGTCACGATCATGGACCCGATGCATACCCAATTGCCCAAAGAAAGAAGAAAAACAGCGACTCTTTTAGATTCTGGTAGTGAGAGCGCACCCTGCAATTTGAGCTGGACTTCTCATTGATCGCATGCATGTTGTCTAGTGCATTGGGATCGGGGTGTTATATTGATAGTGGCGCTTCCTTTCACATGACGGGAGATGCAAATCTTTTCAGTGACTTGGTGGAGAAAGGTCTCCAGATGCATGTTGAGTTGGGCGACGGTGGACGATACAATGCGACCGGCATTGGTACCATAACCTTTCGGAGGGAGTCAGGTAAACTCATTCTTTTACAAGATGTATTGCATGTACCAGGTCTAACAAAGAATTTGATCTCAGTCGCAATGTTAGAGGATAAAGGGTATGAAGTTGTCTTTAGAGAAGGAAAATTTTTCCTTCGGCACAAGGCAACGGGACAAGTCAAGAAGGTTTGGAATCAAGCAAATAATCTCTATAGACTTGAAGTAGATGTGATGTCTATGGAGCTTCCTATTGTTGGGAAGTGGAAGGAAGACATGGCCCGTGCTTGAGAGAACAATTTTCATACGAGTGATAGTGAACCTCGGGATGTGGGCTGACCACAAGAGATCATGTAAGTGGAAAAACCACTCATACGAGAGAATTTTACAAATGAGGCGAGAGGGGTACATGCGAGTATACACGGTGAGAGGTGGGGTGAGCATGCATGGTGGCATCCCAAAGAGGAGATTTACAGGGCGGGTCCTTGAGATGGTGTGGATTTTAGTGAATTCCGTTTCTTCTGAGTTTTTCGCGCGGCGATGGCAGTCGGTTGGATTGATGCAGGCAGATCAAAGTGACAGTGTCAGATACTGGAGCGCGGATCAAAGTTGACAGCAAGTGCAAGAGTGCATGGGTGCAAGAGTTCAACAACGTAGTGGTTCCTGATGACATGTGCAGTTGGTACCAGCAGAAGTCGAAGACTTTGATGATAGATGCATCAGACTGATTGAGTTGTTTTGAGCCTATTCAATTTTGAAGATGTTGCATGCAAAGGGTGCATGGCGCATGCATGGAGTTGCATGGTGCATGCATGAGTTTGCATGGCGCATGCATGGAGTTGCATGGTGCATGCATGAGTTTGCATGGCACATGCATGGAGTTGCATGGTGCATGCATGAGTTTGCATGGAACATGCAAAGGGTGCATGGCGAATGCATGGAGTTGCATGTCGCATGCATGAAGTTGCATGGCGCTTGTGGAGGTTGCAGGGCGAATGCATGGAGTTGCATGTCGCATGCAAAGACAGTCCTTTCTTATTGAGAGGGAGTGTTGAAAATGGCAACAAGAAATAGTGAAGGAGGTCTCCTGAAACATCTTTCCTGATCCTAGTTGGAAAGTGATCACCTAAACTAGGTGGGGACCACACATGTGATTTTTGTCGAAAAGTCTATTTTTAGACTATGTCTATTTTTAGACATATGGATCATGGACCGGGAGCTGCAGTATGATATTCTTGGAGGATTGGTCATGTTGGTAAAAATAGATGGACCTCTATTTTTAGACATATAGGTCGAAGTCTATTTTTAGACTGCCTGTCTAAAAATAGAACAATCGAATATTATTTACCCTTAATAATATTTGGACTCTAAACTTCAGTTTACTCTCTTGGAGCACTTCAGTTTGACCCCCGGAGGTGGGGCATGCAGCTGACATGAGGATTTACGCTATTCCCATGAGTTTGGTGAGCTAATGCATGGTTGACTTCAGTTAGAGCTCAAGTGGCGGAGTTCGGTGGAGTTGATTGAGGAGTTGATGGTGTTGAGACTAGTTGAACTAGTTGTGATCAGTTTAACTGGCGATTACACTAGAGATGAGTTGGGTGAATTAAATATTATTTAATTCACTAATTATTAACTCATTATTCAACTAAATAACACATCAGTTAACTCAGTGCATGGACAGTTCAGTGAAAGACCAGTGGAAGAGGTAGATGAAAGGGTGAGATCGACAGCAGTTGTACATTAGTTGTGCATGAGATTTGCAAAATCAGTGGGATGAGTATGCCAATGATTATTGCGCTGTTCAATCAAGATGAATTCGAACTTGGTTCAGATACATTCACACTTTGGATTGCGCAGTAGAGGCAGGCAGCTAGTGGAGGAGTTTTGAACCCGCGACTTGTTCAAAACTGAGCTAGTTTTGTGTGTAGCTTTTGGAGACAGTACTGAGTACTTGTGAGGAGTATTGTATTGTGTAAAGTTACATGTTCTCATCCATTTATATGATACATATAGCTGGGGGTTTTTAGCTATAAGCTTTCCCCATACATGCTGCGTTCTATGTGTGTGAATTGATGTTCTACCGCTTGTTTTATTTTCCGCATGTGATGATTAATTTGTAGAAGAGATTATGTGTTATGCAGCAAATCAAATTTGTGTATGATCAGGTTAATCTCAGTGACTAAATCTTCATTATTCAGCAAATTTCTAGACCACCAATTTGCCTTCTCCTCTCTTGAGCTTGAGCCTAGTAAGCATCTAAAAACTTGCAAACAGTTAAACAAACCTTTGCACAAAAGAACACCAGAGAATAAACTCTAGCTATGATACCAATCTGATCTGAAATTATTGTATTAGTTGTGTTGTGCCAAGTGTCTTTTCAGTTATAAAACATGTGCATACTTGTCTCATTATTTTTCTTAAGGATTGAGGATTTTAACCATGAATTGTATATGATTTTAGTGAATTAGTAGCATGAAATAAGCATAAATAACACTGAACAACAATGCAAAATAGAGAAATAAGTCACCACATAACATTTACCCAACAGGCATGATGAAGTTGTTCACCCCTCCTGGGCTACATCTGTTGGTCCAGCTCCCAATGGCATGTCCATCTTTCACTATGCTCAAAATTTTGCAAATACATGTAGTTATAGGCCTCTAATGGTTGTTTTCTTTGCACCAATGGCTCCATAATGCTCCAAATAGCATAGAATGACTCTTCATTCGCTCATAATGGGAGAAAATTGAGTCTCCAACTCATTTTCCCAATAACACCTAGAAAAGCTCCACTAAATGTGGAGGACTCCACTTAACTGGAGTCAATTTAGCCAAATCCACACAAAAATAACGCGCTACCATAATTCCCACTAGCACTAACCGCAAATTTAATGTTAGTGGTTGGGTGGCCACATGCCAACCCAAACCACGTGGCCTAACCGTTGGAGGTCGGAGGAACCACAGGCAGTAACCACGGGATTAGTTTTAAACTGGAGTTGAAATCGCGGTTAACAAAACCGCCAGAGAAAACCGCGCGGAGGAATCATCACAATGTGACAAGGTTGAAACATTGTGATAAATTTCGCAGTTGACATCTGTCGGAGGTTATGTTTAATATCAAGTTTGAAATGTGAACATTCCGCGGGGATCGCTGGTGGGTTGGGACTGCCGGCAGTCCCCAACCCCAAATGATATATTGCATAAACTTTAAATACATCCTGCAGACTTATATGGTTAGAATCATGTGTGGCTTAGGCGGTTATGTCGTGTGGTTTCTCTGTTGGAGGTCGCGGGGTCAAGCCTTGCGGACCTCTACCAAAAATTTTAACACACCACTTTGGGGACACGTGGCAGCCTCAGGGCTGGCCACATGTCACTCTATGATTGGTCCTCCATAAATAACGTACAACCCATCCAACCAATCATATCGCACCACTTTTCAGCCTGGGATTAGTTCTGAGGAAAGGAATATTCCTCAAAATATTCCTTTTGTTGACTGTGCATCCACCATGTTGACTGGGCATCCCAGTCAACCCTGTCGCAAAATTTAGCTGTTTGGGATTTTGATCAGAACGCGATATCTCCCTCATACGACATCAATTTTTCGAACCGTTCACAACGTCGAAATTAAAACCATAACACTTTCTTTTTCAACCATGGAGGGGGTAGATTGATTCTAGTTAATTCAAGTGCAAGGAAAAATTTCTTTTTTAATCATTAGTCAATTATATTCTCCATCCCAAGGGGGTTTCTAAGATGAGGTCACAAACGTTTATATACTTGTTCAATTTTTCCCATTTAAAACTTTTAACATCCATCCATGCGATTAAATTGAATTGAAACCTATTCCCTATTGCACAAAGGGGTGATGGTTGTATTAAGTGGTAAAATTATACCATTTATTGGATAAAAATATCCTTGCAAGGTTTTTATTGTGACCATGAAATGTTCGTGCAATAAGACAACCAAACAAGAATTCAAGGATTTTTATTAGAATTTGTAGTTTCCATCATGTGTTGAAAGAAATGCATAATTGCGTTGATAAGATTCAAAACTTCTTGAAAGTGAAAGTGATTGTAGGGGTCCCTCTGTTACACCAAATTTTGGTCATCTAACCTGTCACTATTAGATGGACCAAAGTACACCATTTAAGACCAATTTAACCCTAAGTAAAATTGCTTTCACTGTGAAAAATAACTTAGTAATCGTTAATTTATTAAGTTGTTTATGGTCTAAACAGGAAACCCCATGAGGAAATATTGAATAAATCCATATTTGTTTGATTTTCCTCAAGGAATAATTAGTTAAATAGTAGTTTAATTAATATTCCTGGTCATATTTAACCCACAACAGGAAAATTAATGAGATAAATCATTATTTATCTTATTATTTTCTAGGAATAATTATTTAAACCTTATTAAATTTGACTAGATCATTTATAAATAATTGAATAAATCATTATTTATTTAATTATTACTCAACCACATCCTTAAAATAATAAATAAATCATTTATTTATTTATTATTTACAAATAAAGGGATTTGATTGAATTCAAATTTTTTTCCCTCCAACAAATATAATGAAATATTCCATAAACGTTGGATCTAGATTTGGTTAATAATATTTTAATTATGCACCAATATCTAGACTAACTCAATATTTTGTTATAAATAGAAGGGTTTTTCCATTCACTCACTACCTTTTGTTGCCTAAAGATCACTCTGGATCTATACTTTTGGTTTGACTTTGATCCTCCATCATTGTCATATTTTGCTACCATTTTTCTTGTGAGCTCCCTTTGAGTTCCATTTTTTGTCTAGGTTTTCTACACCATCAAGAGAGAGAGATCTTAGATCTGAAGTGTTGAGGACATACAAGAACCCATCCCATTAAGGGGGACTGGAAACATGTTTCTATGTTCCCTTCCTAGGTGTCATAAATACAAAAATTCTTTAAAAATATTCTTGTCTTGTCTATTGGATGCATGGAGAAACTCTTGCTTTTATTTACTACTTAATGTCTTTTACTGCATATATCTGGATTTTGTAGCATTTATCTTGGTCAACTAACTGCATATCTAGAGAAATTGGTAGCCATCTTTGATGTTAGGGTTGTTTTTTATGCACAGCTAAAGTGAGCTTTTTTCGTATGCTTGTGATTAGAATTCATCCTAACAACTGGCGACTCCACAAGGGTTTACGATTACGACCTTTTTCGTTTTTCAGATCCTTGCATGACCAACTACTTCAAACCCTAGGATTTTTCTTCAGCTTCTTGTTTTGATTTTCTTGAGGTTGTTTTTAACCTATAAAACCCTAAAACAATAAAAATTCTAACTTTCGTGTGTTTCCAAACCTATTGCGCAGGTGACAGGCATCAGCCGCAACTGAGACAGAACTTTTTTCTGAAACCTACTCCCGAGAGTGCCGGAAGTGCAGGTCGCACTTTTTGGGCCAAAACCTATGACCTGAACCTCTAGGACACAAAAAACTGCCTGAAACCTGCGACCTATGTTGAAAACAGGTTAGAAACTGCCGACCTGTACTTTTTGCGGGAATTTTTCTAGGTTTGTCTGGGCTACTATTCAGGGTTGTCTGACCTCCGTCTCCACCCATTTTGGACCTGTACTTGTTCTATTTTACTCATCGAAATAGGAATCTAGCCCCCAAGGGGTTTAGTACGCTTCCACCTTTCTATGAGGAGTTTAGCTGAAGCAGGTCGTCTGAGATTTCAGTGTCTTCAACCATTTTTTCAGATATGATCATGTACCTTTAGATCCATTTCAGATTGGTTATTTATCCATCCAAAACACCTCTTTTCAGTTTTTTTTGGTCCTCCTCTAGGGTCCCGTCTGTTTCCCTTTAGGTTATAGCCTTTATCCACCTCATTTGCAGCACTTTTCCCTCTGGTTTTTTGCTTTTTTCTGCACCTCTTTCCAGCAAATCTAACCTTTAGATCATTGTCCCTCCCGAATTTAGATCCATTGGCTATTTTTGTGTGTTTTGATTAGGATTTTGACCACTCATAGACTAGTTGTTGGGAAGCCTGCCTCCTTGGGTTTAGATTGAAGCCCGCCTCCTTGGGTTACACCAATTTTTGGTCATCTAACCTGTTACTATTAGATGGACCAAAGTACACCATGTAGACCAATTTTACGCTAAGTAAAATTGCTTTCACTATGAAAAATAACTTAGTAATCCTTAATTTATTAAGTTGTTTATGGTCTAAACAGGAAGCCCCATGAGGACATATTGAATAAATCCATATTTGTTTGATTTTCCTCAAGGAATAATTAGTTAAACATCATTTTAATTAATATTCCTGGTCATATTTAACCCAAAACAGGAAAATTAATGAGATGAATCATTATTTTTCTAGGAATAATTATTTAAACCTTATTTAAATAATATTCCTTGTTAAATTTGACTAAATCAATAATTGAATAAATCATTGTTTATTTAATTATTACTCAACCACATCCTTAAAATAATAAATAAATCATTTATTTATTTATTATTTACAAATAAAGGGATTTGACCAAATTCAATTTATTTTTCCCTCCAACAAATATAATAAAAATATTCCATAAAAGTTGGATCTAGATTTGGTTAATAATATTTTAACTATGCACCAATATCTAGACTAACTCGATATTTTGTTATAAATAGAAGGGTTTTTCCATTCACTCACTACCTTTTGTTGCCTAAAGATCACTCTGGATCTATACTTTTGGTCTGACTTTGATCCTCCATCATTGTCATATTATGCTACCATTTTTCTTGTGAGCTCCCTTTGAGTTCCATTTTTTGTCTGGGTTTTCTACACCATCAAGAGAGAGATATCTTAGATCTGAAGTGCTGAGGACATACAAGAACCCATCCCATTGAGGAGGACTAGTAACATCTTTCTATGTTCCCTTCCTAGGTGTCATAAATACAAAAATTCTTTAAAAATATTCTTGTCTTGTCTATTGGATGCATGGAGCAACTCTTACTTTTATTTACTACTTAATGTCTTTTACTGCATAGATATGGATTTTTTTGCATTTATCTTGGTCAACTAACTGCATATCTAAAGAAATTGGTAGCCATCTTTGATGTTAGGGTTGTTTTTTATGCACAGTTAAAGTGATTTTTTTCATACGCTTGTGATTAGAATTCATCCTAACACCCTCCTTAAGTCCTCTAGTTATGGGATTTTCGGTTGTTAATTAATGGAAGGTGCCCATTCTCATTAAATAAAGACCACTAGATAGTAGGATTGTATTCTCGAGAGATAATGGGAACTCCTCAAAAAGGAAGAAGAACAGGGTCTCAAAGAGTGAAAAATCCTTGAAAGTTCTTATAACCTATGCTTTGGATCGCAAGTGGTGGATTTAGTAGAGAAGTATCTGGTGGGTCAAGGAAGAGGCCATCTAGAGAATCTTGTCAAATCGAGGAACCAAAATATAAATCTAAGGGTTTCTTAGGTTCCATAAATCTTTATGTTAGTAAAGGATCGAATTAAACTATTTTTCAAATCTAAAGAAGAAGTTGAATTAGTGGCGAAAGAGGTATGATCTATTAACTCTACCCTAGTTATCTTTAAATTCGGGTCTCCATTATTCGATGTAAGCAAGGAAAGGCTTGGCGTGTTTCCAGTTTGGGTTTAGTTTCCTGGTATGTTGTCCCATGTGTGGAACCCTCAAATCTTTGCAAACTTGGGGAAAAACTTGGGTATCTTCCTAGACATGGATTACTCATACAAAGGTACAAAATATATGTTCTTGGACAAGGTTTTGGTCATTTTGGATCTTTAGAAGAAGCTCCACAAAACTATGAATATTAGGAAGCGTTCCATCCGACTACAAGTTTTGGACTACAAAGGCCTTCCGTTTAGATGCAGGAGGTGCCATAAATATGGTCACCTAGTTCAAAATTGTAGCCTACCCTTTAAAAAAGTTTCAGCTTCTGAGAAGGATTCCAAAACAAGAAATATTTTTGGTACGAGCGTATTTGACGAAGCAAGTTTTTAGTGAGAAAAAGGTATAGGATCCAAGGATTAGTTGTCGCTTGGATATGCAGCTCCTAGTTCTATGCTTGAAACTCATAAGGTTTCTCAGTCGAAAGATTCAGTTTCTACTCCTATGGCCATGGATAACTAGTCAGGGGCAGAAAATTTAATCCCTGGTACTTTTTTTCCCCTTCCCCCTGTTAGCTCCTCATAATTCTGAAGGCTGAAGACAGAATGCCGAAGGGCCAACATCAAAACCACCTCAGGCCTAGGATCTAGGCCTCCTAGACCCAGAGAGGGATCTCTCTGTTAGATATAGATTTGTTGATTGGGAATTTTAGGCTAGCTATTAGTGCATGGGGTTTGTTTGAATATTTTTGGTTGAGATAACAGAAGAGGGCCATTGGGCTATGGATTCAAACATGTGTAAAAAAATGTAAATGGATGAATAACTAAGATCAAGTGTGATCAGGCAAGATAGCCATGTTAATGGATCTTCACAACTTGCAAAATGGAAAAAGGAGGAGAGATTACGGCTCAATGTGAATGCAGTCCTAGATGAAGCGCATTATTTGAAGGGTAAAAGGGGATAGATGAAAACAAAATGACCACTCCCATCTCAATTTCCATTGAACATAAGTGTTCATATTTTTCCTTAAATCTCGCAACAAACCATTCATGGCATAGCATACTCCTTCTTTAGATGATTCTATGAGGCCAGCAAAAGTATCTTGGAACAATACTTGGTCCTGAGGATTCAAATAATGCACTTCATCTAGGACTACTCTTTGTTCCATGAAGGGTAAATGAAATGAATGAGGGCAGAAATGAAGTTTTCTCACCATTAGACCTTATTAGCAACACTTTCCTCTTTCTACTGAACTGAAAAGGCAGATTGATTCCTTTGAAGCTCTTGACAGTCATGATTTCCCTTCCTTTTTCTGGAAATAAATGACAACCATGGCATATTATTTTCAATATGAAAGATCTAAGAAATAATCAATCACCTTGTGATACTATGAATTACAGGAGTCTAACAGTGGCTCCAATTGGGGATGTCAGCTCCTTCAGGAGGTGTCAAGAACACCGTAGAATAGTGGCTTGATCCATTGGGCTGATCCCAAATCAGAAACTTGATCTGATACAAAAAGCTCTGTGGTTGACAATCTTCAAGCCGAAATCAACACTCTTTGTGACCTGTAGTCTGGAACGCACTTGATCTGAAAACTGAAAAGCAATCTAAAACTAAAACCGGAAAAATGCTCAATGTACTTATCTTATTGACACACCTACCTATCTAATCTAACCTAGAGATGATATATACACTAAGTGAACTCTTCTTTCCAATGTAACCAATCAAGTAAATGACTACATGATTGATTCTTGTTCACCTTTTTTAGTAGGCTGAAAAAAACAAAATGACCACTCCCATATCAATTGCCATTGAACATAAGTGTTCAAAATTTTCCTTAAATCTTGCAACAAATCATTCATGGCATAGCATACTCCTTCTTTAGATGATTCTAAAAGGCCAGCAAAAGGATCTTGGAAGAATACCTGGTCCTGAGGATTCAAATAATGTGATTCACTTGATATGGCATCCTCATTGTATACCAATATGTTGTCCTCAAGAAAACCTGATATGTCTTGACTGAGATTGTTGAATTCTGTTTGAAGGCCATCATTTTGAAGAACACAAGCACTTTCTAGCAATAAGACTTCTTGAGAATGTAAAACATCATCAGTATCAATCTGTTCAAAATTTGTTTCTTCATGAGGAAATACTTTAGTACTTAAATCAGCTGTAGAACAAATAGAATTAATCTCCTGATTACATAAAAATTGAGAGGCTAGTTGCATGCTTAGAATCTGATTAATTTCTTCTTTAGTTAAAGGAGGAGGCAGTCTTTGTTTTCTTTGGATTAAACAAAAAAAAATTTCCCGCTCTCGTGAAGATTGATCATGAGACTTAATATCTTCTTTAGCCTCATACAAA
The DNA here is from genome assembly GCA_034641835.2 of Pinus albicaulis. Lineage (NCBI taxonomy): Eukaryota > Viridiplantae > Streptophyta > Pinopsida > Pinales > Pinaceae > Pinus > Pinus albicaulis. The sequence goes on along the minus strand of CM076570.1, from coordinate 279,800,851 downwards.
ATAACAAATGAATTTTCATTTGTCTCCACAGAGAGATCTTGTGGATCGAATTTCATTTCTTGATTTCTTTCATCTTCAACTAACTTCTCTTGGTTATCATGGCAGTTAACTTGAGAATGAAATCCATAAATTTCTTCTAAGAGATCCTCATCATGCATATTTCCTATATCTTCATCAATATTTTCAAGGTATTGTATGAAATCCTCAGACTGACCACAACAATTTTCTACCAATGACAGATATGGAGAATATAATGCTCATAAAATGCTTTGTGGAAATATTTTAAAGAAAATAAGCTACCAGGGTTTAAACCTTCATACCATTCCCTCGCTTTCCCTTCTAATGTTTCCATGAATATCTTCATGAGGCAATCCTCATGCCATTCGACTTTCAACTTCCATGGATGTATACGCAATTTAATGAGACGTAACAAAGAATCATCAACATCCTCATCTTGAAAAATAGGAAGATTTCTTTGCCAATTTACCTGAGTAATTTTGTTTGGGAAGCCAGGAATGTGATCTCTACTCATTGGAGCATATCTCCTTGCAACTGATCCCATTTTGAGCTTGTGGAGTCGACAGTAAATCTCTGTTTCTGGATTTTTCTGCCGATGGAGTCGCAAGGTGAATGGAACAACCTTTTGGTGTTTGACTTCTATTCACCATCAAAGTCAAAACTAAATCTTGAAGTGCATTATTGGAGATATTTCGTCCCCCATTATGGTCGCCATTATGTTAGCTCCCCGTAATTCTGAAGGCTGAAGACAGAATGCTGGAGGGCCAACATCAATATCGCTTCGAGCCTAGGATCTAACCCTCTTAGACTGAGAGAGGGATCCCTTTGTTAGATATATCTTTGTTGATTGGGAATTTTAGGCTAGATATTAGTGCATGGGATTTGTTTGAAGATTTGTGGTTGAGACAATAGAAGAGGGCTATTGGGCTATGGAGTCAAACATGTGTAAACAAATTTAAATGGATGAATAACCGAGATCAAGTGTGACCAGGAAAGCTAGCCATGTCAATGGATCTTCACAACTTGCGAAATGGAAAAGGAGGAGAGATTAAGGCTCAATGTGAATGCAGAGCAGACTTTATCTGAATTCTACATTAAAATTTCAGAGGAAAACATAAATATTGTTTCAAGACTGAGCAGGGTGCCAGGTGACAAATCCTGCACAAAAATTTCTTATCTATAGTAAAGAGATAAAGAAATGGCGGAATAAAGGAAAGCAAATAACATGAAGAAGTACATCACCATTAAAACATAACACAAGAATATGGAAACAATAGTGTCCTTTCATTCATCCAAAAAATAGTGTTTAAAACTATATGAGCCTTTACAATGGTTCTTCCCTTCCGAGGGCCTCCCTTTGATACTTCTAATGCATACAATATTTATCTAAAACTTAAGTCGGTCACTCTATCTGTTTCAATGATAGTCATTAATTACATTCAAGCTAAACTTTGATAAGTGGAACCATGCATATGGTGATAAGATAAGTCTAACTATAACGGTGGCCTTAGCAGTCTGTTATTGATTACACATTAGGAACTATTTGGATCTTGGGATCAGAAAGAGGCTATGATAAAATGAATCTGAAATTTGGCCCTGCTCCTTCAAAAACCTGTTGCTGGATAATTAAATATGGTGTTGCACTGGCTGATTCAGCAGATCTGATTTTTGTGTTGGCTATGTTTACTGCCTTTTTCCGTTCTTGTTGTTATATCATCATAGTTCTGTATAAACACCCTTTGCCCGACTTGACCTGTGGTGTCCATCTCCTTATCACCACAACATTCAGCTTACTATTCCCTTTGCTCTTTGTTGGGTCTTATCCTACCCGAGTCCTTCTGTCGTGTTTAGCCCTTTTCATCATAAAACAACGTAAAAACCTTATACACCCGGATTTGAAATCTTTTAGGCTTCAAAATTGATTCGCATCGTGTCCGCACTAATATTGCAAATCGCAATTCAGCGTTTTAAACATATACCTTAGCGCTTATCCTCTCGAGCTTGTGAACTATGATATGCGATTTGGGTCCTGCACAACCAGACTTCAATTCCTTTAGATTTCAGATTTGAATTACATCGCTTCCACTTCCTTATCGCACTTCTCATTTTGGCATTTTTAACATTTTCTTTAGTGCTTATCCTCCTGAACTTGTGAACTGCGGTATGGTCCCACCGATATCGCAAATTTCACTTCGCAAAGTTTAGAGTTTATCGCACATCGCAAATTTTAGAGTTTATCGCACATCGTAAAATTTAGAGTTTATCACACATCGCAAAGTTTCAGATCGGGGAAATGAGGTAAGTGCTAAAACTTTTGAAGTGTGATGTGTGACGAGAATAGAGGTGACGTGGCGGGAAGGGTCCCACCATATCGCATCGACGGTCTAGAGAAACAACAAATGGATGTGGTGAGAGAATTTTTGATATGTCGATGCGAAAAGGTAAGGATAAAGGTAAAGCAAACAAACGACAAGGGTGAGGTTTTATTGCATCGGGACTTTGGAATAGTGAGAGTAAATGAAGAGTGAATGGGTTTTGTTTTTGCGATGCGATAAAGGTAAGTGGGCCCATAATATGATAAAGGTGGTGATGATATAATAGGTGATATATTAAAAGGATTGTCGCAGGGGGTAGAGATGCGAATAAAGAAATGTATGGTAAGTTTAAACGGGAAATATGATATGGCTGTTAGTGGTTGGGAGGAGCTGCTTTTTTAACTATTAAAATCGAATTTTAATAGTTAAAAAAAGGGGTCTTGAAAGAAATGAAGTGTGGGACTTTAGAGTTTTGAAAAATTATGGGTAAAAGAGGGTAAATGAAATGAATGAGGGCATAAATGAAATTTTCTCACCATTAGACTTTATCAGCAACACTTTCCTCTTTCCACTAAACTGAAAAGGCAGATTGATTCCTTTGAAGCTCTTGATAGTCAGGATTTCCCTTCCTTTTTCCGGAAATAAATGACAACCATGGCATATTATTTTCAATAAGAAATATCTGAGAAATAATCAGTCACCTTGTGATACTGTGAATTACAGGAGTCTAACACCCCCTATCTATTTTCTTGTTAGTTATCTTTCTCATTTAGGAAAACATTAGGGTTTTTCTTCCTATGGGATGGATTAAGTGGTCTCTTAAAATTTGTTCACTCCCCTTTCCCTTGTAAATGCCTCTTTTCCTATTCCTCATGGGTTGTCAAGTTACTCCTCTCCGAGGGAATTTGTCTCCTTAGGATTCTTTAGTTCTTTGGAAGAAGGTGATATCCTAAACAACCTTAGGTCACGACTTTTCTTCTAGGTGTCTGAAGGCCTTCATAGTAGGCTTGGATAATTTTCAGTCTTTGGAAATTCTACAAAGGGTAGGGGAAGTAAATCTTATATATCATTAGAAAAAGCTAAGGTCTGTGAGGATATGGCTACATGCATACAAAATTCTATGGATAGGTGTAGAAATATACAAACAATGTGTATACCAATGGATTCAATCCGATCATGTGATATGCTAAATCAAGATACTGAATCCTTCTACAAACAAATTGCGGAAAATAAACACGTTTTCTAATCACAACAAGTAAAGAAAGAAGCAAATCAAACCACAACACAGATATTTTCCCAGGGAAAGATTGTTGCTCAAAAACCCTCTATATTCTATTATATATTCACCAAGGAATCATGAAACAATTACAATGCACTCTTCTCATAAGAGTCTCCTGCACTCTCACAACTGTATCACATTGATCCAAACAAAATCAACCAACACTTAGCCAATTTTCAGCCTCTGCTTAGCCTGCCTTACTTGCACAATTTCAGATGAATGCAATCCCTATTATTTAGGAATTTAAGCCTTCCAAAATTGCGCAATTCTCATGGGAAATCCTATGGTTTTCTTGCTTCATGTGAGCAACCTACTAATGATACAACTGATAGTTAACATCCTCACCAACCACCCTCAACTTGAATTCCATGAGCTAACTGAGTTTATCACATTCAATTAACTATTACAAGTGATTATGAGATAAGATTACAGTTTATTGTCCAATTTAATTAAGGGAAAATTAAATTAGACACATTTCCAATTTATTAAATAAATTGGCTTTCACACTAATGTATCGTTACGACCTGTGGTCCCACACTAGTGTGTGTGCTGCAATTTATTGTTGACTTTCAACCTCCCTATCAACAAGAAAGGGATTATCAACTACCCCGATCTTGCCTTTGTCGTATTCAAATTTTCTCCTAGCGAGCGCCTTCGTCAAAATATCTGCATCCTGATCTTCCGTAGGAATTTACTGAAGTAACATAATGGGCCTTTGAACACAATCTCTGAGATGGTGGTACCATATTTCTATATTCTTGGACCTATCATGGAATACTGGATTAACCGAGAGTTTAATGCAACTCTGGTTATCACAATGTATCACCGTCGGATCCATCTGATGACCAAACAAACCAACTAGATTATTCCTCATCCATATGGCCTCACATGCAGCCTGAATTGCTGCCATTTACTCTGCCTTGGCTGAACTGAGTGCCACAAATATCTGCTTCCTGTTGTACCATTAAAATATTGTTGATCATAAGCTGAAGATCCCTCCTGATGTGCTCTTTCTGTCTGATGGACTACCTACCCAATCTACATCCGTGAAGCCTTGAAGCTTCAGATCCTCTGTTCGTCTGTACCATAATCCATAATCTTTAGTGCCCCTGAGATATATCAATATATGATTTCCCGCCTTCCAAAAGAGCTTGGTCGACTTAACCATAGATTGACTCAACTGGTTAACTGCGTAGCAAATGTCCGGTCTGGTGTTCACCAAGTACACCAGTCAACCCACTAGCTGCCTGTAAACAATAACGTCCACTACCTCACTTGAATTAGCATCCTCCTTCCTCCAGTTTCCTGGAAGAGGAGTCTCCATGGGTTTACAGCTCTCCATGTGAAACTTACTCAGAATCTCTTTGGCATACTTTCCTTGAGAAACAAATAGCTCACCATCCCTCTTCCATATTTCCAAACCAAGGAAATAGTGAAGGATTCCCATGTCATTCATTTCAAACTCTCTTGCAAGATCCTATTTGCAAGAAGTTATCAGCTACTCATCACCTGTCAAAATTAGATCATCAAAATAGAGTGCGATAATAAAGAGCTTATCATCAACCACAATCTGGTACAAGTTCACATCTGCTTCACTCTTCGTGAAGCCCAACTCGGTGAAATAGTTTTCAATCCTGGTGTACCATGCACGAGATGCTTGCTTAAGCCCATACAGTGCTCTCTTGAGTCTGCACACATGTGAATCACTGTCAAAGGTCTCAAAACCTTATGTCTGCTCTATGTACAATTATTCCTCAATAAATCCATGAGAAACACAGTCTTCACATCCATATGATGTATTTTCCACCCCATCTACGTTGAGAGAGCAGGGATAGATCTAATCAACAAGTACCTCGCAAATGGTGCGAAAGTATCCTCATAGTAAATCCCCTCAACTTGTGAGAATCCCCGGGCTACAAATCTAGCCTTGTACGTCTCCACACTCCCATCAGTTGCCTGCTTCACCTCATAGATCCATCTAGATCCAACCACTGATTTTCCGACTGGTCTTGGGACAAATTCCCATGCACTATTCTTGACAATGGAGTCATACTCCTCAACCATGGCATCAACCCAAATTGGTTGATGCATTGCTTCCTCAAAGGAGGATGGTTCTGTCACAATACACTTGCTCATAAGAGACATGTATCCAGTAAACCTGTCTGGAGACTGTCACTGTCTGTGCAGTGAAGTAGGTGCTCCTACATTTTTTGTCACATCAAGTCTCAATCTATCAGCTTCCGTGATGCGCCTTCTACTATTTCTGATGGATGGATCTGCATTAGTGTTTTCTGCCACTCCATGATCCTCCACATGTGACTGCTCCACATCTTGAGGTTCATCCTTTGGAACCAAGAGTTCCTCATCTGCATGCAAATCAAGCTCCCTCTCAAGGGACAATCACATGGTTTTCTCCTCATCAAATTTTGTATCTCGTCTCACAACAGTCATTCTGTTGTTTGGAAAATACACCTGATAGTTGTGGGGAGTATCATTGTACCCCATAAATATCCCAATCTCAGCTGTTGGTTCTAGCTTCTTCCTATAATATTTGGTCACATGGAAATAGAAAGATGAGCCAAAAATTTTAAAATATGAAACAACAGGTTTCTTACCAGAAAAATCCTCCTCTAGTGTACTCATGCCAAGTATCCGATGAGGACTATGGTTTTTTACAAATACCGCTATGTTTCATGCCTCCGCCCACATATGCAACGGTAGGCCCTGATCATGCAACATTGCTCGTGTCATACCCACAATTGTTCTATTCTTTCTTTCCGCGACCCCATCTGTTGTGGGTTATGAAGCACAATCAACTTTCTCTAAATTCCTTCTTTTCTACAGAAGTTCATGAATTCACTGGATATGTACTCACCACCATTTTCGCTCCTCAGAGCCTTCACATGCTTCCTCGTATCTTTATCCACCAGTGCTTTGAACACACAAAATTTTGAGAACGTCTGATATTTATTTTGCATGAAGTAGATCCAACACTTTCTAGAAAAATCATCATCAAAGATCACATAATACTTGTGCTTTGCTGTCGAATCTATAGAGAATGGTCCACACACATATGAGTGAACTCTCTCAAGGATTTCTGATGCTCAGTTCTCCTTCTCATGAAAAGTGGCCTTTGCATACTCCCCCATGGTACATCCATTGCATGCGTCTATCTGTGCAAGAGTACCCTTTGGAAGCCATGTAGAAATCTGCTACATGACCTTCAAGGCACCGTGGTGTAGATGGCCCAATATCCCGTGACATAACTAAACCTCATACCGGCTTACCACTTTGTTTTTCTTACCCATAAATGTTGTGCAACCATCTACATCAAGTTTGTAGAGATTCTTCACATAATTCCCAATATTCTTGGCTTCTCCTGTGGCTTTTTGTCAAAGGAAAGCTTTCCGTTCACTGAAAACCACATAATAACCTCTAACCTCCAACATTCAGACTGAAACTAAATTTTTTTTCAAGCCTAGTACATGCATGAAATCTTTAAATAATAAGGGTTTACCTGAATATCTATGGAAGGTAACTATACCAATCCTGGTAGCACTATACCTCTTGTCATCACCCATTTCAATATGCATTTGGAGGTCCTTCTCCTCCAAGCTACTAAAAATTTCTTTGTCTCCTGTCATGTGGAAAGATGCACCACTATCCAAGTACCACATTGATCCCATCGCACTTGACACCATGCATGCGATGAGCGAGAAGTCCAAATAAAATTGCGAGGCTAAGGCCTCACCAGCTGCAGATCCTGAAGCCTTCTTATTCTTCTTATTTTGTGGACAAATAGTGGCATAATGTTTGTGCTCGTGACATTGAAAACACTTCACTCTGGACATGTCGCGCTTCTTGCCTTCTTTTCTAGTCTCAAATTTGGAATAGGATTTATTTCATTTCCCCTTCTTCGCCTTACCAACCAATGCGCAATTTTATTCATCATATGTCTTAGATGAATATCCATCCTTGGTATTCCACCTGAATTATTCTTGCACCAAATTCGACCAAAGTCGCTCCCAATCTGGCAGCTTCTCCCTCCCATTGACAGAGTCTTTATAACTATGCCAACTCTTGGGAAGGCCTAGATGAGCTTGGCTCACCAAGTCATCATCCGATGTTGTCCAGGTAAATCCCCTCTGCAGACAGAGGCGATCCCTCTAGCCCTATGGTGGGTCTAGCAACTATGGGAACATACTAACATCTACCTTCCTAGATTGTAAATGAAATTCAGAGCAAGGAAGATGTCCTACCTTGTTCTGATGCTATGTTGTCATCTTTCGTCGAAGCTTCTTGATGCGTTGCTCTTCTCCAACTCGATACACACTGCTACCAACGTTCGATTACCTGTGCAGACAGTCAAGACACCATGACAAGCGTAAAACCATGACAAACATAAAAACAATTACAACTATCTAACTAATCAAGGAATGCTAGAAATATCATTATATATGTAAACAAGAGTGGAAGATAAACATCAGATGCATTTTATTATGATAAAGACAAGCGGAGTTTACAACCAAGCCTTGATGTTGAGGCTCTCCTTCGGCAGGTCTATATCCAAGCACGTTTGCAACACCCTCATGAAAAAAGGTCCAAGATCTCACTATGTTCTCAACACACACAAAAATCACATTCTGCACTATTCTCCCGAAGCTATGATTGCTTCTTCTTTCTATGCTAAATTTTTAGCTATCTGTTCAACTAGCTTCATCAAGGAGAGATAGCTATATTTATAGAGGAGAGGAGGAGGGTGGGATCCCTGCAAAGGTGGGAGAGAGTCCTATCCTTTAGGAGAGTTCCAAGGGAGGTGGAAACTACTAACTAAAGGAGGGAGTCCGTGGTTGTTTCAGTTAAACCACTCCCAATGACTCATCCTCCAGGTGGTTGGAATACAACCTCCGCCTCTATTTTTAAAAAACATTCCATAAAAATCTTGGCGTGGGTGCTTAACTGGGACAGAGCGCCAACTGGTGCGAGGGTTGGTGTTAATCTACCTTATTGGCACGAGGGCATAACTGGCTACCAACGCCAAGGCAAAAACAAGTGTTTTTAGTGGTCTGCTTAGGAAATGGTCAAAGAAGGAATGTTGACCTCATGGCAAGGGATGCAATGATGGTATTTTCAAGGCATGACACTGCTTATTGATCACAGAAATTACCCTCCAATGGGCGAGATGGGGATTGCAGGGACAGTGAAAAAATGTTGTGTAACAGATGCCCCCTCAAGTATGAAGTTCGAACATGATTGAGGGGTGAAATGCTTTACAAGTACGTGCAAGGAACCAGACGCTGATGTTGAGAGACCTGCAAATCAAGCATATATACATATAGATAACTAAAATCTATGTTGAAAATACATGAATCCATGGTATAGGTGCAACTATCCATCAAGAAGAGGATCATGTGCATGGATCCTCGGCATGGACTCAGCCATTCGAATGAAGGGATCATATAAAATAGATCCACGGTATGGGCGCAACCGTCCATATAGAGAGGATCAAAACAAGAGAAATCATGGTATGGTCACAGCCATCCATGTAAAGAATCATGTATATAATCATGAATGACTCATCACTCCTCGCAACTTGGACTTTTGTGATCGAAGCCCAGGGTCTTGCGCTCCAACACCACCCGATAAAAGTACAAATTCCAACATGTTAATAGACGTGTTGAAGTCAAACATGATAGAAAATCACTTGATTACCGGTCAATGATGTGAACCATTAAAAAGTGCGACAAAAACCACCAATAATATCAATGGCTCCCAAGATACTACTAGTACAATCCACGGAATGTGAATAGTGAGCTGAAGTCGAACACCCGTGAAATCACCCGATCGAAGGCCAATGATGTGAACCTGTCGTCGAATGCGAAGAACCTGCCATTTAGGCATGCAAGCTCTAAGGTACCACAAAGGATTCTCTAGATCGACTTCCCGGATAATGAGCTGAAGTCAACAGGAAGTGATCCATCGAAGGATGGTCATAATGAATCCCACATCATCGACATGAAACAAAGAAGGTAATATGAGTGTGAATCAAGACTGAAACAGAGGATTAAGGAATGTACAAAATGTAGAAGGATTTTCTCTTGAACATATCGGCGACACGACTCTGGAATTTGGCAGCATTTGACTCAAATAGGATCAGAGGTCATGTTGAAAATATTGGTAATCGAATGAGAGGCAAACAGAATTCCCAAACCCATGGAGGAAAAGTGACAGAATGAAGATATCCCAAATCGATACGAACTGCAGATAAGTGTTATGTTCAAGAGTGACATACTGCCGACACAACTGATGAATAACTTCCATTTTTCCTCACCATTTCTAGCGAGTACCTCTTTATTTTTACACAATCTTGAAGAGGATAATATATGCTTATCATATAAGTTTGTCCTTTGGACAAATCCAACCCAGTACATTTTACGAGCCATAGGAAGGAGGAACTCGAGTAATGTCATGGTGACGATTTCCAATGTCATCAGGGTTTAACGAGTCTGATAAAGGAAGAGCTCGACATCTTTTCATGTTTAGAGAGTTTGAAAAAGAGGTGGAAAAGAAAACTCCAGCAGGTCCCTTTTCGTAAATAGTCACTCAGATCTGAAAAGGTAGAAAACAATATCTGAAAGAACCTCTTAGTCGCGCTATGCTAAGGTATTCCTTTTTTGTAAATAATCTATCCCAGCCCAAAAAAGGGGTAAACTTATACTGGGTAGATATCGTTTCGTAGCCATTTGACGAGTTCAAAACAACAAGAGTCTAGACAATCTTTTCAATTTTCGAGAGTCAGAAAAGAGCTGAAATATGACTCCTCCTGGAGGAATGAGTGGTATTAAGGGTAGATACTAGTTTTGGTAATGGTGGAACTGCTCAAAACAGGTAAAGGTCAAGAGGTTGGCTAACAAGACCAATCATTGCAGCGGTTCCTCAGGAATTGGTAAAACAACCAAGTGAAGGCATATGATCGGCCAAGCAGATAGGGATGATGGAATGAGAAAACCAAGGTTCATCTGACAAAACAGGTTGATAAAATGGAAATCACGAGAGGTAAAATAACAATGGTTTCATTTTTACATAAGCTTGAAATCTAGAAACTCTGCTTGAAACCATTTTCATTTTTACACAAGCTTGAAATGGAAACAAACTATTCTTGAAATGATTTGCATGCCCCCAACATTGTGACTCAATTCTAGGTACATGCCCCCCAAGCTTCAGCCCATGCACCTGAGTAAACAGATGGAGGGAGTGGAGGTTCAGTTACGAGATCAAGAGAAAGACTCGACTAGGATTTTACAAGATCTGATCAAAGACTCGAATTGAAGAGGAAAGTGTTTCATTGTTTTAATGAGGTTGACACAGAACTATCCTCTTGAGCTAATTCTTTTTTTAACGAGGTTTACATTGAAGAAGAACCATCCTCAAGACCTAATTAATTTTTTAATGAGGTTGACATAGAATACGAACTATCCTTGGACAAGCTTGTTTCATTTTTAAGGGAGCTTGACACAAGAAAACAAACTATGCTCCGACGACCTCATCATGTTGAATAAGAATTCATGGCTTCCAAGAGGTTCTCATCTGATGGGAGAACAACATCTCAAAAATCAGGACCCAATGCCCCCAACACACGATGCACAACGAAACTATCACTGAATGCGGGCATGGGACAGGTAGCCACATAATTAACCTGCGGCGGGGAAGATACAACCATCGGATAAAGACTCGAAAGGGACGATGGTGGACCAGATGTCACGTAAGGACCAAAGAATGAAAGCTGATCAATGGTCATGATATGACCTTTGCGTGGGAAACAGATCACACGAAAGAGGGAAGAGACATGTGCACCCATGACATAAGTATAGTCACGCCCCAAGATTAAATCAAAATCCAAGGGGCCTGGAACAACCATCATGTCTATATAGACGGTTTTCCCTTCCAAAGTAACAGGAAAATTCAGAAGGATCCCTAAAGGTTGACTGGTTCCTTTGTTAAAAGCCAACAGATTCTGTGTAACAGGCATAAGAGGTGGAGAACCAAAAGCTTTCCAAGTAGTGGAAGACAAAATACTAACAGACGCGCCTTCATATATAATGGTGTTGGGTACGACCACATCAAAGGTTTGTACCGTGATCTCAAAAGGCACATAAGAAGGAAGGCGATATCCTGCAAATCGACTCAAATCAAAGGAAGCGACCAAACTACTTGGAGGAGGTACCATCGAACTGAGATGGTCTTCGCCTGGTGTTATCGGAGCAAGAGGAGCATCCTCCTGTACCTCCATCATGGGAGAAGGAGGAGCAAATTCTTGAACTATAGGGACGGGATGATCTTTCTCCAAGTCCGAGGAATCTGAAGAAATAGGAGGAACGTGAGGGGGATGAGATCCACTCTCAACGGAAAAGACCTGATGAACCATAGGTGGGATCAAGTCGACTGATTCCACATCCAATGGTTGGTCGAGAATGAATTCATGAATTTGAATTTCCAGGGGAGCAAGATCAACCAAGGATGACTCTTGACCGATCGTGGAGTCAACTAGCGAAGGACTCAAAGAAAGCTTCTGGTAACCAGCCGGAAGGCAGGGTACAGAAATAGTAGAGTTTTCCAACACTCTCTTGGCTTCATCCATGTACGGACAAAGGTGAATGGGATGATTCCCTTCACATAACTTACAAGGATTGGTAATCTTACCATGTTTCTTATGAGTCTTATCAGAACTAGTCGAATATGTGCTACCAATATGACTTCCGGAAGCCAAAGGCAACGACGGATGACCATAAGACCATACTTCAGGTACCTTGGGAATGCCAGGGTAGTCTCGAAGAAGGTGGTCACCTTTGCACAACATGCAAGGGAATTTGACTTTCCATGGAAGGTTGGATGGTTTATCGATGGATGGTTTCTTAGGCGCAATAGCTGCAGAGCTAGCCTCTCCTTTATCTGACTTCTTCTTCTTCATCTTCTTCTTCTTCTTCTTAGCCACCTGGTTACTAGAATCCAGACTTTCACCAGGCGAAGTAGAAGAGGAGGACGAAGAAACAGGCAAAGAGGGGGAGAGGTCCACTTTAGAATCATGTTCAGGTGGAGGAGATGGTTGTACAGTGGACGGAACACTCAAGACCACAAAGGTCGAGAATAACCAAGCAGGAAACCCAACAGTTAACCCAAGCAGGGATAACATTGCCATACAAGGAGCACCAACATTCCCAAAAGAAGGAAAAGGACCAGGATTCCCCTCGGAGGGGATTCCTTGGTTGGTAAACTCTTGAAATGTTTCCATTAGAAACAACCCTAAAACAAAATGCTAAGGAATATGACTTTAACCAGGAATATTTCATGGGCAAGTAATATTTTAAGACACTGAAACAAAACTCTGTCATTTCATATTTTAAGAGTCGAGAAACAGGCAAAAGGTGACTCTATCACTTTCAGGTTGAAATGAGCATGAAAGGACAAGATCTTGATGATCTTTTCACTTTTTAGAGAGTCACGAAAAGATAAAAATGACTACTCATGTACTTTAAGAAAGAGGGTGTACCAAGTTTTCGTGAACTGCCATATACACCTTGGTGATCAAATTAAAGAGAAATGACCAAGGACTTAACGTGCGTGCAGGTAGTCTCCCTGAATGCTATGTTTGGTATATCACAGTTACAAGGTGGCAAACTTGGCTTCCTATGGATAAAAGGATTGCAACCTAGAGGGGTCTCCCTTTATATACTTAACGGTACAGGGAGCACAAGTCCGTACTAGCACTGTCTAAAGCCAGATGGCGAATGACAACTACTAGGTTTTATGACACCGGGACACGTCTCTAGCCTAGACCACTAAAAATGTTTCGTTAGGTTTCAATGCTTCCTTAGGTCAATTAAATAAATTTTAAAGTTGATCTCAAATTATGTCTCGGTTTCAAGGCCCTACCACATGTCATCTGAAAGTCTCCTATATGTAGCTATATGAGGAAATAAATCTTTCAATTTGATGAATTTTATCTAGTTAAGGGAAGAGTTTCAAACAATGATGCAACAAACAACAACACTGCAAACGAAATTTTTCCAAACTAGATGACTTTCACTATCCAAAATTAATCTAAAACATTCAATGATGCGAATTATGCAATGTAATCTATGCAAAATCCTCTTTTTTGAAAACTATGCAATTGTAATCTATGCACAATTTCCTTTTTTCATTTGAAAGAATAATAATGCACTCAATACATTTTTCGATGAAATGAGAATCGACTTAATGCATGCTTTTAATGAAAGAGAATGCACTCAATGTGATTTTTAGTTTTCAATCATTAAACAATCTAATCTAAGTTCAATGATAAATCTCAAAAAATACTTTTCAATGCAATATGATCTAATGCATTTTAACGAAAAACAAAACTTTGAGACGAAAACTAAATGAACGCAAATTTCCTTAATGGAAGGATGAATGAAAAAGGGATGAAAACCAACACTAAGAATGAAATCGTTATTTTAAACACTTTGTAACGAAATTCCTCAAAAGGCTACAAGACATATGAGGTCAATCACAAAAAGGACTTCCAAAGCATGAGCTCAAAACAAGGCATTCATTCCCTTTTACATCAAGCAATCATAGAAAAGAAGATTTTTCAGCTGAAAAATGAGCAATGTAATCTATGCTTACAAGTGAAAAAGTAAAGGAGAGAGCATGTAAATCATACAGAGAAAAAGACTGGAAGGGAAAGACACACTGGTGGAGGAATTAGGGAAAAAACCTCAATTTTTCACACACCCTGAAATTGGCACGACTTTTGTGGGTGAAACTAGTGCCAACGAGCGCGACTTGCTCACTGAAAACTAGTGCCAATGGCCAATTGGCATGGGTTGCTAACTAAAAACTAGCGCCAATTGGTGCGACTGTCAGAAAAATAAAAGCGCCAATGCCTGAATAGGAAAAAACAAATAAATTCTCCCAACCAAGACCAGAATCACCACTTCAAGCAAAAACTAAAAGATCATAATTGATGAAAAACATAGGAAAAAATAGGGAAATGGTCGTTCGACTAAATCCGCTGAATGACTAAGACCTCAAAGAGTGACAAACTCAAAGGAAACTCCCCAGTGGAGTTGCCAATTTTTTGTCTAGGTAAATCCCCTCCGCAGACAGAGGCGATCCCTCTAGCCCTAGGGTGGGTCTAGCAACTACGGGAACATACTAACATCTACCTTCCTAGATTGTAAATGAAATCCAGAGCAAGGAAGATGTCCTATCTCATTCTAATGCTATGTTGTCGTCTTTCGTCGAAGCTTCTTGATGCGTTTCTCTTCTCCAGCTCGATACACGCTGCTACCAACGTTCGATTACCTATGCAGATAGTCAAGACACCATGCCAAGCATAAAACCATGACAAACATAAAAACAATTACAATCTATCTAACTGATCAAGGAATGCTAGAAATCTCATTATAGATGTAAACAAGAGTGGAAGATAAACATCAGATGCATTTTATTATGATAAAGACAAGGGGAGTTTCCAACCAAGCCTTGATGTTTAGGCTCTCCTTCGGCAGGTCTGTATCCAAGCATGTTTGCAACACCCTCATGAACAAAGGTCCAAGATCCCACTATGTTCTCAACACACACAAAAAATCACACTCTGCACTATTCTCCCAAAGCTATGATTGCTTCTTCTTTATATGCTAAATTTTCAGCTATCTATTAAACTAGCTTCATCAAGGAGAGATAGCTATATTTATAGAGGAGAGGAGGAGGTTGGGATCCATACAAAGGTGGGAGAGAGTCCTATCCTTTAGGAGAGTTCCAAGGGAGGTGGAAACTACTAACTAAAGGAGGGAGTCTGTGGTTGTTTCAGTTCAACCACTCCCAATAACTCATCCTCGAGGTGGTTGGAATAGAGCCTCCACCTCTATTTTAAAAAAACATTCCATAAACATCTTGGCACGAGTGCTTAACTAGGACAAAGTGAAAACTAGCGTAGGGGCCAGTGTTAATCTTCCTTATTGGCGTGAGAGCATAACGGGCTACCAACGCCAAGGCAAAAACAAGTGTTTTTAGTGGTCTGCTCAGGAAATGGTCAACAGAAGGAATGTTGTCATCATGGCAAGGGATGCAATGATGGTATTTTCAAGGCATGACACTACTTATTGATCATAAAAATGACCCTCCAATGGGTGAGATGGGGATTTCAGGGACAGTGACAAAATGCTGTGTAACATCCACGATAGTAATTCCAACACTCCCAAGCTCATCTCTAAATTGGACAAACTTGGTTAAATATTTCGAAATAGTGTCAAATTTCTCCATTTTAATTTTCCTGAGCTTGTCCTTCAGTGCCAATTTTCTATGATCACTGCTACTTTGAAACAGATCTATCATATCCTTCCACATTGCATATGGATTCACTTTTCCATGGAGACTTGAGACAATGTGGTCTCGTACTCCCTCCAGTAAGATCCTCCTCACCTTTGCAAACTTCTTTTTCCAAGCATCAAGAAGAGCAACATCTTTTGCAGCGGGTTTGGGAATGTCATTATCAATGAATTATTTCAACCCGTTGTCCTCCAGAAATGCCTCCATCCTATCTTTCCATGCAATATAATTGGAACTTCCCTCGAGTGCATACTCCAATCTCAAGCCAATGAAATCCAACTTGATCTTGATCCACTTGTCGCACCAAAGAATACTTTTGAAAATTTGAATGATATTTAGTCACAAACTCAATTTCTTCTCCACTATAGTGATTTCATGTGCTTTGATACCATGTATAAATTATACAAAAAATGTTTATACCAATGGATTCAATTCGATCATGTGATATGATAAATCATGATACTGAATCCTTCTACAAATTAGTTGCAGAAAATAAACATGATCGCCAATCACAACAAGTAAAGAAAGAAGCAAATCAAACTACAACACATATATTTTCCCACGGAAATATTGCTGCTCAAAACCCCTCTATCTTCTATTGTATATTCACCAAGGAATCATGAAACAATTACAATGCAATCTTCTCACAAGAGTCTCCTGCACTCTCACAACTGTCTCACGCTGATCTGGACAAAATCGACCAACACTTAGCCAATTTTCAGCCTCTACTCAGCCTGCCTTGTCGGTGAAATTCCTGATGAATGAAATCCCTATTCTTTATGAATTTCAAGCTTCCAAAACTGCGCAATTCTCATGGTAAATCCTATGGTTGTCTTGTTGTATGCGAGAAACCTAATAATGATACAACTGATAGTTAACATCCCTTTAACCTTTGTCTCAACTGGGTCTCCACCGGAAATTACATGCATGAAAGTATTATAGTAAATCATCAGTTACATGATAGATCACTGCATTTGAATTAAATCTGATTTAACTCACTTGACCTCTCACTAGTGAAACAAACAGTTACAACTAGTTAAACTAACTTTAACTCACTTAAGTGAGTTAACTGATTTTTCATGCATTAAACTAATGCACTAGCTGCAACTTGGACTCAATAACTAATAGAATCACTCTGCATGCCTCACCAACCACCCTCAACTCGAATTCCATGAGCTAACTAATTTTATCACACTCAGTTGACTATTACAAGTGATTATGAGATAAGATTACAATTTATTGTCCAATTTAATTAAGGGAAAATTAAACTTTCACACTAATGTAGCGCTAGGACCTGTGGTCCCACACTAGTGTGTGTGCTTCAATTTATTGTTGACTTTCAACAATAGGGATCTTAGATAATTGATATTCCTCTATGGGGTGTCAAAATGAATTTCATTTCGTTGAATTGTAGAGGGTTGGCAAGTAACCCCAAAAAACTTTCCCTTCAAAGGTTGTTATAGGTGGAACAACCTAATGTTATTTTTATACAAGAAACACTTAAGGTGGGTGACAACATCGCAAAATTATTAAAATCTATTGTCCCCTCTTAGAGATTTATTATGTTGGATGTTCGAGGTCGTTCGGGTGGTCTCGCCTTGGGGTGGGATTCATAGAAATTTCAAGTTCAAAATTCTTGGAGCATATCTTTTGGTATTGACATGGTCAGTTTCTCTGTGGAACTGGATAACACGTTTACTTTCATCAAACCATATGGTCCAAATGAGGATCAGATTTCCTTTTGGAATGAATTTTTTGGAAAGTATTTTTTAAATTATAATAAATTGATCATTGGTGGTGATTTAAACTTTTCTCCAGTTGTTGTTGAATTACGGGGTTCTCAAACCATTTTTTTCTCTCACTGTATTTCCTCTAAGAGATTGATTGACTTTGCTCTGACGTGTTTCAAACCCACATGAAGGAAATTTCATGTGGGTTATGGTCATGTTGCTAAATACTAGAAAAGTTTTTTGTGGTTGAAGCCATGGTGCTTAGATTCCCTCTTCTTCATCAATGGGTGGGATCTAGAGGTGCTTCTGATCACTCTCAAATCCTATTAGAAACTAAAGGTCAAAACCATCCATTCGGGATGAACTCTAACTATATTAAATATCATTTTTTTTGTGTTGGTCAAAGACAATTTGTGTCCCTTCTATTATGCATCAGGTTTGTTTGTATCCACCCAATTTGAGAACAATTTGAAGCATATTAAAATTTTGTCAAATGAGTGAGATGTGTCTACTTGTAGGAAGGATGAAAATGACCTCATGAATTCAAACAAAAAATTGAAGCTTTTTCTGAATCTAATGCTAAGGAATTCCTCTCACAAGACTCGAATAAAGAACAAAGGTGATCCTTGCCAACTAGGAAGTTGTTTGGAACCTTAAAAGCAAGGAAATTTGGTTAGGTTATCATGATGAAGATACTAAGTTTTTACATGCCTATGAAAAGGGTCATAATTTCTAAACAATTATTTGGCATATGGTTGGATCTTAGGTGGGATCTTATGGCTGAGAGGTCTCAACCTTTGAGGACCTCGCTTCTTTGGGTAAGGCCCACTTCCGAAACATATTTAAGGAACATGAGGGTATTACTATTGTAGAAGATGTCCTTGTGGATCAATTTTCTCCAAGATTTGTGGAGAATGAAGACAATATGTATCTGATAGAGGAAGTGTCTAAAGATGAATTAAAGACAGTTCTTTCTAGTTTTTTTAAAAATAAGAGCTCAGGGCCTGATGGTTGGGCCATTGATTTTTTTCTCAATTTTTTTTACACTATTAGTAAAGAATTGTGTTGGAGCGGGGTCCCCTGAGGCACAAGTTCCAAAGAGCATTTTTGTATGTTTGTATGTGCGAGTTGCACAAAAGGAAATTCAAAGGGATTTTATCTCCAATTTTGGATGTAATTAAGCTTAAATGTAATCTGTGTGCCTCAAACCATGGTTTGAGACCATAGTATCTGTGTGCTAGGCGTATTATAAATAGATAGAGTTTGCCTAAGCTAAGTAGTTAAGTCATAAGATAAGTCAATGAATGTTATGAGATATTGATAGATATTTGCGTCTGTAAGGGTTTTGGGTTGGTGAAAGTCTCCTAGTGGCAGTGTGCACGGAAGGGATTGTAAGGGCTTTTAAAAGGGTTTTGGAAGGACAACTGATGTATTGACAGATCTGAAAGACTAATAGAAAGACAGATCTGAAAGACTAATATCTGTTACTTATTGATGTATGTGCAAAGCTATTTGATGTGATTATGCATGAGTATTTGATATTTGTTAAATGTTATATTAATTGAGATCAAGATTTTATTCTAATTTGTTATCTGTGCTAAGAAAGATAGTATTTCTATAATTTATGTTGATAATTGTGCATGCTCTGTAATTTTTCTATAAAATCACTGTGCGCATCTGTAGAAGATAACTTAGGGTTTTACCAAGGACCACTTCATTAAATTCTCTCTCAGTGTGCGGAAACTTGGTTCCAGCACCCCCCCGTATTGCTTCGGGTGAGACTTTGGTATGTGCGAGAAGATCATTGCCGAAAGGGCCAATAGTTGGAGGGTTTATTGGTTTATCCATAAACTCTGAACCTGGGTCAAGACCCCTCAAGCCAACAAATGGTTCCATTGCTGGGACCAGAATCATCATTTTGAGGGAGATTTGATGTTGTGGAATCCGTCATGCAACGAATTACAAGATTGGTTGGGTAGAAGGATCCTTGAATTTTCATTGCAAGAGAATAGAAGCACTAAATTGTCTGTTGAACAATGGGTACAAAAGTATATTTATACAGAAGTGCACGAAATTTTGTTTTGTTCCTTTGCGCATGAACTACAGGAGTGGTTGTCACATTTGGCTGAATTCCATCACTGCATAAAATATGACGTATTCATTGAATGGACTCTTGAATTGATCCAGCAAGTAGAGAATTTTGATTATAAGATCACTCGTGCAGTAGATCATTGGATCGATCGCCTTCTGGGCAGATTTGTGATTGAATTTTTTGTTGAACAATTTGTGTCATATTCTAAAGTAGAAAGAAGGTTTTTCAAAGGTCTTAGAGGTAAGTTTTTGTGCTCATTGAAATTGTTACTGAAAATTTTATTGTGTGAACGGGATTGTCTGTGCGAACATACTGCTTGAATGCATCAAAGGGGTTTAGTTATGCGCAGTGGAAGAATTTACCGAGAAGACTCTGAAAAGGTCCTTTATAGCCCTCTAAAGCCGATATCTGATAGTGAACCTGAACCAGAAATTGACTTTGAAGAAGAAAGCTCGTCATATAAGAAGCCCTTGAATCTATTTCCTACTCCATCTACTCCACTTTTGAGCTCACATCACAGATCACCTACCCCACCTTGCATTTCATCCCCACATCCACCTCCACCCCCTCCTGAAATAGATATGGTTGCATCCATTAAATTACCTAATTTTAGAGGCATTGGAAATGAGGAAACTAATCACTTCTGGTTTGTAACTGAGGCCGTATGGAAGGCTGAACAAGTAACCAATATTGATATCAGAAAAGCGCAGCTGGCTATTTCATTCCAAGATCACGCACTAGATTGGTACATTTGGTATGTGCAAGAAAACCCTAATGCTACTCTGGAAGAAATTAAAGCAGCCCTAAAAGATCAGTTTAAGAAACCTAAGTCATATGTGTAGTTGGTGACAGAAATGATGGATATCTATCAAGAACCTAATGAATCTGTATGGGAGGCTGATAAAATATTGAAGCGCACCATCAGAGATGGTGGATTTGTGATTGATGTTACTCAACATAAAGAATGGTTCATTGCTATGTTGCTCCCGCATCTACGCCAACCATTGGGTCAACAAAATATTGCTACACAAGTTGAGGCTGTGGAAGTTTCCATGAAACTGGAGGATACCCCAACACCTATTGCGTTGGGAACTCCATAGATTCAGAGTCAACTAGAAGCAATGCATCTGAAAATTCAAAATCTGTGCAAAGACAAAGGCAAGGAAGTCTGCACAGAGGTCTGGTGTATCAAATGCAAAGCGTCCATGCATCATAAAGACCAGTGTCTTGTTTTCAACAACTACTTGAATGCTGGAGGTCCTAGTCCATTGAAGAGCCCTATATGGTGTATTATATGTTAGATTTTTGGACTACATGACACATATTATTGCCCAAGGATTGGAAAATATCATCCTAAATTAAAGCAACCATTTTGCAAGTTTTTTTCATCATTAGGGCATGATGAGAAACATTGCTGGACCTATGATATGACGTTGGATAAAGCTGAGATCTATAGGATGCAGGTTGAGCCTACCTCACCAGCATCCCCTTCTGGGCACGAAGGATTCCAAGGTAGAGGAAGAGGTTGAGGAGGTGGATCAGATGGTCGAGGAAGAGGACAAGTGATTTTCTATAACTGTGGTGATGCTGGTCATTATGCGCGCGACTATTTGAACCCAACACAACAATCCTATAGATACTGTAGACAATTTGATCATGTTATAGAAGATTGTCCTGTCTTGATTACTAAAATGCAGAAAAATAAGACTCCAACGCAGAATATTTAGATGGTTCGCGCAGAGACTCGTGAAGAAGATCCTTGTGTGAATGTAGTTACCAGGAGTGGTGTAGCTACCAATGAAGATAAAGGAAAGAAACCTTCCACTGATGTATGGATCCAAAAAGCACCTGAAAATAAAGAAGACCTTAATATTCAGAGCACAAAAGAAACCTTTATCGAAGCAAGGAAATAATTTGTAGAAGGAGATACTTCAACAAGTGGTAGAACACTGAAGGAAGCTAGAAGAGAAGAGGAGATTAAGCCATTTTTACGAGCATTCATAAAGTTGTTGTGCAACAAGAAGGTTGTTGAAAATTTGTAGGCATTAATAGATAATTGAGCAGAAAAATAACAACCCTTGTTAGAACAACAAGCAGTCAACAAAATCTATAAGAACAAGAAGAGAGCGGGTAGAGAGATGCATCTGACAACGCAAATTGGTGCGTATGGAATGGATCAAATAATTCTAGATTTGGGATCAGATGCTAATGTTCTACAGGAAAAAATAAATAAAAATAAAAAATAAAAAAATGGAAACACATGGGAGAACCAAAGTTGGAATGGTATATTATCAAACTGCGCATGGCTAACTAGCATAATATCATTCCCTTGGAAAGATTGTCAAAATTTTTGGTCAATATAGAAGGTGTTAAGGTGTTGGCATATTTTTGAAGTAATGCAGATTGTAGATGATCCTCATCCCTATCCTGCATTGCTAGGATAGGATTGGGCCATTGACATGGATGGTGTTATGAATCTGAAGAAAAGGAGAATGGAATTTGAGAGCAATGGAGTTAGGGTAATCATTCCTCTGGATCCTGGAGAAGGTCAAAGGTATACTGAACTAGTGCGCGCTGAGGATGAGATTGATCAAATATATAAGTTGACTTTGCGCGAAGAAGGCTAGACTAATCCAAAAACAGATGGGAAACTTAAATGGGAGAAGGACATTCCTTGTTTCTCAGACTCTGACGAAGAATTGGAGAATTGGCAGAACCGACTACATGAGGTGTTTGTAATCGTGTGACCTGCACTCTGCGTTGTATAATATCTGAGGTATGTGATTTACCACACTGTGATGGATCCACTGATGTAAACATGTTCTTAGGAGAGCTAGAATTTTCTATGCCCGTAGAATAGAGATTCCATGCTTTGGATATTGGCTTATGCGCTACTCCATCAAGATGGTGGGAAAAACATAAGGAAAATATAGGATATTGGGAGGAATGTGCACAGATGATGAGGCTGTGATTTGAATGTGTAGTAATTGACAAGGAGGATTTATATTCTGGCAAAGAAGATCCACGCAGACATCTGGCCAAGTGGAATAATGTATGGGGTGTAGAATCAAGACCTGAATGGGTTCATATGTTCATTCATACATTGGGAAAGGTGCCAATTGAATGGTACTTGGAGACAGAGCTGCGCAGAGGCACTAGTGAGTGGTATGCATTAATATATAGTTTTATTGTTACCTTTAGCTTTGAAATTGTGTTTGAAACAATTGGCAGGCTCTGCATAATATTCAAGAAGTCATATTTGATTCCACTAAGCCTGTGATTGAGTGCACGCCACCAGCTTGGGACGTGCAGATGAACGCCATTGTGAATTGCAGAAACTTGATAGTAGAATAAAATGATGAGGATCCAAGGAATATCATGATTCCTAAATCTGAAGGCCAGTGCATAGTGGCTGGGCCCTCAATCACCTCGCTGGATGTGACAAAGCCGTTGAAATTAAGACAGGTGAATATTGGAACTGAAGAACAACCTAAGTAAGCCAATGTTGGAACAACGTCTCCTAAAGTTGTGAATTTTGTCCAATTTTTAATATTTTTTGTAATATTTAGTCTAACGCAGGGGTTTTGGGGTGGGTCAAAGCCCCTAATGCATTGTAACTGGTCAAGGGTAGACCAAGAGTCCGTGAACCACAGTTTGCGGACCATTGGATGCGTAGGCTAAATCGGTATAAATAGATGAACCTTTTTGAGTCATAGGTAGGAAAGAATTGAGATTGATGTTAAGTGCGAATTTTTAGATCTGTTGTTGGGTTTTTGGGGAAGGAATCCTGCTGGATGTGTGCGCAGAACTCCTCAATCCTGCTGTGTGTGGACCCTGCTGGCTGTGTGCGCAGGCGGTATTTTGGGATTGTAAGAATATTATGGTATTAATATATATGCGAAGTATCATTGATATCTGTTGTGATATGGGTCTGTTTTGTTATGATTTATGAGAACTTGGGTTGTATGATTAAGCTGCGAAATTATCTTTGTTTATGTTATATGAATCTATGATTTGTTAATTGCTGCAATTATAGTTGCTGTGCTGATAGATTGGTATTATGCACGTGGATGTGAAGGTAATTATTAGATCTAAGCTCTATGACATAAGCCTGTAACTAGATCTGTTAAATGCGAAGCTTGATAAGCTGGGAACGTAGCTCTGCTTGACTTACCTACTCTCTCTCAAGGTGCAGAAACCTGGTTCCAGCACCCTCCCATACTGCTTCGGTTGATACTTTGGCCTGCGCAAGCAGGTCACTGTTGAAAGGGCCAGTAGTATAGGGGGTTTTTGGCAAACCTTAAACCTTCAAACCTGGGTCAGGACCCCTTGAGCCAAAAATGGTTCCATTGCCGGGACTGGGAGCATTTTGAGAGAGAGATCGAGTAATGCCAAGAACACATTGGAGACCTGATAAGAAAGAGATCGACGAGTGGTTCGAAAAAAAAATTTAGGAATTCGCAGTAAGAGAGAATCGCAGTGCAAATCTAACCACAAAGAAGTGGAAGCATAAGTACATTTTCACAGAAATCTATGAAATTTCCTTTGTGACATTTGCGATCGAGATTCAGGAGTGGCTCGTGAGGCTCGTAGATTTCTAGAAGTGTTGGAAGGATGAACGGGTCACACACTGGACCCCATAGTTGATTCAACAGTTAGAAAAGATTGATAAAATCATCACTTGCACAGTAGATCATTGGGTGGACAGTGTGATAGGACGGTTTGTGACAGAATTTTCAATTGATCAATTTGCGTCCTACTCTGAGGCGGAACAAAGATTCTTCAAGGGTTTCCGGGGTAAGTTTCTAAAAAATATTCCATTACTGATTAAGATCTTATTGTGCGAAAAGAGCATTTTGTGTAGTCATACAAAGTGAATGAGCTCCGATCAAAGTGAGGGCACAACGCGTAGTGGAAAATACTATAGAAATAATCAGGAAGGAGATCGATTTGTCTACAGTCCAGTAATAAATTCTGCTGCACATGGCGCTCCTTCTACGCCGCCATTGAACCCTCGTAGAATTCACCTCCACCACCACCAGAAGACAATATGGCCTCGCACATGAATCTACCCACCTTCAAGGGCATAGGGGATGAAGATATGGATCGGTTCTGGTTCGTCGCAGGATCGGTATGGATTGCATAGAGCGTAGCCTAGCGATGCTATGAAAAGGGCGCAGCTATCCTTGGCCTTTGAGGGAAAGGCCTTGGACTGGTATATGGGATACATCGACCAACATGAAAATGCGACCATCGAGGAGATTAAGAATGCCTTGAAGCAATAGTTCAAGAAGCTTAAGTCCTACTCTCAGATAGTAAACGATCTGAAATATTTCAAGAAAGGACCAACCGAGTCTATATGGGAGGCTGACCAACGGTTAAAGAAGGTAATTAGAGAAGGATGATTTTTGTATGATGACAGACATCACACAGAATGGTTCATTTCTATGTTACTACCCCACTTGCGCGTACTAATGGGTCATCAAGTCATTGAGTCGTAGGAGAAGGCCTTGGAGATTGCTATGAAGCTGGAGGTTGCACCAAGGGATGATACTCAGTTAGGAGTACAACAAATATAAGGCCAGCTAGAAGTAATGCACATGGAGATCCAGAATTTGCGAAAGGAGCGAGAAATAGAGGCCAGCTCTGAAAGATGGTGCATATGATGTAGGGTGAATGGCCACACCAAAGATAAATGTCCTCTATTAGAAAACTACATGTAGGCCGAGGGACCCATCTCGTTGCGTCCTAAGGAAGCTGTAGGGCCAAGTGGGTCGGTGCTGTGGTGCGATGAATGTAATGTTGTTGGGCATCACGATACCAACCACTGCCCATGCCTTACTGCATATGTCCCAGAAATAAAGCAACAATGGTGCAGGTTCTGCAGATATGTAGCCCATGATGAGAAAAACTACCAGAATTATGATCTCATGATAGACAGGGGCAACCTATATAGGGTACAATCAAACCCTTCTTCACCAAGATCTCCCTTCGATCTGGTTGGCTCCCTAGCTAGGGTTAGGGGCCGAGGTGGAAGTGCAAGTAGGGGGAGAGGACAACTGATTTTCTATAACTGTGGGGAAATTAGGCACTTTGAAAGGGATTGCACAAACCCTGTGAGGCAATCCTGCAGATACTGTAGACAGCTGGATCATGTGATTGAAGATTGCCTGATTTTGATAGCCAAGATGCAGGATAAGCAACAGACACCTACACAGAATGTACAAAGGGTCAAGGCGGAGCCTCGAGAGGAAGGGTTGAGTGTTAATGTGATAACACGCAGCGGCATGGCCACCGAAGGAGCTACAGAGAAAGTTGAGGCGAAGCCTCTTATCCAGAAAGCAGCCATTAAACAAGAAGGTTTGGAATTATAGAAGGAAAAAGAAACCTTTGTCGCAGCTCGCCAGGACTTCGCTAAGGCTGTGGCATCTACTCCTCAAGCCCCCGCAAACATCAAAGCAGATGATGAGGTCAAACCATTCCTACAGGCATGTATGAAGCTGCTGCGCAACCAAAAGGCCATAGAAAACATCCAAGCTTTAATAGATAGTTGCGCAGAAAGGGAAACCCAAGCTATGGAAATTAAGGATGTACACAAACTGTATAAGCATAAGAAACACACTGGTAGGGAGATGCGGTTAACAGCGCAAATTGATGACTATGATATGGATCAGGTTATTCTGGACCAAGACTCAGATGCCAACATACTACCTAAGAAAAATTGGCAGCGAATGGGAGAACCTAAGTTAGAGTGGTCCACTATCCAGCTGCACATGTCTAATCAACAGAAGATCATACCATTAGGAAGATTATCAAAGATCATGGTAGACATAACAGGGGTCAAGGTTCAAGCTGACTTCGAGGCCATTCAGATTGTAGAATATGCGAACCACTATCCTGCGCTCCTAGGATTGGACTGGGCCATAGATATGGGCGGTATTATCAATTTAAAAAATAGGAGCATGGTGTTTGAAAGTGAAGGAACACGGGTGATAGTACCGCTAGATCCCGCAGAAGGAGAAATGTATGCAGAGCCAGTGCATAAGGAAGAAGAGGTGGATCACATCTATAAGTTAACTGCGAGAGACAAAGACTGGATCAATCCTACGGCCAATGGTATGATTTGCTGGGAAAGGGATAGCGAATGATTTTCCAACTCCGACAAAGAAATGGAAAATTGGAAAAACCGGTTGCATGATGTATCTATGCTGAGCTGCCTGCGAATCACCAGGGACTTCCATTGCATATCCTTCGAGGTAATAAAACTACCCTACTATGATGGTTCTGGTAGTATAAAATATTTTTTGCGGAAATTTGAAGCTGAGGTTCCAAGAGAACGAAGGCTATGGCCCTTAACCTATCTATGCGCGAAACACCTGCAAGATGGTGGGACACGCATAGGGGGGCATTCCAGGATTGGGAAGAATGTCGAGATATGATG
>CM076570.1:279498800-279773507 GCA_034641835.2 Pinus albicaulis | reverse complement strand
CCCCCAGTTGGGGGTGACAAGTGTCCTATCCATCATTGTATTGGTTGGTGGCTTATCCCCTTCTAGGATGATGGGCGTGAGGAGATAATATAAGATGCAATAAGATAATTTTATTATTGTCTAAGTGACCAGAAAACTAGGTCAACCTAGATAAAATTGAGATTGTGATCTTCAAGAAAATTTATCATCATCTGAATGAGGAGGAGGTTATTTGTGGATCTCATTGTGTTCACTTAGTACGATAAACCTTGTGTTGGGTGAACCCTTCAACATTGCAAGCCTGGGCTGAGTGGGGAGATTTGAATCCTGGGTGGAAATAATTTTATGTACATGGAGTAACCCCTATAAAAACTCAAGGAATCAATGTAATTTGTTAGATCTAGGTCGAACTTTCTAACCTACACTTGGACCTACAAATGAAGGTTGGAAACTTGACACATATTATAACACCACCATACCAAGTAAATTTGTTGCAATTTTAAGCATTTTTAAATAAACTTGTATTTAATCATTTTTTTTTCCCATATGAGATATAAGATTTCAACTCCAAATAATTGGCATGTTTTTTGGAAATAAATGACCCAAGGGAGTTTATGACCTAACAGAATAGACTTCCAGAAAATCGTGGAAGGGAGAAATTGGCTGCAAATACTCTAGTTCCAATCCTAGGCTAATATATCAGATATACAATTACAAGAATAGGGGCACTCCTTCTACTACAAAAGGGGTCATTGTGCTGGGGAACCCACATATATTAAATTTATGTTTTTGGCCAAAAGGAAATGTGAGGTAATTGGAACTGGTTGGAGTTCCTTTGTACCTAACTACAACCCAAGGGAATGCGATAAGATGGATACGATACAATGGTGGTTATATCACGATAACTAGAACAAGTAAGTATAATAATAGTATTAAAAAATATGTTTCAATGTTTAAAAGCATGTTCAAACTTACACTCAAATAGAGGAAAAAACACATACAAAAAACTAGATAATAATCATGAACAAGCTTCATATTGAATTATAAACTGTAAAGGAACTTACAAAATGTGACACTACAAACCCGGTCAAGCGCACAAGCAAAAAGATCCTGGACATGACCCTGGTTGACAAGTTGTATTGCTCATGATGCAAGAGGATTTGTACCTGTGCTGCCAAGTCATTCAAAATCCATAATTATATATATAATAAATACAAGTAATTGATGTAGTATTTTTTACTATAAGATGCATTCTTATGATAATCTTAGAAAATATGTTGACAATGTCAAAACATACTTGAATAAGCTCGTCTTCATTTCAATAAAAATCTATTGCAGTCGCCTGAACTTGGAACAAGCCTCCCATGATCTGAAAGAGTAGCAACTAAGTCAACAATGACTTTTTTGTTGCTACATTGGATCGAGAGAGGTTTGCTCCAAGATTAAATCACTCCAATAAATTATTCTCTACTAAACAGGGCCAACGATGTGAAGGTGGAAGCTCTTATGGCCCCTCCCTCCCCCTCACATCACTCTCAATTCCCCAATACCAAATCTATATTTCATTTTTTACTTTCATGAGCAGAAAAAAAAAATATATTCAATAACCAATAAAAAATCAATGCAACAAAAAGTATGCAAGAAAATATTGAAAGTGCTTGACATAAAAATAGTATGATAAATGAGTTTTTATATAACGCAAAAAAGGTTCCAAGTATGGTAACATTTGTCTTATAATAATACAATATTTTACATTATTAAATTTCTTTTTGTTATTCCTACTTCTAAAGCTCCTAACTACATCATCAACATCATTGTGCTCTACTTCTGTTTCGTGCCTTTCCCACATAGCTGGCCTAGTTCCGTACTCATGATGTCTGGTCTCATGCAGTAACGGGGCATCACCTACAGAAAAAGATGATATTAAATTTTAATTGTCAGTTTTTAAATATCATTGAACTAGTTTAGTAATATTAATAAAAAAAAATTGCAATGAGATTATTTATCTAGTGCACCAGTTGTCACCATTAGAACTGTTACCCTGTGTTCCTCTCTGGTGGTAGGATGCTCAAGTACAACATTCTCTATCATTTAAACAAAAAAAATTACAAGGACACAACCATCAAGGTATAATTAGAAAAAATTATAAGTGGAAATTAATTACCGTCATGGCCCTCAGTGATAGTAGCATTGTCGGCGTGGTCCCCACTACAATGATTAGGTTGCACGTGAGGACCATGTACTTCTAGAAATATTTCACTCTCAACGCACTGCTCTACAAATGAGTTATTTGTCTTGTTGAAAGTATTGCTCCTATGATTTAAAAAAAGTTGTTAGACATTAAATTTATGGATGAAAACAAACATATTTAAAGGTTAACATTTTAACCTATCAGGCATTTTGGATCTTGGGACCTGTCCCAAGCTTCTACAACGTTCAACTATGGCTTGATAACCGAAACGGAAAGTGATCTCTCTGTCTTCCTCTATGGTTTCCGTTCCAAAGTCATCACCCTACACTACATATGATTGTGTATTTTTAATGTTATTTGATGGGATTACAAAAATCTTGGAAGGCGATACAATTAATTATAAGATGTTTAGCTACTTACAATTCTTGCAGCTAATTTCAAGTAGCCGCCCTAGCCTATCTTGTGATGGCCTTTTTTTTCCAATCCTAGCTTTGGTTTCCTTCGAGGTGTCAGGCAACCTATCATCAAAAGCTTGAAGTCAGATATGACATAGCACACTTTTATTTTAGACATAGAGAAAAGTAAAACTATTGAATTAAAGTTGTAATTTACCTTGCGTGTCTAGTTAGCATTTTTCCTTCTTTCTTGGCTTTTTTCTCTTTTCTGTCATCGATGAGTGCTCTCCACTCCCTCTCTGGAACTGTGAGAGGATGCTCATATCTAGAGTTAATTTTCAAGTGCATCCTATAGGTGTCCTTGGTATATTTCAGAGATTTTCCAACTACCCGAGCGACCACTATTCTATCAAATGTACCCACCCCAAAAAGGCCTTCTAGATAATCTAGAAGTTCTTTTTTCAGGTTGGAATTCTGGGAATTCCACCTTGTGCATATGGTTTGGAAAAAAATTACCAACTCCTTGCTCTCCAAAAACCTGTAGAAATCATTGTTTCCTACACAGAAAAGAGAATATTATCATTAATTTAAAAATAAAAATCATAATAAAATATGTTTTAAATAGAGTAAATGAAATAGTTAAAATATTAAAACCTACCTGGGAGTTGTACTTGCTTTATAGAAACACCTTCATTGTTCACCAAAAATGAGCTTAGAATGGTCTCCGTGGAGGTGACATGTGTAGCTCCAGGAAATGCAATAATATAGTTGGCCATACCAACCTCATCACTGCCAACACGTTCAGTGGTTGGCTGTGTGTCTTCTTGGGCAGGGTGTGTTTGTTGGATGCCACCTAAAGGCGTAGAAGGTGTACGAGAGGGTTTCTCAGTAATATCTTTCCTTTGTGTCCCACTACCACCAACATCGGGGGAAGCATGTGTCATAAAATTCTACATACAAAATAATTTTTTTGTTGGTTTACCTAATGTAAAAATTAAAAATAAAACTATGACAATTGATCTAATGCAGAACAAAAAAAATATCCTTTTGATTTTTTATTATTACCTTGTATGTTTCTAGCTGGGTCATAAGTTGTCTTATCCTTTTTCCTAATTCAGGTGTTTGAGGCACAACGTCTACAAACAGTCAAGTTCCATGGCTGCTTTTCATGACTTTTTTTGCAGCAACAACAATGGACATGGGGATGAAGAAAAATCTTCCTCGTTGAGGGAATCATCAAGTGCACCATGGTCAAACGTCTGCATATTTGAACAAAATTAGTATTATTTCAACTATGTAAAGAACTAAAATACCTAAAGATAGAGAAAAGCTGGCACTTTACATGTTCTTTGGCTGGCCCCTTTCCGCAATCATCCTATCCTGGGGTTGTTCCTATACTGCCATGATCAGTCTACCACATTGCAATAAAATTAAAAATGTGAAAACTTGAAAACAATATCTAACTTGAAAACACAAAATGAAAACTGAAATAATTTCTCAATTTACCTTTATAATACATAAAATTTGTGCATTAAAGAGCCCTTGGAGTGGTTGAGTATAATTAAAATTAAGGGCTGTAAGCCAAATTTTTATACTTACACCTTGCTAGTAGAAAATTTCTGCAAAGTATGTAGATTAGATGAGGCTAAAGAGATTTTCATTGAAGCTTTAATGAGTGGAATAAAGCTAACTATAGTGATCTATAATGCATTGGTCAATGGATATTTTCAGGGAGGGAAATTGGATGAAGATTTCCTTCTCCTCGAAGAAATGAATGAGAATGACTACATGCCTAACATAATTACATACAGTACCATAATTTATGGGCTAATAAAAGAGAACAAGATCTTAGAGGCTTTGAAGTTGCATGACCAAATGGCAGACAAGGGCTATGAACTATATATGAAGACAACACTTTCTTATATGTGGTTCCCTTGCCAGATCCTTATAACGAGTGGTTGCATTACCTGTGGGACGATTAACTTTCCCAGTTATTAGTCAGCTCAAGGTGATCTTGGGTTGTGTGTTTTTAAAAATATGGTTACACCTAGACCTCCAAAATTTTATTACATCATAATATATCAAATCTATGTTGGATAAAACTACACTAAATCAACTATCAATGTGGACTTATGGAAACTTGCATGAACCAGCAGTCACTAAAGTGCATGATGGAGGGCCATTTTGGACAACTAGGAAACTTCTTCAGATGGACTTACCTCTTGATTTGAATTGTGAGGAGAATGGGATTCTCATAAGAAATAGTGAAATTATATTATTCAATGGTGATAAAACACAATTGTTGAGTTTTCTTATTCAAATTTGTAATGCAATTGGTAAGTGTAAAGGTTCAAGAGCGGCAGTGAAGTGCTTGAATTCAGTTGAACTTTTTTTGATTGAATTTTTATCCTTAGATTCTTTTAGTGCATGTTTGGATGATTTGGTTCTTGCTCGTTGTGATTCTCAAAGAAATGTATTTATGAATAAGCTAGGAAATGATAGTGGAAATGCAAGATCTACTAAGAAAGTCGTTCAACAACTTGCCTTCTTAGGGCTTCAAATGTTTCAAGGGAGGAAAACGTTTCCTAGAGATTAGCTTAAATAGATTTGCATGATAAGGATTTTGTTTTGATTAATGGTCCTCGAAGTGTCCACAAACATTCATTACATGGATTATAATCATATGTACATCTGGGCTCAACAATGATTATTAACCCTCTAATATGGTAGCCACTTGGTGCATATTTTGATGAGGATTCCATTCATGTTTTTTATCCACAATATTTAGGATCTCAAGCTGAGCTTTCTCAGCTTATAAGTGTGAATCAACAAATTTTTAGTTACCATTTTGGAGAGGGAAGAATAGCACTAAGTATTTATACTTGATACATTGTTGTATGCCAATCTTTTATCCATTCACATGAAGTAGAATCATACCATCGAGGTTGGAACAAAGACTTGGGCTTTGGAGGCATGTCACTCATGCTACCCCTCCTAAGTTGTGATGGAGTATATCACTGTATTACGATTACTACGTCATCCCATTGGTATTATTTGTCTTCTTGATGTATAGTATGACATATCCACATTGCATTTGTGTTGGAAATTGGGTTCAACGCTCCCCGTGTGTTTCACGACATGGACTAACCACCTCTCGTGGATCCTAACTTTGGTGATTGTAGCGAAGACTAATGCCTGCGGGTTTTGGTCTGACGTCAATCATGACTCCAACAAGTGGTATCAGAGCGATAGGTCTCAAGTTCAAAATTCACCCAGCTCGCGTTGGGTGGGGGTATTGTTGGAAATTTGTTTCAACGCTCCCTGTGTGTTTTGCAACATGGACTAACTGTCTCTCGTGGATCCTAACTCAAGTGATTGTAGCAAAGACTAATGCCTATGGGTTTTGGTCTAACCAAAATCATGATTCCAACAATTTTCTCATGGCTATGATCAATTTCATGACATGTACCTGCTGTGTACTTTTTTCATGGCCATGGTCTTGCATATTATTACATACATTCGCAATTTATTATGTTGGCATCCATGATTTGTTTCTCTTCTAAGCATCAATATGTCTATCTATTTGTTGATAATCGATTGCAAGTACTCACTAGTTGCTTGATCTTCAGCTCTTTCCTTGGAATTCCTCATAACTTATGTTTATTAGAATGTGTTTTGACCATTGGTTCCTCTCCTTACCTCACACATTAGGGGTTTTTGTTACAACTCTACTTGCCACCCTTGAATCTCACTAAGGACCCATTGCATAGACCAACATTGAATGAGTTTAGGAAATCAACACTAAATGAATTGGTTCTCTTGCACTACGAGATTTTGAACTTATTAGACTCAAGTTACTTAAGTTCGAGATATCTACAACCATCCTCTAGCCTCCTCCATGAATCTATTTAAGGAAGGTCTCTCAAGGAATAAAGGAGGAAGAATCATTTTCAAACATGTGTTGTTCATTTTAAAAGATACCATTCAACCTTCAGATATCAGACTTCTCAAGTTGTATGAGGTCGAAGGAAGTGTTAGATGAGGGACTAGGGACATGTATTTTCCTCTTCTTATGAATATAGATATGTTTGGTTTCCCCTTCACCAAATATATTAATCGTTATGTATAAGTGATTGTTATATCTCATCTTCCTTGAGTAGATCAGGTTACATCCTGATTTTTGTCCTTTTCATATTAAGCTACTTCTCTTATTTTCATTATTCATCCATTTGATGACAATGCATGTTGGAATTCCCAACCAATCACTACCATCCATTTGAGATATCTTAGAACTCAAAGGCATCCAATAGACGTGCACCTAACCCTACAAGCCATGTAATTGAGAAATAATACAAAAGAATGGATGGCAGTGAAATCTTAAACAAAGAAACTTCTACTAGTAGCCATCTACATTACCCATTTTGGATCAACAATGGCACAAGAACATGAGAAATATAAAGCCATGAGATGAAGGTGATTTCATATTTTATTCATCTTCCTATAGGTTCATTTTAGGCCTCTCTTAAACATTTCTAGAGCATTGAGATTCTATCAAATTTGCATCAGAAAGCAATCTAATCTACTTCTCAAAATCTTATGCTACTTGGACCATATATCTCCTCTAATAGCTAGAGGTTTCCCCTCACAAACATACTCTCTCCATTTTTTGGGTTTTCATCTCTCAATGGATAAATTATCTTAGTTCCATCACTAATTTTTCCTTGGTTTATCCTCAACCACACCTAAAGTGTGATTACCAACTGAAAAGTGGTTAACAACACAATAAATACAAGGAGAGGACCTCATAACTCACACTTCATATATAATACCAAATATTATTGTTTACTTCATTTGTATGGTTGATTAAGTAGTGGAGGCCTTTCATTATTTTGAAAATAGCTCCCAAGTTGTTCTTCAAGGAAGATCTAGCACTTTAGAGTGTTGCAGGAGACTCAATACTTCTTGTCTCTTCACGCAATTGCGTTACATCTTATGAAAACCATCTAAGACCCCAGAATGAGAACTTAATGTACATTCATCTTTACTAAATTTGTACAATATGGTAATTCAAACTTCCACAAACAAGTCACCTTGCAAAGCTTGCTTTGGATATTTACTACCTTAACCTTTGGATGTGGTTTATGAGTACCCTAACAGAGAGAAAAATACAAGAGTTAGAAAAACTTGGATGGAAAAATCTGATGACCGGGATAAAACCCTATAGCCAAGAAACACTAGTTTCCTTGCACGACAACCTATCCTTAATAAGAAAATAAGTGTTGTGTTATTCGAAAGTAGATGAAAGCTAAAAATCCAAGCATTGAGAAAAGGATTTGGTAGGACAACTAAGTAATGGGAGATAATTCGCCAAGAACAAGAAATAATCCACCAAAATAAAAAAATTATATCCTTTTCTCATTAGCCTATGCTAGATAAGGACTCATGCTCAACAAGATTTCTCATAACCAAATTCCATAACCACTCAACAAGAGCTTTGAAACCTCCATCAAACAAATGAATAAGAAGGAAACCAAGTCAAGTTTTTTATGATATGTCCTCCCCTTATCATGAACATTAGACGCCATGTGGAGAATGACACCAAGAAAGGAGTTACACCAATGAAGTACAAGTTTCTTAGATATTTAGGTGGATTATTGGGCATCATTGAAGAAATTAAAAAGAAGTTATATAGAGAGAGAAGAGATTAATGAGAGTTTAAAATTCCTGGGGGGATATTGATGAGGGCCTCAAATTCATGAGGGGACACAACTTCCATAACCGAGAAAATATCACTAAAGAAATAGACACAAATAAAGGAAGTAAGGGGTTTGTTGTATAATTTTGAAGTCCAAAACATAGTGCTTTGAAGTTCTGTAGTGATTTAATCCTCTATAATTGTATCATTATGTGACCAATTAAGGAACAAGTTTTGTATCAATTTAACATCATTCTTGAAAAAATTTCCAGGGTTAAATTTTGAGTTTATTGGTGTGTTTTAATCCTATTGCAATTGTGCCATTAATTTCTCCTTTTTTATTACATTGTTTTTTGTTGAAATGAAGAACAAAGTCTATCATAAATTAATATCTACTAAGATGATCGAACAATTGGAATACCCAAAGTGGATGTTGATCAATCTTGGATTTCTTTAGGAGATGATACATGGGAATATTATTGATATGTGACTTATCTCATTATATGAAAGAATATTACTTTTTAGTTATGGAAAATATTACTAGCATAGATCCATCTTAAACCCCAAATCAATTAAGTGTTGACATGGATCAAAAACCTTAGAGTGTGTTTCATAGTTTTGAAGTTAAGATGCATCTACAATAACTTTTATTTTATGAAACTAACATTTACGCCCAATGTCTCATGAAGAAAAAACACTACATAATGGGAATCTCCCCCACCCAACTTTTAAAAAACTTCATGTTTCTTGGCATAATTACAACACTGATGAAAAATGGAAAAGAGGCCTATGAAGATTGGAAGAGGTAAACCTTGTTTACCTTTGTGCAATCCATAGGTATTTTGATATACATCATAAATGGCATGTTGAATGCCCTTATATCTTCTAGCCAATAGAAGATCACAACAATCTTGTAGAAACGTGTCACAACTAACTATGTAAATGAAGGGAATTATGGTTATCTTGATCATGCAATCACAAACTTTGTAGGCTACCCATTTTCCTTGATTCAAACAAGGTGCATAGGGCTGTGGATGGAAATTTGGGGCACGAATTATTGTTGAAATAGGTCCTATAAGTTGAGATTTTTATTTCACCATTGTCAATAATGCAACAACCCAAGAGAATCTTAATTTGATAGTTGTCAATAAATAATGCCTCACTATTTATGCATGAGTAGTCATTGATAAAGTTTAAAATGACAATTATTAACCAATTGTTGGGTTTTGATTCATCTCTTTCTTCATTGGTACAATGAGTCCAACCTTTTGCGCCTTTCTAGATTTAGACATTCTCCACTTGAACGCAAGAATTAAGAAATTGTTACATTTTAGTAAAAAGCAGAGGTGGGAACCAAAAACATTTCTCACAACATGTTATTGGCCCAGGTTTTGAGTCTCATTTTCTAGTGTATTACTAGTAGAAAGTGAGTTGTTTCCTGTGTGGAGAAATAACTAGCATAGAGAAAAAGTAAAAGAGTTCCTCTTGATGCAAATAAAAGATGAAAATAGATTGAACAATGAAGCATTATATGCAGCTACAAGGCACAATACAACCATCTCCGAGGCATCTCTTGTGATAAGAAATACCATCAACCCTGACATCCACGTGACAGATTTCACTCAAATATGTTTTCAAACACTTTGGTGATAGACTAAAAAAAACTCAAATTCAGAGTTATAAGGCATATCTAAAGTAGATGCATGTATCTTGTTTTCCTTATTTTTTTGGGTCACAAAGAATAGCTTTAGTCTTCGTATATGAGCTTGTAAGTAACATGCTATTACAAGACGTGAACAATACTACATGTGTAGAAATTAAGTGAAGAGTTTCTTGAAACATTTTGCATGCAACAAAAATATATCAAATAAATGGTAGTAGAAAATGAAGGAATTATACATCAACCCATAAAAAATAAATAGACATGGAGCACAAGAGTACATGCACAGGAGTTTTGAAGCCAAACTGAACAATTCTAAAGCATGAAGAAACCACATTACCATTTTTCCACTTATCCTTTCAATATGGCCCTAGCATATTAATGTTTCCTTTGACATGACCCTATCAGATTAATGTCTCCTCTAATGCAACCCTAGCAAATCAATGTCTCAACACTTGAATGGGTGGGGTTTATGTTGACAAAGAGTTTTTTTCATTTAATTTGGAGCTCCCTCAAGTGTTTGTGATGGCAAAGGATTCGATTTCGTCCCCACGCAGAGTTCAACGACATTCTCTGGTTATGCACACATCATTTTCCTATACATAGAAACAATCCTTATTCAATTCGTTGAACTGAAAAAATGGTGGCTATTTGGTTCCTGATCTGTCAATATTGATTTAACAAAAACTTGCCACTATTGCTGATATTGAATAAGATTCACAAGAGCGTCTCAAGTCTATCAATGACTCTATGGGAGATGGGGGAAGGTAGATGGTCTAGCTGCGGGGAAGGAGAATAGAGCGGGGTTTGATTCAAATCACAGATAGATGGTCTGGCTGCGGGGGAAGGAGAATAGAGCGGGAAAGAAACGAAATAAGCCTTAGTAAAACCGATGGTTGTGAAATGTAGTGAAGCCAACCTTTTCACAACACAAAAAATTCATATTATACCTCAAAAATTTCAATGTTATACCTTATGCCAATGTAAACTCATGATGTAATGTCACATTTCTTTCCACCATGTCACACTTTTATTAAATTTTGTCACAAGATTCAAGCCCATGGTTATACGATAATGCCATTAAATATGTATTATCACACTCTCTTGACATCAACAAGTATCACCTTACCCTATAACTGTACAATATATCATTTTTTCATGTAGTAAAAAATTTACTATCTACTATATAGTTATGTAATTATAAATATTTTGCCTTATTTCCATTTTTGTTGTTGGAACAATAACATACAATACTAATTTGTGAGTAACCAAGCATTATTATCCCTTTCCAAAAAAAATTTGTGTGACAAAGCATACTAGATCTATATCACAAGATTCATGTTCAAAATTTATTCATATTTGGAACTTGAAACTATGTAAAAAAATCCAAACAATATTTACATCATGATAACAATATTTCAAGTATGCATCTTCGAAAAAAAAAGGTTTATGTGTAAAATAATAATGTAAACTATAAAAATGAATTCAATCATTCTTAATACTTTAAATAATTGGATCTCACCTACTTTAGCTTAAGAAAAGTACAAGGATATCAAACTTTGCAACCTTTAACACAAGTGAGCTATATAAGGGTCCATAGGTTAGCTACAGTTTTTACTCTCTTTCAAGCATATCATGAATATCCCCTATCATTGGCACAATATTACTCTTGGTCAAGGATGGAAAACAAATCAACCGCGTTCATTTGTAGAGAAAATATTTCCAGTCTCCTTGATTTTTATTGGAGTCACCGTTCAAAAATTCTCCCACTCTCTTGTCTTTTCTTCTAGTTGGAATTGATTGGTTTTCTTAATAGAGGTATATATTCAATAAGGTGACCACCACCCTTATAAATTAAAAAAATATATAATAAAACTGACATCGTAAAAGGAAGCTAACATATAGGTTGTCATAAATATTTCTCATAATGTCATCAAGAGATGTGTGTTATACAATTTCTATTAGGAACAAATTGGTCAAT
Organism: Pinus albicaulis; assembly: GCA_034641835.2. Lineage (NCBI taxonomy): Eukaryota > Viridiplantae > Streptophyta > Pinopsida > Pinales > Pinaceae > Pinus > Pinus albicaulis. The sequence goes on along the minus strand of CM076570.1, from coordinate 279,761,606 downwards.
GCTATAAGATAGATGGGTTATTTATTGCACTCTTTGATGCACTAGTGAATGTATGGAGGCATCAATAACAATGCCTTATGAAGATGTGGTCCAAATGCACTGTTGGTAAGAACATCAAGGGATGGTGGTGCTCTCTGTCATTTGTAGCAAATATTAGTTATTGGTGTAGTAGAAAATATTATAGGGACTATGGGTTAAAGATATGAATGGGTTAAATATATGAACTGATTCATTACATATATTTAAGTTTCCAATTGTGGAACAATTCATTCTCTAAATGGTCAAAAGTGTAAGGGAATTCCACCTAGCTCGTTAAATAAATTTTAGAACCTTCTTAAGTTAAAAACCATTCATTCGGTATTTTTGCAAAAAAACAACCATAGTGTTTAGAGACATCCATGGGCTATCAGATATACTTCATGACAATTATTTTCAATCCAAAAAATTAAATGAAAAAAAAATGTAGTTAGGAAATGAATAGCCATGCAACTCAATCCATGGGGTCCTAAGGTCTCTATGACCTAGGATTTGGGACAAACTTTAGTGGGATATGATACACAAAATACCATAACATTCCCTCACATTGTTGTTTTTTCTATTATCAACATGAATATAAACTTGATAACATGACTAGTTTAGGGGTGATTTCATTACCTTGTGTCTTGCCTTTGGTATACTATTCCATTGGTCCTTGGGAGGAACTATTTTTTAAACTCCTCGGTCAATCTCTCCTTGTGTAATTTCTAGAATGATAGATACATGTGAATGGATGGTAATTTAATTAAACCCATGCATCCTTGTGATAAGCATGAAAGGCCACAACCTCAAGCTCATATAATCTCCACTAAATTATAAACATAAATGCAAAGAAGTATGAGGACAACTGGGAATAAAACCATGAAATCATGTGTTTACATTATGGCTAAACGTTATCATGTCATTATAAGAACACAAGATATAGGGAAGATTCTTAAACCTCATATAAAAGAAACGCGTAGTCTAATGAAGCCAAAATTTCATCCATAAAACAATAGAAATTCTAGCATGATTTTGCGAAAATCTAGTGGAAGTTATTGAAAATCTAGGTTATAGTTGTCAATCTTCAAGATTTTGTGTGCCCCAAGGGTCCTTGATGGTGTTGAATCCATTTTCGTCATCAAAAGAACAATTTAAACACTACCATAGTGTGATTTTTTAAAGAATTTATTGTCATATTCTTGCAAGAAAATGGTCATCCAGACAAAATTATGGCCTCGTTGGACAATTCCTAAAAGAAATGCACTTTTATTCTAACATAAAGCTAATTGTTCCATTAGGTTTCACCATAATTAACATTGGGCATTCCCAATGATGAGATTCCATGTGTGTTAAGACTTACACTATCATGTGAAGGAAAATGATAAAATTCCATGTGTCTTAGGACTTATGTTATAATGTGAAGGAGATGATTGCTAGAAATATTTACAAGGAAGAGGTTAAAAAATGTTCCAATTTGAAAATTCTTAAAGAAATGAAAAATAAAATATTATTTATTTATAATGCTATTTAAAGAGTGAATAAGAGGATATCAAATGAGCATAAAAGCATTGAGGATGTCATTATAATTAAAGGTTTTGTTAATGATCACATAATATTGTTGTGAAGCTAAGGACCTCTTCCAAATCCTATTACCTTAGATGTTGATTTCCAAGAGTACAAGCAATACCCATTTCACATTATGTGATCGACCTATGAAAACTCATATTATAGGCCAAGAAAATCACAATTCTTCCTTGGCTAGAGCAAGGAAATGCATGTGAGAGTTGAGTGGACAAGTTTATTAATGAATATTGAGGAGGTGTTGAGTGCCTGAGAAGTGAGGAAGAATAATTTGCAGATAGTATAGAGCACACGCGAGTGAAAATTGAGAAAATTCATGAAAAATCAATAAAAATTATACTATAAGATAATTTTTAAAACGTGCAATATGGTATATATAATGTAGATAATTATATATTACATTAAAGTGCAACAAAATATTACATACCAAAAAAATGTGTTAGTCCTGGAGCATCATGAATTGTCCATACAAGCATTCCATGACATTGAAATCTCTTCTGATTGATTGTTTTAATGATGTCATACATAGTGATGCCATGCCATAACTTTATTAGCTCATCGATAAGAGGCTCAATATATAAATTCATATCTTTGACTTGGTACTTACCTAATCGTTCAAAATTACAGTACATAATTACTACCATGATATATGTATATATAAGTAATTAAATAAATCAAATATATTATGCAAACAACAAGAGAACTGAAAATGTTACATTCGAAAAAATAATGCATCAAATACCTAGAATAATAATGGTCAACGTTATGTGCTCCCTCCTTATTGACATCCAAGGAGGAATGCTATTGCTGATAAAGAAAATAGGCCACACTGAGTAAGTAGATCTAAGTTCTTTGAATGGATTAACACCATCAGGTGCCAATGAAAGCTGACATTACGAGGTTCATTTTTAAAATCTACATATTTTTCCTCGATTTACCTGAATGTAGAACCATCTGTAGGCATTTGAAGAAAACTATCTCCACTTCTATTCTTTGAATGGTAATCCATAAACTGTGCTATGCTCTTACACCTGAACATTCGTTGCAAACTTGGAATTATGGGAGTATGATGAAGAACCTTTTGATGCACCTTTTTTGTTAGTTGATCTCTTCGATATCTACTAGTACCACATTTGGGAAATTCTGGTTTTGATGCATGTTCTCCGTAATATATAATATCATCTTTAGGACATGCATCTATAGTGTTATATTCCATTCCAAAGTCTTTCATAATTTTGAAAATTAAAATCGAATAATAATGGCTAGTTTTATTTATTTAATTATTTAATTAATTGTAATATATATATATATATATATATATATATATATAAAGAAAATTACTACACATATATATGAAATAATATATTAAATCTGCAACAAGCCTTATATCATCACCATTCTAACATTTTGTAAATGGTCTTTTCATATCGTGGCTATTTTGATGATCTCAATAGCCTATGTCGCGCTTCTGACGTTTTCTATCCATGTCATTATTCCGATGTTTTGTGAACGGTCTTTGTGAACATGTCAGGGCGCCCTAGGAAATGCATTTGGGTGGGTCAGGTCATGTGAGGGCACCGAGGGAAACGAGTTCAGGTGGGTCAGGTCGAGTCAGGTCGTGTCGTGTGAGGGCGCCCAAGGAAACCCTTAAGTCTATCATATTCTGATATTTGTTGTAATAAATTGCCATTTTTTATACGACCTCCCTCACACGATCCGACCCACGTGTTTCCTATCGTGCCCTCACATAGCACGACCCGACCCGCCTGAACGAAGGCACAACAAAGATAAAAATGGAAAATAGATTGCAAAAACTTATAGTACAAGGCACACAGGTGATCACAACTTAGCATTTTTTATACGACCAACCTCACATGACCTGACCCACCTGAACACGTTTCCTTAGACGCCCTAAAATGATCCGATGCAACCCCACCCACCCGAATGCATTTCCTTGGGCACCCTCACACAACTTGACCCGACCCTCCCTGACCCACGGCAAATGCATTTCCTTGTGCGCCCTCAGTACACGACCTGACCCAAACTAACCTAACCCAACCTAATGTGTTTCCTTGGGCACCCTCACACAACCTAACCTGACCCGACTCACTCAAACGCATTTCCTCGGTCACCCTGACATGACACAACCCAATTAAACCTGCATGAATGTGTTTTCCTGAGTGCCCTCACATGACTCGACCCGACCCAACCAGACCTCCTCAAACGTGTTTCCTTGGGCACCCCCACATGACACGACTTGATCCTACCCCCCTGAATGTGTTTCCTTGTGCGACATCACATGACACGACCTGATCGAACCCTACCCAACCCGCCCGAACATGTTTCATTGGGCACCCTCACACAACCCAACACAACCCAACTTGGATGCGTTCCTTGGGCACCCTCACATGACCTGACCTGACCTGACCTCACACGACCCGACCAGACCCGACCTCACACGACCTGACCTGACCCGAGCTCACATAACCCAACCTGACACCATGACCTAACACGACCCCACTCGACCCAAATGTACCTGCCTGGGTAAAGGCAATTGTGATGTGAAGCTTGCAAACAGGCTAAAGGGATGACATGCATGAACATAGGAGAGGGTTATAGAAAGTTCTAGTAGAAGGCTAGAGAGGGAGAGCTATTGAAGGTAGAGAATGGCTAGAAGGCCAAGTCATTAATGTCAAGAGGTCTTCACTAAGAAGCTGAATCACAAAGTTTATGACACATATTTCAACCTGCACCAAATGATATGATCTAGCTAAAAGGGATGTTGATCTTAAATAACTTTGCATGGTCATGGTAATTAAAGCACATGAAACCCCGGATGCGGGTGTTTCAATGGCCAGTTAATGGGATGGGACGGAGGGGCGACAAGTCCTGCCGACACCTGCCCACTTGGTACGCGGAGTTAAATGGACAGCTGCGCAACAACATGTCTCATTTACACTCCCCTCCTTCCAACGCTATGGGTTCTGTAATCAACAACATTCGCACGCCTTCAAACATGATGAACCCTGCCTCCGCATGCTTCGGCGAAATTTTCACTATGGAAGCAGTTAAGAAGACGGATATGTTTGGTTTGGGAAGGATGAATTTGGTGCATGTTAAGACCTGTCTCATGGCGGGTGGATTCCATCAACAATAGGTTAAAAATCGCCCGGTCTTGGCTTTCCCACAGAATCGTTTTGGCATCGTTGGTTGCTGTATGCACAGTCGGGAGAGAGCCTATCTGTGTCATTCTATGTAGAGGGAGGTTTATCCTCCTGGGCATCTTCAGATGTTGCTGCGACCTCGTCTGACTTTGGGCCACCCTGGGCTGGCTTGCTCGTTTGTTAAAGAGTTCTGGACCCCTCTCCATCACACTATGCCGAGGCTTCGACATCGTATGCGGAGTAGGAGGGGCAGCTCTCGGAGCCATCCCTCTCGTTTTCCTTCCAGCCCATCTCCGGACTCCTCCTCCTTCGATGATGGCTCCAGCCACTGCCCCAGAACTCGAAGCGGTCGGGGGCGCTCTCAGGATTTACGCTTGTTCTGGGGCCCCCATTCGCGTCGCCCTCCTGCCTCCTCTGCTAATATGACTGGCACTGCTCGGTTCACCTTCAACAGCACCCTCAATCGCCCGCGGATAACTGCCATTCTCTTGGTGGTTTTTCTTGAAGACAGCTTGCCAGAGGAGTCCAGCTTGCAGCCGGCCATTCCTATGGAGAATGTTGCTGCTCCTGACACCCAGTTCTCACAATTCAATCTGGACAGTGGCAGCATCCCGTCGCAGCCTCCGTCTTGCCCTGTAGATTTTGTTCCAGATGAAGACATGCTCTTTGCTGATCCAGGTCCCCCGGCTTCTCAGGTAGAACTTGCTCCTGAAATGCACGCCACTGGCTGGTGCAGGATTGTGGAGGAGACTCCGAAAGACTAATGGGTTCGTTGCTTGGTCTTTTTCTCTGTTTGTGTCACCCAACTTCTTGGGTTTTTTCTGTTCTGGTAGCTATGAAGCTTTCTGGCCCCTTTTTGTCTTTTCTGGGTCAATGCATCTTTTGGAGAAATCTTACTCTGCGCCCCTGCGTGGGTTTCGACAGTTCACTTCTCTGTTTTTTCCTGAATTTTCTGCCTTCAAGGCAGTAGTCACTGACTTCGGTCTCGATGTAACATTATCAGCTTGTTAATAGATCAGTATTACTTAGAAAAAAAAAATTAAAGCACATGAAAGTATTGGAATTCATAATATTGCTGAGACTAAGGGAGATAACATTACCATTATTTGGGCACACTATGCATGATTTAAGAGTGTTTCACTCTACTTGGAGTTGCGATGTATATTGTGCTATGTGCCAATGCTCTTGGTAGATAAGGTTTCCATGGTGGCCGCTTCCTCAGTGAAGTGATTAGGGGTGTTTTGATAATGAATGAGATCCATCATATTACCATTATGATACAAAGTCTTCACCATCAACGATGACATGGTTATGTGCGAGGTTATACTAGCTGCGTGGTACAAAAATTAAGTAACGTTGAAGGAAAAATGTCATGTTGAAGTGAATTGCCAAGGTGACGCACACGTCTATCAATACTACGCGAGTGACATTCATGAATCACAACTCTTGAAAGTGTGATCTTTCACCATGTCAAAGCAGGTGGGGAGGGCCCACATTGGGCTACGATTTGTGGGGTAATCACAATACAAATATTGTAATGAAAAAATGGTAAATATTCTTCAATACACAGAACATTATATTTTGAAAAAGTTGTAATAAAAATTCTAATTTATTCATTCATTAAATTTAAATATAAATTTTTTTATATACATTTTTAAGATTAAACATGTTATAAATTTAAGAGAAATTAATAACAGTTAAATATAACAAATATATTATTATTTTTGTTAGCTTGACCTAGCTAACATAGTAATAAATAACATAATAATTGTCAATTAAATCACCCTAGTAAACAAATAACAAATATATTATTATAATCCTATAAAAATTAATAAAATAAAAAAACAACATTACAAAATAAACATGGCTGCCTCTGCATAATCTCAATCTCCCTTCCTATTAATGATCCAAAGGAAAATGAAAAATAAAATGTTAAACACTCTCAATAAATCCACATTTCATTACATGAAGCATTTGGAGTCGTCGTCCATGGAAACCAGAACATCTCTTTAATGTACCTACTTCAAAATATTTTAAAATACGAAAAAAATCTCATTAACACCATTCATAATATTGGGAAAATATCTAAATAAAAATATAAAGGTTTATTATTAAACATTTTCATTTAAAAAACTATCAACATTTCACAGTTAAAAATAATAATAATAAATAAATTAAATTTTATTTCATCACATAATTTAAACTCTCTATTTAAAATATAAAACGGGTCTATATGATATAGCTTTAAGGTACGTTGTTGTTGTTTTTTATTTTAAAACTTGTATAGGAAATGATTGAAAACTTAGTCAAGAGTAGAAACTACATGTAATTGAACGGATATCGAAAATGAAGACTACGAAACTGGGTTAGCATTTTTAAAAAAAAATTGGTTAAAATCTAAGGAAAATTACAATGTTTACCGTTATCACTATTACGACGTTTGGTCAAGACGGCGCAACACCGACGGTTACCCTCCACTCGTTGCAATACCAACGGTTGTCCTCAAACTGTTGCAATACCGACGTTTGTCCCCAATTAAGTCGCACTACCGACAAGTGTCTTTAAACGTCGCAATAGCGACGTTTTCCCCAAACCGTCGCAATACTGACTCATGTCTTAGAAACATCGCATTTTTGACGTTGTGTCTTGAAACGTCGGTATTCCAACGACGTTCATAAACGTCGCAATGCCGACGATGTCCCTAAATGTCGGTATAGCGACGGTTTTTGGCGGGATTTGAAAAATTGATAAAAATTGGAGAAATTTCTGACAATACGTCAAAAGTGTCGGAACTAAAGTGTTGGAATTTTGACCAAATGTACCAGTGTGGGGAGGGGTTGGCCCCTCCAATCCCCAAATGAAAATTCACCATACGTTAAATAAAACTTGTCGACCATAATAGTTAAGAACTACTAGTATCCCAGGAGGTAAGGCGGTGCACGTGCATGCGAGAGGTCTTGGGGTCGAATCCGGTGGAGTCCGACCAAAATTTTGTATAACCAAACCTAGGCCACATGGCGGCCTCTAATTGGCTCATCAAAACCACGTACAATCCAACTACAAATAACATGCTGAAAATTGTCGACATTTGATTGGCCCAGAAGGAATATTCTAGGGAATATTTCCTGGAATATTATTTTTGCTGAACCTTCAAATTCCTAGTCAAACTTGGTCAAAGGTAAAAAATTGTTGTTTACTGGAAATTTTCAAATCACAATAACTTCTTCATACGGTGTCGGTTTTTCGAACTGTTCATGGCGCCGGAATTAGGAAGACGAGATCTATCCAGTCGCTTAGGTTCAACACTCTTTCGAACACTTAATTTTGAGCTATCACTTAGGTCCTTGACCTAAATCTGATCACATGGGGTCGTTAAGGTGCCCTCTCCACGAAGCCTTGGAAGAAAGCATTCCCCACCTTTTCCTTCACTGCAATTATTCCAAATTGGTTTGGTTGGTTTCTCTTGGTCCTCTTTTTGAGAGGGTTAGATCGCCTCATAACCTCCTGAGATTCTTTAAATCTTGGGCCAAGTTCTACTTGGGCTCCCTTCATGCCAAAGCTTCATTCAAAGTCCTTTGGAAGGCTCTTTCCAAATACATATGCTGGAATATTTGGCTAGCAATAAATAAAGTTATTTTTAAAATGATTTGTACCCCTCCTCAAATCACAGCTATGAATGCCCTCTAATCCTGTTTTGAGCTCCATAAAACCACTTTTGACCCCTTGTTAGACCCCTCGGAGCATGTTTGGCTCCAACCATGGGCCCTGAACAAATGTCCCCTTCCATAAAAAAATAATTAGAAGCCTAACCCAACCTGGCTCCTTTGCATGTCTCAAGTAGATTTGGTAAAGTGGAACAAAAAAGAACAAAATTAGACTTTAAAATTTGATGGGGCTTCCGAAGGCAATCCTGGGGTGGTAGGTGGGGGAGGGGTTCTTATAACCCCTGATGGGAAAATTGAAGAATGGTATGCGTGGGGCCTTGGCAAGAAAACGAATAACCAAGATAAGGCATATGGCCTCCTCTTTGGTCTCACCCTTGCCAGCAAAAAAGGATTAGAGCCTTGAACATTATGGGAGACTCCCTCCTTATAATAAATATCATGGTCAACAACAGGGAGGCTAAAAAATCAATGTTGAAAAGAATAAAGTGTAGCTGCAAGATCTTTGAAAGAGTCAACTTCTATCACATTTTAAGAGAGCTGAACAGAGAGGCCAATGCCCAAGAAAAAATAGCATGCCAAATTGAAGAAAGAAGGAGCCTTACCAATGGGATCGAAGGGTTCCAGGTCATCCCATAGGTACTATGATGGGAATAATTGAGTTTATGCATTGTACCCTCTCTAATTGCAAGGAAAAAGGCACAAATAATGAGATTTTAAAGGACTATAGGGATAACGGAGGCCAATTTCTCCCCCCCTAGCATATTTTATCCATTCTGCCCCATCCCTCCCTCAATCCCTCACCCCTTACCCTTAAATCACCCGCCGCTTCACCCTCCCCCATCTTCTCCACTCCCCTTCGCCTTCTTTTCTTCTCGTCCTTCATTGTACTCTTGACGGTTGACACCTCTATTTGACTACAAGTGGAATTGTATTGACACCACAGTAAGAGATATTTTTCCGTGCATATCCATTAAAAATATTTATGACAGAGATGAAGAGATGATAAAGACAGGTGGAGCCGGAATGATGGGTGGTGTGGGAAGCAATTGGTTATATCTAAGCACTATGGCTTGTCACACAAACCAGTCTTTTCCAATTTTGTATAAGCCCTCTGTGTGCGAGCTGAAATTAATGTGGGATCACTGGAGTAGTTCGATCAAGCACACAACCATTAATACATAGCAACCCGCAGCCGATCCTGGGAGGGTTGCAATCATGGGGATAAGCAGGGCACCGAGAGGGAATTATCAGCTTATCATTGACCATTGGTTATATATAAGAAACAATAGGAACCTCCATAACAAAGGTAGAGCAAAGACTCTGTTCTTGGGAGGCTTGCATGTCGGCTTGGTGAGTTTCCTGGGGTGGTGTTGTGAGATTCGGGAGGTTGACAGTAGATGGTGAATTTTTTCCCTTATCATCTCTTGAGTTGAGTTTAAAGACAGGGTAAGCAAAGTCTTTGGGTGCCTCCATCTGTGGCTGGTTGAGGAAAGTTTTTAGAATTGGAATTGGGATAGAGGAAGCGTAGAGATTATTTAGGGCTTGGTAGCTATACTGGAGCTGTTGGGTGGGGGAGTCAAGTTTTGTGTGAATTATTTTATGAAGAAACATAAAAAAAATCAGTGGTCAGCCTGTGCTGACACACTAGGAAACTGAGTGGTACTTTGAGACAGTGGGTTGGGATGAGGCTTTAGGAACTTGTTTTTGCGTTCAGTCTCCTGAAGCGGTGGAAATAATGTCCAGAGTTAGCAAGGGACTAAAATTTCAGAGGATTACAAGGCAAAGGCAGGGGGAAAAAAAATGAGACAAAAAGCAGCACGAAGATGGAGATGGATACCTGGGGAGTAAGACGTAAATTCTCAAGGAGGGAAATCAAATGTATCTTGGCCCTGATGAGTGTTGCCCCACATAATTGCAATCACTGTGAACATGAGCACCTGGAATTATGGGACTACCTGGAGGATTTAAAGAGAAGTGTTCAATTACAACAAGAGGATGACTTGGAATGCAAATAGAAAGAAGCAGAAAAGAAAAGAAAATATCAACCACCTAGAGGATGAAATATATGCTTTGTAGGGCCAAATTGAAGACCTGAAGATCCAGCTAAAAGGGAATTCCACCACCTCGGAAGAGGAGCTGAGCGGACTCGACCTGAACCGACCAGCCAACCCTAATGTCTAACTATATTTTAGTTGTCTATGAGTAAAATTTCATGTATCTTTTTCTCAACATGCACTGTAGGATATACAACATAGCAACAGCTATATTGAAGCTACATTTTGTAAATTTGAAAGTCATTTGGACCAACCCATTTATGGACGTATCTAGTCATCCCAATTTGGGGAAAACTTGAACATGTAATATCCCAGCATTAGCCATGACCCGGGCATGGATTTATATTAAATAAAATTACTCTTTTGTGTAAATATATATATATATATAGAAAAGGAATAATGCATAGAAAATCCAATTGAACATATTCGATGGCATTCCCAAATTAAATTTTTGTTGTTGGAGTTGTTTTCGAAGACATTCCATTTGCGCAATAATTTTCCCTTAACATAATTGGGTTTGTTCAAATTTTCAGCTAATCAGACTCCATCTTCTTGGCCTTAAATATTTTTTCCATTGTAATGCTCCACATGGTTAAAGCCTCAATTCTTTCTTTAATCTTATCTCTATGTTCTTCGATAACACAAAAATTATATTTCCTTTCACTACATATTTTTGTTGATGATCCTCCCATATCAATGTTGTTTTTCCTATTACAATTACTCCCATATCATTTTAAATCCACACATGTAAATTAATCAAACACAAGTTAAAAAAACAAATAAAACTAATAAAAGAAAAAAAGAAAAAACTAAAATCCCAAATGTTCATTGATTTATTTCAAATTTTCTAGGAATTTCCATTGTTAATTTAACATTACTAACCATTTGAATTTTTCTCCATACTATTTATCATTCCAGTGAGCTAACTTGTGCTTAATTTTGGGATCTAAAAATCAAGGTATAGTTTTCAGAAGTTAATGCTCAACAACCCTTGACTAACACTACAAGAAAAAAGGACATTGGTGAGGGTCATGCTTGTGACGAACCTTTAAGGTCCCTCACCAATGTCACTTATGATGACGGTCCTTAGAAAAGTGTCGTTGTAAGTGTATATAGTGATGGTACTTTAAGGTTCGTCACCAAAGCCATTTTCAATGACACTTTTGGTGAGGGTCGTTAAAGGCCCATCACTAATTCTCTCTTTGGTGACATTTCTAGTGATGAATTTTTAATGACCCTCACCAATGCTCCTTTTATTACTTTTGGTGACGGTCAAAAAATGCCCATCATCATTGATCATTCCAATGAATTTTTGATGATGCTATGTGTCTGTTAATATATATTTTTTTTCAAAAGATAAATATCTAAGACCATTATTGTGGAGTATTTTTTATAGTATGTCCAAGGCCATAGAGGTTAGAGTCAGACAAATTTTTAAGAATTAATTAGTGTGTATCGTTTCCCTCAAGTAATGACTAGTTGAATAGAGTTTTACTATGAGTCAACACATGATTCATATCTATTAAGTTTATTATCTAGAAAATTCCCTTTAGATAAAGTTCCACTAGTGTGTGTAGGAAATATATTATTTAATACATAATCAAGCTTTGACAATTCTATTAATGAGAAAGATTGAACACTCCTTAGCAATCCGGGCACACCTTAAATTAATTCTTTGGCACACACTAACATTTCTTAGCACCTCACATGTCTTGGAACATCTTTGTACCTATAACATCTTGTCATGACATTAACGTCTAAGCACATGGTGGCATCTTCTAACACAACATGGAACTCTCCTAACATTTTTTGGCATGCATGTAGTCTTAACATGCCCTGGAACACCTTGATTGAATTCATTGACATACATTATCACTTGGCACACAATGCCACTTGGCATTATTTGGGACCTATTATTAGTGTGCCTAGCATGCCCCTTTTGAAAAAGATAAAGTCCTAACTTATTAACCCTCTTATTGGTTCCTCCTTTTGTTGCCTTGACACTTCTTGACACATATTGACATACCTTGGCACCCTGCACATCCTTAGCGCCAAGCATGTATTGGCATATCTTGGAATTATTAATTGTCATATATAATTAGTACACCCTGTAACTCCCAAGCACACTTTGGTAATTCTTGACATCCATTGATATTCCCTAGCATGCCTTACCAATGCTTAGAATACCTTGTCACTCCCTCCTTGGCATGACAACTAGAACTCATTAACACCAGTCCCTGGCACACATTCCTCATATTCATTAACTTCCATGAATTTTTACCTAGTGCTCCATTATTTTTTTGTCCTAGTACTCCTTAACACTCTTCAACATGCATTACCACTCTCTAGCACACCTAGCACTCTTAAACATGCCCTTCCACTTCATAACATGCATAACACTCCCTAACACATATTGGCGCTTGGAAAGTCTTAGTATGTATGGAATACTTTGAGATGCTTTGGTATGATTTGGAATGGTTTAATGTTAAATTTATTTGAGATCAACTGTTGGAAAGTAGATGAGAAGCAACAAAGGAAGAATTGGCACTTATAATGCACTAAGACTTTACACTTGGCACCTATTTCTGCCTAGTGTTGGTGTGCCTAGCATGCCCCTCTTGGAAAAGGTAAATTGATGAATTATTAACCCTATTATGTGTTCATTTCCTTGTATTTTATTTTTTTTTCCCTTTTGTTGCATTGATAGTCCTTGGCACGCATTGATACGCCCTTGCACATCTTGGCATGCCTTATCACTTGTCACATCTTAGCATGTTTGACATGCATTCGCACTATCTGGCACATCTTAGCATTCCCTAGCATGCCTTGGCACTCATGTCCTCATAGCTAGCCTTTACATTTTTTCCTGACTTGGGAACCCAATCAAGTCCTTGCCTACTACAGTTCATGTGACAATATTGGTCTGCTTCAACTGCAAAAACTTGACCAATTGCACCTACTATGAGTAGATTGTGCCTTGTTCACCTAAGAAATTCCTATAACTCATCTTATACCACTCATTTCCAAGCTCAACTTGTCCCACTTAACTAGTTACCAAGACAAGAATCACATGATATATCCATGGCCATAAAAAAACTATGCAACAGAGCTTACACAGGAAATATTTCACATGTATGTTCAGTTCATATAAATAGTAGAACAATTAACTGAGAGTTTGCAAGAACCACAAGATGCACAAGACACAAAATATATAAGCCGACACAAGCCGAGTGCCCCAAAACTTATACACAACAATGTACAATATGCAATTATCTAGAATAGTTTAAATCATGAGCATGTAGCCAAAGTGTGCCACATCTCATATAAAAAAATAGCTAAAGGAAAAACAATGTTGTGCTTAGCACAAAGTGATCCCCCTTTGTCTAAAACTCCTATATCGAGGCCTGTATAACAACTGTAGGCTTGCCTCCTATAAATAATATTCTGAACTTCTCGTAACACACTTCATCCTTAGCACACTTGAAATCATTGACACTCCCTTGCACACACTCTTATTCGTTCCTTTACATGCATTTTGACCTAGTTATCCATTGATATGCCCCGACACTCCCTAACACTCTTCAACATGCATTGAAATTTTTCGACATGTGTTAGCATGCCTTTTCATTCTTTTGCATGCCCTGACCCTCCCTAGCTATCATGCCCTCACAACTACCCTTACTTAATTTGTACCCTGGGAACCCAACCAAGCCCTAGTTTGACTACAAGAGCTTGACCAAGTTACAGTTACTACAACTAGAATATGTTGTTGAATTGTGTAGCTTGGTATGTACTCCACAAGCTTATTGATATGGGTTTGTGGGATTTTAGTCACAAAAGCCTTTGTGGGAAAATAAGCCAAGCAAAGGTATTTTGGACCCAAGATGGGGTTTAAAATCTAAAAGAAAATTAAAAAGGAAAATTAATATTTCCTAAGGTCTTAGTGGATAAAACCCATAAGTTCTAGAGGGTTCCTAAGAGGTATAGGAAAATTTATTTAAGGAGGCCTTAGAAAGAAGGAAAGAACATCAAGTGAGAAGGAGCTCATTTGATCAAGGGGGTGAAGAGAGATGTAGTCCTAAAGTAGGTCGATTAGTAAGAGGTCCAAGTAAGGGTTGCTAAAGGGAGGCCATGATCATCCCCCAAGAGCAAGATCATCATGTGAGGGTTCATAAGATTTTTTCCTACCTTAATGGTTGGTTCGAGCTAGGAAGTAGGATGACATATTGTTGGTTCTCTTCTAGCAGATTGAGCTTAAGAGAGGTTGCTCATGAGAATCTGGGCATGTGATTTCAATGGTTTCTTTGTGTGACGGGCACATAAAATTATGAAATGTTGAAATTTGCAACAAGAAATAGTGAAATTGGAAACTAGAAAGAACCAAAAAAAAATTGTACCCACACTGGTGAGGAATTTTGATGCACCAGGAGTGAGGAATGCGGGGTGTATAATTTATTTTTACCTTAAATAAATTGGACAATAAATTGTAATTTCATCTCATAACAACTTGTGTCAGTTAACTAAGTCATGATGACTTAGTTAGCTCAATAAATTCGAGTCGAGGGTATAAGATGATGCATCTAAAGGGATTCTACTATGTTTTGGGTCCAGTTGCATTTGATGCATTAGTGGGGTGCAAGTGTGAATTAGTTAACTCAATTAAATGAGTTAAAATCAGTTTAACTAGTTATAACTAAGTGATGAGCTAGTGAGAGGTAAAGTGAATTAAATTAGATTTAATTCACAATGAGTGATCAATTATATAACTGTTAATTTGTTATTAATAACTACATGCATGTCGGTTCCGAGAAGACCCAGTTGAGACAAAGGTTAAAGGGAACATAGCTATTAGTTGTATTTATAGAAAATTTCCCATGTGAAATTATAAGGTCATTGGGATGCCATGATGGATTGTGCAATCAAGGAAGACTGATTTTCCTAATTAATAGCGAGTTAATTGTTTAGAAATTGCATGAGCAAGGAAAGATGAAGTAAGGCTGAGAATTGGCTAAGTACTAGACTGAGTTTTCCTAGATCAGTGGGAGACAATTGGAAAAATGCTAGAGAATCTCATGAGAGATTAAGCATTGTATTGTTTCATGATTCCTTGACTTAATACACAATAGATATAGAGGGGTTTTGAGCAGTTTATTTCCCCAGATACATCTTGTGTTGTGTGATTGATAATTTATTTCTCTTACTTATATGTGATTGTACGGTCGTGTTTTGTTTTCGAAAATTGTAGGAAGGATTCAGTATCTTGTTTTAGTACAGATTGAATCCTGTTGGTTATATTTTATACATGAAATAGAAGAGAGGGTTGATACCATCTTGCCTTGTGGTGGTTAGTAGGCCGCAAGGTCTATGATAAAGACCAACATAAATAGATGAGGGCTTGCACTGTAATTTAGAGCCAGAACAGAAGTAGATGCAGACATAATATTGATTGAGGTAACCCTAGTTTGAGGGTCAAAATTTAGATTTGAAGTTGATGTTAACATTTAGTCAAAGAAATTCCCATAATCTATGGATCCATATGAGCTAAGTCGAGTCTCTTATGGAGGAAACATTCATGTTTTTTCTATGGGTGGATAGAGTTTTTTCTACATCAATTAGAAGTACATAAGTATAATGACCTAGTTAGGATAGTTTCCTACCATGTTTATTTCATAAGGTATGCCCTTAAGACTAAGACAAATTTCCGTAGAAGAAGACAGGTTGTGACCCTGAGAGTGAGGTTTATTTCTACAATATAGACCACAGATTTGGAAGATGGTTTGCAGATTCAGTATGTGTGGAGACAATAGATCCAAAGGAGGGTGGAACCTGAGTAGAAGATTGAGCATGCAGAAGAAATGTGCCATATGAAGAATGGATTGACATGCAAAGTTATGGAGAATCTCATGGTTATTAAGCATTATATTGTTTCATGATTCCTTGACTTAATACACAATAGAGATAGAGGGTTTTTGAGCAGTTTCTTTCCCCAAATGCATCTTGTGTTGTGTGATTGATAATTTATTTCTCTTACTTATATGCGATTGTACGATCGTGTTTTGTTTCCACAAATTGTAGGAAGGATTCAGTATCTTGTTTTAGTACATTACACGATTAAATTGAATCTCATTGGTTAGATTTTCTACGTGGTATCAGAGTAGGAATTTTTTAGGTGGTGAGTTTGCAGAGAATATCTGAAGATTTAGGTGTAAAAATTTCAAAAAAAAAAGCATATTTGGATTCCTTGCGAAAAAATACTCAAATGGAAAAACAAAATCAGTCGAATCGGAGCTTGGATGAAGGGGACATCACCAATTTAAAATTACCTCTTTTTAATAAAATTTTGTAATGGTGGGATAATTACAATGTGCGCGAGTCAACAACCTATATGCACTTGAGGTACTATATGCATGCAAAGATTTGAGGAGAAAATGAGAGGTTAGAGACTTGGTGGTTGAGAGGGAGCAGAAATTACCTCTCAACATGTAGCCTCAGAAGCACTCTCAGAAGGTTGTGGAGTAGCCAAAATTGGAGAAGCGAAGAGGAGACCAAGTGGAAGCATCCACTCAAGCATATACCTCCATGAGGGGGAAATTTTGAGCCAGATGGGCAGAGGGAGAACATGGTGCAGCCATACGTCCAAGTGAAAGCTGAGGTGATGTGTAGACATAATCCCAAGATAAGAAATTTCGGCAGGGTCCAATGATATGGCGTGTCTCATGGATCGAACTTGACTACGAAGAGCCCACAATACAACAGTAGCAGGAAGGGTCAATTATATTGATGTAGTCAGATGTCAGCAAGACATAAATCAAAGTGACAGATGTCATATAATAGAGCGCAAATCAGAGTTGGCAACAGTGCAAAGGGCACAAATGCAGATGTCAGCAACAACGCAGAGAGTCTAGTAGACAGGTGTAGTAGCTAGCAGCAGTCATAAGACTTTGATGATAGATGCATTATATTGATTCAGTTGTTCGGAGGCTATTCAGTTTCAGGATTTACAGGTGCAAACAACACTAGAGCAGTGTTGCATGCATTAAATTCCAAAGGTACCAGATGGGGATACATTGAATTCCTTTCTTGTTGAGAGGGAGTGTTGAAATTTGCAACAAGAAATAATGAAATTGGAAACCAGAAAGGACAAAAAAAAAAATGCACCTGCACTAGTGAGGAATTTTGATGTGCTAGGAGTGAGGAATGTGAGGCGTCTAATTTATTTTTCGCTTAAATAAATTGTAATTTCATCTCATAACAACTTGTGTCAGTTAAGTAAGTCATGATGACTGAGTTAGCTCAATAAATTTGAGTTGAGGTGATCGAGGTGGATCTTGGTGGCCACCCGCCTATTCCACTTGGGCCCTTGCCATTGTCTCTTTTAGTTTTTCAGTTACCTTAATTATAACACAATTTACTATTTTTGTTAGTTTTTTAGGTCTTGAACTTCCGGAGCCGTTTTGAGACCCAAAATGAAATTTTTTGTGCATGAAAGGTTTGAAAATTTCAAAGAAATCGCATCAGAAATTGTAGTCCTCGGAGATATATTTCTAACGAGGTATCATGTGTGTCAAACAAAGATCATATGACCAAGTTACGACCTCGGGAATTTGGCTACCCAACTAACCTCAACAGGGCCCACAAACCCTTGGTGTTACATCAACTCGAGTTAGGGTTTTGGTTGTTTAGGGTTTTCTATTATTTTTATTGTGACACAGTTCAGAGGCATGTAGCTGCCACATCTCTTCTTAGAGATAAGATACCATCTCCCGAGCTAGTTTTTTTTCCACTTTGTCTATAAGAATTTTTCAGTATTTTATATTAATGAAATGAAGTGTTATTCATGTTGCATCTCTACATTTATGTTTATTTCTGTATTTTGTTGCATTCCTACATATGTCTGGATCACAAGGGTTTAAGATGAGGCATGTAGATAAGGGATTCCTTGGCACTACCTAGCATACCTTGTCACTCTCTCCTTAGCACACCTAGAGATCATTAACACTCCTAGTCACGAACTCTTATTCATTCATTTCCATGTATTTTTACCTAGTGCTCCCTTGTTTTTCCATAACACTCCTTGGCACTTGTTAGCACACCCTAACACCTAGGACATCTTGGCATGTCGCCTTGGCCTCTAGTGTGCCTTAACACTTCCTATCATACCTTGTCACTCCCTCCTTAGCACACCCGAAACTCACTCAAACTTCTAATCACAAACTCTTATTTGTTAATTTCCATGCATTTTGACGCAGTGCTCCCTTTGGTTTCCCTGGCACTCCCAGCTAACACTTCCTTGCATGCGTTGGAACATCTTTTCCGCATTCTGCCCTAACACTATAACATTCGTTAACACTTCCAAGAATTCCTTTTCACTTCTTCTTAACACACTTGGAACTCATTGACACTCCCTTTCACACACTCTTATTCATTCATTTCCATGCATTGTGATATAGTGCTCCCTTGTGTTTCTCTAACACTCCCTAACACTCCTTGGCACACATTGGAACACCCTGGAAATTGGAACATCTTGGTATGATTTCCTATCACTCTATCATGCCTTGGCACTACCTAGCATACCTTGATACTCCATCCTTATCAAAACTAGAACTTGCTAACACTCCCTATCACACACTCTTATTAATTCATTTCCATTCAATTGAAACTAATCCTCCCTTATGTTTCGCTGGCACTCCCTAGCATGCATTAGTGCCACACCCTAGAACCTAGCACATATTGGAATACCTAACATGCCTTGGAACTTTCTAGCATGTGTTAACACTTCCTGGGATTCCCTGCACAACTTGGCACTCCCTAGATTTCATGCCCTCATAGATAGCCTTATTTTTTTTTGCGACTTGGGAACCCAACCAAGTCATTGAAAAAATAGTGTTGTGTCTAGCCCAAAGTACCCCTTTGTATGAAATTGATTTTTCTATCCCCTTATCACAATCATAGGCTTGCCTTTTGCAAGTCCTATTATGAAATTATCCTAACACATTTAGTCCATGGGACACTTGGAATTCATTGACACTTCCTAAAAAAACCTCGTATTCATTCATTTCCATGCATTTTGACTTAGTGTTTCCTTATGTTTCCCTAGTACTCCCTAATGCTCCTTGGTATGCATTGGAACTCTCTGGAACACCTTAGCACTCTTCGACATGCCCTGCCACTCCATAACATGCGTAACACTCCCTGACATGCATTTTCACTTGGTACGTGTTGGCACTTGGCAAGTCTTAGCATGCCTGACATACATTGAGATGCCTTGGTATGATTTGACAGGTGTTGGCATGGTTTGACATGGTTTAAGATTAAATTTATTTGAGATCAATTATTGGAAATTAGGAGAGAAGTAACAGAGGAAGATTTGGAACTTAGAATTCACTAGCACTTGGCACTTGGAACGTATTGGCATTGTTACCCACCATTTTGTGGGTGATACCCCTAAGAGAATTTTTTTCTCCATGATGGTCCTTAGTCGGCAACCAACAACCCCTTGCAGCCACCATTTAGCTCATTTTTTCATTTCTTCGCCACTTGATCCAACCATGTGGTCCCTCACCCATATGTCAAGACTGTATGTTTGAAGGTGGGCTTCCCAAACCTAAAGTTATGCCATGTCATTTGGTGATTGATTATTTTGGTTTACTTATCCTGGAAACTCTTGGGCATGGATTAATGGGGGGATTTGGAAGAAAGAGTGTACTAGTTATGTGCTCTTTTCCCCTAGGTCTCTTTTGGATGTTAACCTTGGAACCTAATACTGTGGTATCTCTTTTACTGACCTTTGGGATTTAGGGATGGTACTACATGGGAAACCTTGATTTTGGTTGTGTAGTACTGCTCCCCGATCCACATATATCACCCCCTTCTGCTCATTATAATCCCATTCATCACTCCTACCTGGGTTCACATTCCTCCACTGGGCCCACAAAGGGTCAACCATCCCATCCCCTTTTCCCACACCTTGGGTCGGGCCTGGAACGATGCCCGAAGGTTGATGCAAAATAAAAGAAAGAAAAAGCATAATTGGCCACATTAAAAAAGAAATTGTACCACAAAATGCAAATGATGGCTAGGAAAAACACATTTAGCACGTGGGAAAAAGCCAATACATGAGCCATACCCCCTTCCATGGCCATCACCCTCATTCCTATAGGTCCTAGATGAGCCTCCTCTATCATTCAGGAACCCATGCTTGTCCCAACCCCTGGTGGGCGATGAAATTCCTCACCTTAAAAGGGGTATCCACAACTATAATTTACACATCATGATCTCATTCCCTTAAGCCCTGAGTAGTTAACCAAATAAAAATCATAAAAGGAAAAAGGCATATGAAGAAGGGTAGAAAAATCAAGGTCGGGGTAAATCATGTACCACGATTTCTCCCCCTACACATCATTTACCCAAATTTGGGATTCCCTTTCACTAGCTACCCTTGAACCATGTCATGTGATCCAGGTTCCCCCATTCAATCCCCTAATATGTTCCAATACTTTATCACATGACACCATCATTTTAAGGATGTACCAAGGACATACCTGTTGAGATTCAACAAGATGATGAGCTTAGTGAAAAGTAAGCACCTTCACTAAGTGGGGCCCGTAGGCTATTTTTAGGTGTATGTCTATTTTTAGACATGGTGAGCATATTCTATAAGTTGCAAGATGCTATTTGTAGATCGCTGGTCAAATGTGAAAAATAGATGAAATTCTATTTTTAGAATATTGGGCGAAGTCTATTTATAGATCTTCAACCTAAAAATAGATGCATGTCGATTATTATTAGCCCTTAATAATAATCTGACAATAAATATCAACTTATTCTCTTGGAGCACTTTATTTCAGTAAAAATATTTGGAAAATTAGTGGGCTAAAGGAATTACGAAATTCCTAGGGTTATTGGTGGCTCATGCATGGAGGACTTAGTTAGAACTGAAGTGGAAAAGTTGTGACAGAATTGGAAAAGTAGTTATGGGAGTATCTATTCTAATTGAAAGATACACTAGTGAGAGTTTATTGAATTAATTAGTTAATTAATTCACAACTAATAACTCACTAACAACTGAAAAAATACAACAGTTAACTACTTGCATGTCAGTTCCAGTGGAGACCCAGTGGAGAGATAGGTGAAAGGGTGAGATGGAATATATGTTGTGACTATAGTGATGCATTCAATGCATATGACACACATTGGAGATGCCAATGAGGATTTCACAGTAAAGGCAAGGCCAATTCAAATTCATTCAGGGGTCTTCTTCAACATGGATTGCGCAGTGGAGGTAGGCTGTCAGGAGGCAAGATATTGGTGCATAAATATGCAAATTTCTGCATGACAGTGTGTAATGATTGTTGATTGTACTGAGAACTTGATGTACTAAGCTTTGTATGATATTATTACATGATCCATTGATATACATAATATATGATAGTTGGGGTTTTTAGCTTTAAGCTTTCCCGTTAAACAACTATGTTTATGTGCGATTGATTTTCTTCACATGTGTTTGCAATTAGCGATTTAATTTACACAAAATTAACAGTGGAAGGATTATGTATTTAACATAAGATTAATTGGTTAGATCAAGAGAATATGGTAATACATCATTATTAATAAATTTATACATCGTATCGGAGCAGTGTTAATCAATGGAGATTGCAATTGTGAAGCGGTGCTGAGTTTTTGCTAGTGGGCAATTCGAATTTGTGCAGAAATTTCTTGGTGCGACAATTGAGTATTCATTGAAATGTCTTTCAATGGGTTGCGATTGGAGTATGACCTTGAGGGTAGCTCCAATTACATAGCCTAGAAGGATAGGATGGAGGTGGTGCTTGAAGATAATGGACTGAAGGAGTTCATCGATAGTGATGTTCCTAAGCCTACTTCTATCGATGCTGTGTTACTTGACGCATGGCAAAAGAAGGTAGCAAAGACAAGAAGAGTTTTGTTGGAAGGTGTGAAAGACCATATTATGTCAAGCCTTCACAGGAAAGCCACTCCATTTGCAATGTGGAAGGCTTTTCTAGATCTTTTCCAATGCAACAGTGACCATAGGAAGTTGGCGCTGAAAGATAAGCTCAGAAAAATCAAAATGGAGAAGGGCGACAATATTCCAAAATATATCACAAAGTTTTTCCAATGTATGGATGAGCTGGGGAGTGTGGGAATTATAGTTGCGGATGATGACTTGGTGAGCTTGGCTCTCCTTGGGCTTCTGAAGAGTTGTCATAGCTACGAAGACTCTGTCAATGGATGGGAGAAACTTCCGGATTGGGTCGGATCTTGTGCAAAAGGAGATAAGGCAGAATACCAGGGATGGCTCTTCATCAAAGCATGATGATGAAGAGAACTGATCTTTGGCTGCCAAAGAAAGGAGAGGGAAGGGGAATAAATCCCATTCAAAATCCGAGGCTAAAGGAAAGAAGCTGGATTTTTCCAAAGTGAAGTGTTTTCATTGTCACGAACATGGGCATCTTGCCACTAACTGCCCACAAAAAAATAAGAACAAGAAGGCTATTGGAGCTGCAGCGCGTGAGCCCTTAGCCTCACAATTTGAACTTTATTTCTCCTTGATCGCATGCTTGGTTTCAAGCGCAATGGGATTGGTGTGGTATCTTGATAGTGGTGCTTCCCACCATATGACGGGAGATAAGGAGTTTTTTAGTGACTTGGAGGAGAAGGATCTCCAAATGCATATAGAGATGGGTGATGATGATAGATAAAGTGCGACCGTCATTGGAACCATTACCTTTGAGAGGGAGTCAGGTAAAAAATTTCTGTTGAAATATGTTATGCATGTTCCAGGTCTAAAGAAGAACTTGGTCTCGGTCGCAATGTTGGAAGACAGAGGTTATGACGCTGTTTTTAGCGAGGGAAAACCCTTCCTGCGACATAAAACAATGGGTAAAACCAAGAGGATATGGATTCGATTTAAAAATCTCTACAAGCTGGAGGTAGATGGCTGTGCTACAATGATGGGCAAAGTAGAAGAAGTGGTGAGCTGGGATGAGGGTGAATTATGGCACAAGAGATTGGGCCATCTTCACCATGGCGTCTTGAAGATTTTGTAGTAGATTTCTACTAGACTTCCCAAGGGTACTCTTGCGGAGTCAGATCAGTGCAAGGGATGTACTATGGGTAAGTTTGTGAAGACCACCTTTCATGAGAAGGAAAATTGTGCTTCGGTGATCCTGAAGAGAATTCACACAGATGTGTGTGGACCTTTCTTGGTTGCTTAAACAACAAAACAAAGGTATTATGTTATTTTTGTTGATGAATATTCTCATAGATGCTGGATATTCTTCATGCATAAGAAGAGCAAAACATTCTCAAAGTTTTGTGAGTTTAAAGCATTGGTGGAGAAGGAGTCGGGGAAGAAAGTGAAGGCTTTGCAAAGTGATAATGGTGGTGAATATATCTTGAACGAATTCAAAGACTTCTATAGCAAAGAAGGAATTTGAAGAGAACTCATAGCGCCTTATAACCCACAACAGAATGGGGTCGCAGAGAGGAAGAACAGAACGATCGTGGGTGTTACACGAGCTATGCTGCATGACCAGGGCCTACCAATGCACTTGTGGGCAGAAGCATGCAACACTATGGTTTATGTGCAAAACCGTTGTCTTGATAGAGAACTTGGCATGAGTACACCTGAAGAAGCTTTTACTGGTAAGAAGCCTGCTATTTCTCATTTGAAGATTTTTGGCTCATCTATTTACATTCATGTGACAAAGGATGCCAAGAATAAGCTAGAGCCGACTGCAAAAGTTGGGATATTTGTGGGGTACACAGAAACACACCCCATAATTATCATGTGTATTTGTTAAATAGTCGAATGACTGTGGTGCGACGGGATATAAAATTAAATGAGGTGAAAGCCATGAAGTTGTCGCTTGAGAGGGAGCTACACTTGCATGCAGAGGAGGAACTTCTTGTTCCCAAATATGAGCCTCTAGATGTGGATCAACCACAGGAGGAGATTCATGGAGTGGAGGAGTCCACTCATGCAGAATCAAACAACAGAACAGGTAGAAAGCGTACCACAGAAGCTGAGAGACTAAAGCTTGACGCAGCATAGAATGTAGGAGTCCCTACATCACAGCGCAGATAGGGACAGTCACCTGACCGATTTATGGTATACATGGCTCTTATGAGTAAGTGTATCGTGAAAAAGCCATCTTATTTTGAAGAAGCAGTGCAGGAGCCCACATGGGTAGATGCCATGGTGGAGGAGTATGACTCCATTGTCAGAAACAATGCTTGGGAGATTGTTCCAAGGCCGGTGGGTAAATCAGTGGTAGGTTCAAGATGGATCTACAAGGTAAAGCAAGCTACTGATGGGAGCATAGAGAAGTATAAGGAAATATTTGTTGCTCGAGGCTTCTCACAGATCGAGGGGATTGATTATGAAGAAACATTTGCACCTTTCGCACGGTATTCTTCCATAAGGACCATCCTTGCTCTCTCAGCACAGATGGGTTGGCACATTCATCAGATGGATTTGAAGACAACGTTCCTTAATGGGATCATTGAGGAAGAAGCGTACATTGAGAAACCTGAAGAATTTGAGATCTTCAGCAGCAAGTCGCATGTGTGCAGACTCAAAAGATTTATATGGGTTGAAGCAAGCACCACATGCTTGGTACACACAGATTGACAGCTATTTCACCAGACCTGGCTTCACCAGGAGTGAGGCGGATGCAAACCTATACCAAATTGTGGTGGAGGGTGTTGGCGAAGAAACAAGTCTTGCAGGCAAGACCTAGGTTCAGAGGTTGGAGCCAACAAGGGTATCCGCAGTAGTCTAGAACCACACCAGCATTATCGCCCTACTCTGGAGAGCAGAGAGTCTCACCCGAGGCATGCCACGACCGCATGAAAGGAGGGAAGAGATCAATGGTGATGGAGTGATCCGCAACTCATGATTAACATAGAATTGATTGCATCAACATCATATATACACAAGAACATTCAGAATATTGACTAGGTATTAAGAAAATAAAATTTTAAAGCATCACAGACATCATGCATGCATGTGACTCATAAGATCAGACAATAACCTGTAGGTATATCGATAATCTTCAACCAAATCCATAGTTACATCGTTTCCACAGTAAGATCTTTACAAGTCTGTCACAGACATCTTATAGGATAGAAAGATAGATAAGAGAAACCTAGGAACTACAAAGATATCATGCTCGAAATGGATTCCCTCTGCAGCCTCTGCTCAATCCTCTTCAGTCGCTCTGCATTCGTCCCTTCTGTCACATTCGTTCCTTCTTTCGGCCGAGTGACTACTATTTATTCACCCGCCATCGCAACTGCTAGTTCCTCTTGTGTTCTTCTTCGGCGGATTCCGGCTTCTCTCTTGTTATCTATGAGTTCTGCTTTCTGTCTTATGTTGTATCTTTTCTCCGTCTGCGCTTATGCTTTTAATTTCTTCAGATATCTCTTGCTTCTTCGAAACCTTGATAGCTCCGCGACTTACTGTAGTTGTGACTTGGTTGTGACTGCCATATGTCGTTCCGCAACCCAAAATCTATCCTTTATTCAAAATTCAAAATATTCAAAACAAGTATTCAAAACAAGGGCCCCAATAGAGGGTAAGATTTTAATCATTGTTCTTTATGTTGATGATTTAATACTAACGGGTGATGAGAAGTTGATACACTCATGCAAGGCAGATCTTGCAAAGGAGCTTGAGATGAAGGATTTGGGCCTCCTTCATTATTTCCTTAGATTTGAAATATGGCAGTGAGAAGGTGAATTTTTTGTGTCTCAAGGAAAGTATGCTTAGGATATACTTGGTAAGTTTCACATGGAGGACTGCAAGCCCATGGATACTCCTCTTTCAGGAAATTGGAGGAAATAGGATGCTACATCAGCAGAGGTAGTGGATGCCACTGTTTATCGACAGTTGGTGGGCTCGCTCATGTATTTAGTTAATACAAAACCGCACATATTCTATGCAGTGAACCAGCTTAGTCAAGTGATGGTTAAGCCTACCAAGCTCTTTTGGAAGGCAGGCAATCATG
The DNA here is from genome assembly GCA_034641835.2 of Pinus albicaulis. Lineage (NCBI taxonomy): Eukaryota > Viridiplantae > Streptophyta > Pinopsida > Pinales > Pinaceae > Pinus > Pinus albicaulis. The sequence goes on along the minus strand of CM076570.1, from coordinate 279,735,093 downwards.
TCTTTAGATATCTCAGGGGCACATCTGAGTATGGCTTATGGTACAAATAGACAGATGAGGTGAAGTTGCATGGCTTCACGGATGCATATTTGGCAAGCAGCCCAACGGACAGAAAGAGCACATCAGGAGGGGTTTTCATATTCGAATCTACAGTAGTTTCTTGGTACAATAGGAAACAAAGATCTGTGGCACTCAGTTCAACGGAAGTAGAATACATGGCAACAAGTCAAGTTGCATGTAAGGCTATCTGGATGAGGAAGATCCTGGTCGGTTTGTTCGGTTCTCATTTAGATCCTACAATGTTACATTATGATAATTAGAGTTGCATTAAAATCTCGATTAATCTTGTATTTCATGATAGATCTAAACATATTGATATCTTGTATCATCATATCAGAGATTGTGTGCAGCGAAAGATCATGTTGCTTTAGTACATTCCTACGGAAGATCAGGATGCAGATATTCTGATGAAGGCGCTCAGCAGGAGAAAATTCGAATACCATAGAGGTAGGATCGGGGTGAAGGATAATCCCTATCTTGTTGAGAGGGAGTGTTGAGATTCAACAAGATGATGAGCTTAGTGAAAAGTAAGCACCTTCACTAAGTGGGGCCCGCAGGCTATTTTTAGGTGTATGTCTATTCTTAGACATGGTGAGCATATTCTATAAGTTGCAAGATGCCATTTGTAGATGGTTGGTCAAATGTGAAAAATAGATGAAATTCTATTTTTAGAATATTGGGCGAAGTCTATTTATAGATCGCCAATCTAAAAATATATGCATGTCGATTATTATTAGCCCTTAATAATAATCCGACAATAAATATCAACTTATTCTCTTGGAGCACTTTATTTCAGTGAATAGATTTGGAAAATCAGTGGGCTGAAGGAATTACGCAATTTCTAGGGTTATTGGTGGCTCATGCATGGAGGACTCAGTTAGAACTGAAGTGGCAAAGTTGTGACAGAGTTGGAAGAGTAGTTATGGGAGTTGTTATTTAGTTTAACTCAGTTGAGCTAGTTGTATCTAGTCTAACTAAAAGATACACTAGTTAGTGTTTAGTGAATTAGTTCACAACTAATAACTCACTAACAACTGAACAAATACAATAGTTAACTACTTGCATGTCAGTTCCAGTGGAGACCCAGTGGAGAGATAGGTGAAAGGGTGAGATGGAATATATGTTGTGACTATAGTGATGCAATCAATGCATCTGACACACATTGGGGATGCCAATGAGGATTGCACAGTTAAGGAAATTCCAATTTGAATTCATTCAGGGGTCTTCTTCATCAGGGATTGCGCAATGGAGGCAGGCTGTCAGGAGGTAAGAAATTGGTGCATAGATATGCAAATTTTTGCATGACAATGTGTAATGATTGTTGATTGTACTGAGAGCTTGATGTACTAAGCTTTGTATGAGATTATTACAACATCCATTGATATACACAATATATGATAGTTGGGGTTTTTAGCTTTAAGCTTTCTCGTTAAACAACTGTGTTTATGTGCGATTGATTTTCTTCACATGTGTTTGTAATTGGCGATTTAATTTCCACAAAATTAACAATGGAAGGATTCTATATTTAACATAAGATTAATTTGTTAGATCAGGAGAATCCGGTAATACATCAATATTAATAAATTTCTACAATACCACCCCCTTTAGAAGTAGAAACCACCTAATAGGGTGCTTGGTTAACCCCCTTTTGAGATGGGAGACAATTTCACATGCCAAAGCCCACTATGGAAGGGCATGCCATTATGAAGTGGCCACCTATTTCCATGATTTGTAAACTCTTTTACTTGATTTCTTTGATGACTTGGTGTACTGGAGGGCATGGGGACACATTTGATCTTATGCAAGATTAAATATGGTCTCCATTTTGGGTTTGGTCTCCTTATACGGGTTCCTAACCATCCACAGGGCTACATTGGCACATGTACGGTATGTGTAGAGAGCCACGGGCCTCCACAACAACATACAACATTTTCATGGTAGTTTTTAAACCCCCAAGACATAATCACTTAACCCTTACACTCATAACTCACAACGCATTAAATCCTTGAACCCTTAAACCCTAAGCGACTAACCCATTAACTCCTAAATTAAAATCCCTGAACCACCCTTAAAATTCATGACAATGTAAATTTTGGAGGTAGTTTTGGAAACCACTGCCCCAAAAAATGTGGCGATTGTTAAATGATCTCCTCCAAATGTTCAATTCTTATGTATTTTTAGGGAAGGGGATATTATTGTGTATTTAACAGGGAAATGGGACATAAGGGTAGAATGGATGGGTATAAGTGATAATTTCAAGCATGGTTTACTGAGATATATAATCATAACATTAGAGAATGAGAAGGGGCCTTAGGACCTCATGGCATGCGGGCTAGGGGTGCTAGAGGGAAGGCAACAAGATCAATTGATAAGGGAACCCCCAATAGTTTTGATAAGGGTATTAGGGTCCCATTATCACACCAAATAAGCCCTTAACCCATAACCACTAAATTCCCTATCCCCTTAACCCCAAAGCCATAATCCCTTAACCCCTGCACTCATAACACATTAACCCTTTGATCCCTTAAACCATAAGCCACTAACCCCTTAACCCATAATCCATAACTTAAAATCCCTAAACCCCCTAAGCCCTAACCCCTTATTCTCTTAAACCTTTATCATTAACCCTTAACCCTTAACTGCTAAACCCCTTAACCTGATGACACTTAAATCCCATAACCCTTAAGCACTTAAACCCTAAGCACTTGGTGCTTATCCCTTAACCCATGAAGATCTTAATCACTAATTCATTAGCCTCTAACCCCTAAACCCCCTAGAACTCAACCTTCTAACCCTTAAACCCCCGAAGCCCTAACCCTTTACCCTTAATTCCTGACTCCTAAACCCTTAAATCCCTTAACTAATATAACCCCTAAGCCTTTCTCCCAAACCATAGGTGCTCCAACACTAATATTCTTGATCATATTGGGCTTTTTTACACTATCCCTTCCAAATACAACCTTCAAGCACTACTAGGGTTCAAGGGAAAGAGCCACAAGGTCCCAAATCTGATCTACATTTTATGGACAATCACATTTCCCCAAAATATCCTCTATGTATTTTATTTCAAATAGAAACAATATGCTCGTCTAATGTCCAAACATGCATCTAATTTTATAGGAATAAAGTAACCTTGACCCTTAACCCTTAACTCGTAACCCCTAAACACTTTAACCCCTAACCCCTAACTGCTTCACTCATTGACACCTAAATCCCATGACCCTTAAGCTGTTAACCCCTAAGCCATTAATTCTTAACCCTTAACCACTGAATCCCTTAACCACTAATCCAATAATAAATAACCCATAAACCCCCTAGACCTCAACCCCATAACCCCTAAACCCCCTAAGCCCTAACCCTTAACCCTTGACTCCTAAACCCCTAAACCCCTATAATCCCTAGGGCCTTGACCCCCCTAACACCTAAATATGCTAATCCATAATCCTTAAGCGCATAAATAAATCATAATCCTAACCTCTAGTCCTTAAGCCCCTAATTTCATTATATTATTCGATGAAATTACACCAACAAGCCACATAATACCCAACAAAGGGAAGACACATATGCTAAAGGGGGAAAACATAAATTAATAGAGAAAAGTTAAGCACCTTTTTAAACTTAAACAAACAACTCAAGGAATTAATAAAAATCACACAGAACCTCCTACCTACTATTTAAAAGAACATAAGAGAAGGCTTAGTAAATAGCCACCGACAATGCTCTTAATGTCTCTATTGCAAGGGCCCATGCAACCCTGAACCAATGGGACAACATCAAAGAGCATAGATATTGATAACAAGAAAATGAACAACACAAAATCCCACAATCCATATTAACCATCCAACAACAACCTCACTTGCCCACACAATTTCAACAATGATAATAACACCAATGAGGAGTACAAGAGACACACAAAAGCATTTGTCAAGTGTGCATGCTTAGAACATCCTTGTGAACCCTCAACTCTAACAACAAGCTCACACTTCCACACATAATCTAGAAATAGTGATGGAGAAGTACAACAATGCCAACATCCAAGAAAAAACCATGTATGAAGAGGATACACTAATGAACACACGTAGAATCCTCAATCCTTAGTTCTAAAAATCAAGCAACCCATGCAAATGCTCAAATCAACCAAGCAAAATCTAGGCTACAAATTTTTAATGTGGTAATATAAATGAGTAGGGATAACAAAATAAAAAATCATCAACTCCAGCTACACTAATGAGCATAAGAAAATTTAAGCAATGAAAATAATAATAGTTACAAAGACTAGTAATATCCATCCAATTTTAAACCACAATGGTGTTGATTGCAACATCAACAACAAAAAGTCACAAAATAAGCAAGATCCATCCAATTATAGACTGTAATTAGGAGCCTCACAGCATCAACAACAACAATCACAAACCAAGAAAGAGTCATATAGTTGCAAAACATAAAAGTAAAGTTCAAAATGTGCATAGGTTTTTTAGAGAGGAAGACACATGAGAGAGGTGGATTCCATGGAGTTTACTTGAGAAAGGTTGACAATGAAACTCCCAACACGTTCCACCACCTTTTCATCATATTCCCTTTTTTAATGTTTAAAAAAATCTAAAATAACCCATGTTCAAGTTGTCTCATCAAGACCATTGGCCAATGATACTTATGATAATTCTTATTTTCATTTTTCGTTGATTATTTTGTATTTTTACAAGAAAAAAAGATATGAAAATTCACATTTCAAAGAGAAATTAGGGTTATTACAACATATTTGTAGTCATTGTCCAACATTGTAAATTGATCAATATTCCTTGCTTGGGCCAGGACTAATAACCAAAGATTTCATGCAATTAAATCATTGTTAAGTGATTTGATATTCATTACCACTTCTTCAATTTTGTGTATTGAAACAATCATGCCATAAGTAATATATGATATAAATTGATTATATTTGATGAGAAGCACTTGTGAGTAAAAACACATTAATAATTGGTTCCATCAATGATCATCAAGTTGAAGAAATTGTATGGCACACTTCAACTAATAAATAATGACATGACAAAAATCATGCCCTCACAAATTCTTGGTTAACGATAAAGTATATCTTCACATTCAACATATAAGTTTAAAGGTCCATGCCAATAGTTATGATCCTTTATATTTATAACATCATTAAGCAATATGAGAATAAATCTTTTGACATGTCACCCAACCTTGGTAGCATGCACTTTCAATGATGAACTCTACTAGCCTTATAATACTTAATTATTTAAACCTAGCACAATACAACCATATTATTTATTTAACATATATCCCATGTTCAACACATCAATTTTAATTAACCAAGTCATTGATAGGACAAGTTTACATACTCACAAAAAAACAAGAAAACTCAATTGCATTGTTGATGTATGTCGATTTCCTACAAAGACCATGCACTTCACTCTCAAGCAAGTGCAACAAAGGTTTCCTCAATTGGTAGGAAATGCCTTGAGTTTGTTACATTAACACCTTATTTATTACTTTGGGGATCTACACTTCTACCTCTAATGCAATGAGGACTATTTTCTACTTGGGGATGGGCTTTTGATATGCACCTTATCATGATTATAATGTGCATTAAGCACTTATCAACACATATTGTAGTGATTTAATAGGTGAGAAGTATCCATCTGTCAACACATTTAATACAAAAACAACATAAATTAAATCTTCACCACATTAATGAATCTTGATGAGTAGATATTCTATGTGGCACCTTTGACAAGTCGACATTTCTTCAATTATGCATCCTCAACACCAAATTTTCCATACTAGGCAATAGAATCTCATCATTGAAAACCTCAATGCAATGACAATATGAAGTTTCCATAACCATAAACCTAATCTAACCTTGAAAAAAACTCCATAAGATGCACGACCAAGTCTTGTCATGATAAAAACAACCAGATTAAAATTTTCTTCTATACTATTAGGTTGTGCCTAGGTTGGGCTAGACTACATATTGGATGGTAAAACAATCTACCCAAATGTAAAATGTTGTATCTAAAATTGTGTAAGATTCAATCAAGCCTCATTACCCCTTAAGATAGATAGTATAACACCTATAATTAACTCCCACATCAACCATTATAAAAGATTTAAAAAACTTGATGAGAAATAAAATACACACAAACCACCTTATTTACAAGTCACAAGCCACCTTATTTACAAATCAAAATTACAAATTAAAAAAAAAAAAAAATTTAGAAAAAAATCTAAAAAATTGAAATTATAATTTTTAAAAAAATCATAGGTTTCCATGTTAAAAAAAAATAGGATATGTGACTTTCCCAAATATTCATCCTAGCCAATGGAGAGCCTCAAAGTGAATTTCTAGTAAGAATGATTTCGAGTACTTGGCGCCAATTTGGTTAAATTTAAACTAATTTTAAAGGGTTGAATTTTTGCATTGCAATTTTTTCCAATTCATCACTCTAAGAGATGTTTTGGAAGCTCCTACAGTCCACCTCAAGACTCGACCTCGATTTCGAATAGCAGCGCCCGCCCTTAGAATCGATCCCCTAATCTTGGGGCTTCCACTGCAGGGATTGAGCCCACGAACTGAAGTTTTCCCAGATTATTCGACCTCGATTTCGAATAACAGCACCCACCCTCAGAATCGATCCCCAAATCCTAGGGCTTCCAACCGCAGGGATCGAGTCCAAGAACTAAAGTTTTCCCAGATTAATAGGATCAAGATCCAAAGTGTTGCAAGGAAGAGATGCTTTTTAGATTCACGAGACTAAGGCAAGGCTCCCTGCGAATGATAATCAGATCCCTTGGGAGACTTGAATCAGGGTATCGGTTTTCCCACAAAAATTTGGTTTAAATTGAGTGAGCCTGTAGATTGTAGAGATTTTTGTAATGTTTAATAGCTGTCACTTAGGGATAGTCGAACCTTCTATAAATTGCAGGTTAATTGATGTTGGGGCTGCCAAAATCGAGTGTTTTGTTACTTAATGGCAACTAAACATTTTCGGTGGCTAAAATTTTATTGTTACTTATTGTGAAATATGTAGCTCAATTTCCATGAGAGCATAATAAAAAATTTATAAGGGAAATGATGTTTCACATGCCTATTTTTATTGAAATATAGTTATTTCTGTATAGCGAAATTCATAGTTACAAGGCAAGCAAATTGATCTTTGGGTAATGAAGATTTGAGGCGTAGAAATTTCTACCTATCGCTGCAAGCCGACTAATGAGGAATATGAAACCGCAGCTAACTGTAAGTTAATAGACTTAATATTTTTTTCTATAATATTTTGTCTAATCACTATCTATTGTTTTCTTTAATCTTTATCTAATTTCTAGCAGAGTAAAATGGCTGTAAAAATGTAAAAATCCAAGGTTACGGACAACAGTGCCTCAATTAGGGTCTCTTCGCACAGAGATGAAATAGTATATGTTTTAAATATTTGGTGACTGGCGGGCAGTGTTCTATCCATTCGTCTGTTCATTGGTAACGTGGATGTGTATTCGAACCTATCCTCTCACTAACATGTCCTGGGCGAATTGAATAAATTGATGCACCGCTTAGGCATACCGGTAGTAAAGCTAGCCATCCCAGCCAGCAAGACCTTAGAGGTCGCTCCCTTACTTAGAGGTTCTACCTTAGGAGACCTAGATCCCAAATAAATAGTGGAATCGACTCCTAAGGGGGGTCTTTTTATGCCCATCGTAGAAGGGGGAGGGTCGACACATATTTGAGAAAGAATAATGGGATTTGTGCAGGTTCTGGGGCATATGATGATTCATCTGGGTTAGAAAAATTCGATAACACTTACTTAAAGAATGCCCCTGGCTGGCTGGGTACCCCTTACCTTTTTATCCCTACTTGATTTAGATCGATCAATTATTGAATCGTTGGATTAAAACTGCCCTGTTGGATTGAGGAACAACAGACAACGAGACCCCTTATTTTGGATAAATAGATTGGAATAAATAAGACATACAGTGACCGGTATAGGAAGCAGGTGACCAGCCGTCGGAGTAGCCACCAGTATACCAATTGACTTTCCCAACCCAGTCCTATTGCCCTTCCTAATGAAGAAATCTATCCAGTAAATAAGTTTTCCCCGTTAAAGCAAAAGAGAAACATACAGGAAGGATTTCTCCCTCCCCCCAACTATATATAAGGTTCTCGTGCCCATGGAGCCCCGATAAGTGAATATGTGTCCATCCTTAGAACAAAATAAGAAATAGAGTCTCTAGTCCCTTATCACTTGATAGAAAAAAGATGTTTGAATTATTGTGGCCCCGTTTTGAGCTCAAACTATGATACAAGTGAGTTTATAATCAACCTGAGGATTTTCTTGTGCATCAATTTTTTGATTGTACTAGAATCTCATACTACAGTTAATGATTGAACTTGTACTTCCATTGCCAACCTTAGTCCCTACCTGATTGTTGGATGAAATTCCTAATCCTAAGGCATATGCCAATTTAATTTTTCCTCTGGGATCAATGAGGATCTCTCCTTCACCTTCCACCCACGAGTGTTGCAGGTATATTTGTGGAGTTTTTTTGAGTCTTAGCAAGTCTATTTTCCAAGTTTCATCGAGTCCTCAACCAATTTTTATCAAGTCACCAAATTCATGTTAATTGATTTTTTTCTTCTGAATCGGCGTCTCAAAACCTTGGTTTGAAGTTTGGAGCGTATGAGGATGGAACTATTATTTTAAAAAAGCATGAACATATATGTCGAGTCTTCACTATATAAAAGTGCATGAGATCTAGATCGTACGTCTATCTTCTTAGTATCTTTTCTCAAGGAAATCAAATGAGTTAAATAGCTACAGAATTGAAAAATAAGAATTTACTCCCTGTAGTTACTGTATCTTTTGGAATACCTTCAAACATTGTGGCACATATCTTTTTCCATAGGAAATACAAAGTGACTATGCTGATTACCTCCCAGACACTAGAAACGGGCTTGGGGCAGCACCAAGGATCCTCTAGGAAGACATGCTACTGGTAAAAATGTGACATAAACGTACCTATAAAAAGGCCTTTTATTCAATTTCAAATAAGCACCTCCAAAAAACATGGCCAACATATTATGGATCCCGTAGTAGCTGCAATTTCCATCTATTAATCATGTTTTATGAAGCCTAACCACAAGATAATGCTGTGTACATAACCACAACATCTTTATTAGGAATTATGTTGTATGTACATGAACAATTTTGTTGCAAGCTTTTCATTTTGTGATGATGTTATGTCCTAGGTATTCATAGTATCATAGTATAAAGCCACTTTCATGTAATAAGGGCCTTGTTACTTTATTAGTAACTTGAGATTTTAGTAGGGTTTCTATCATTTTTTGGGACAAAATCTCATTTGTAAATCAGTTTCAGAAATATAGTCAACAAGTTTTCTTGGAAAATTTTTCCTCCATTAAGGTGTCTTTGCAAGTGCAATCCACCCTTGGGTGTGCAAGTACTCCATTACCTTTTCTCTGATTTTCTAAATTTTCAGCTCACTCCTATCATATTTTTTGTTGTTATTTTCTTTAGCTGTAGTAGTGGTGTCATTTTTGGTAGAGGAAGACTGCAATGGACCAGGCAAGGAACTTCATATTAAAGAAAACCCTTTCACTCCAAAGAGCATTCATTCTATTTTTCCCTTTATATTTGTAATTGTTGAGATTACACTTTCTATGAATCTTACTTTGAGTAGAAGGTCTAGATATCATCTGTTCATACAAGTCTAATGTCAGGTATGTTTAACTATGTTCCCAACAACTCTAGCTCCAATCCCATCAATTCTGGGAGAGAGGAGAAACAAGTACAATCTGATCTTTTATTCCTCATGAAAGGCTTCAAAAATATCTAGAAGGGAGACTTTGTCATTCCCTAATTACCCTTTTATCTTGTCCATATCTTTCCACGTCAGCCAATCTTGTTTGGTGGCATCCCAAAAGTTACCAAGATGGAATTTGAGACCTTTGTCTAGCTCGTAATTAGACTACGCACTCATGTTTCATTCAATGCTTAGCTTACTTTGGTGACATGTACGGAAAGTTTCTATATTACCTTCTTTTAGATTAAATCATGCTAAGAACACAAGAAAAAGGATAGGTTTCAGTGATTTTTTCATTAACATCATTACTTGATAGAAACTAGTTCAAAGCAGCTAGGAAACCAGGTAAATCTTATCTTATTTTCACAATCAGCAACAAGTGGTCTCTAGGAAAATTCTAGAAAAAACTAAACATAACAAATTTTCAATATGTTTTGTGATATTACTTAAATTTTTTCTTAATTAATCTACCTGAGCAAAGCTACATGTATCCTGTCATTTTCTTTTATAGCTTGATTTAAGAAATAACATGCAATTGGAAACTGGAAATTCAGTTGATATGTTCTTGTTAAAATCCATGTTATTTGTAAAAATTATATATTTTATGTGTTGAGAGATGGAATTATTACGAAATTGATTTGCTGAGAAAACTGGGTAGTGAATGCAGCTGCAATTAAGAAAGTACTTAATTGATCGATTTACGTATGTTATTTTTATGCATTTGATACAAGAATAATAATTTCAACTTTTCAAATCATGCTGAAGTTTGAAGATAATACAAGGCCAGGATACTGTTACCTCTAGAATTTTGCCAAACTGTTGTTGTCTTTCTTAAGAATGGAGTGTAACATCTAATCGGATATAGCATTATTCTTGTCAGTGTGTCACTAATGCAATATACTTGTGTTGAAGCACGTAAAGTTTCTCTTAATTCTCTGAAAACTAATCCTCATTGTTTTTCCAATGGAAGGTAGCTTAATTTTTCATTTTCATTCAAGGGAGCTCATCTTTAACAGGGTTATTATACTGGGAGTGCACTTTATGGGAATGAGTAGTTTGGAAGAATACCCGTGCATTTGTATTTTCAATGGTTCCAGTTTGGAAAGAACTTCAGGTCTTCTTCTGAATCATTTTTGGTAGCAAGCAATTTTCCATAATAGAATACTCATGCAGGGAAAATATGTATAATGATTGAAAGTTGTCACATTATCCATTTTTCTAATGGAAGCTTTGAATTTTAGATTAGTTGTCTTTGAGTGAGATCACATGACAAGACCATTGACATATAGAAATCATGTGAAATACATTTGAATGGAAGGAGAGCAGGATTGTCTTTCACATAAAAATAAAGGTATGGAAAACACATACATCTGTCACTTGAAACAAAAACTTAAATTTAACCTTACTTGAGGATATTGATAGATTATAAATGGGAAATGAGTCAATTTTCTTCTCAATTAGCAACAAGGTTTTTCAAGAACAACTCGCATTGAAAGACATAAATGCATAGATTGAGGACTTGGAAATAATTATTTTAGAAAAAAATGAATGGTTGCTTCATTTCTGAAAATGGGATGTTGTTGTAACAATACGGGTTTTTTTTAGAAGAGTATTTTCCTCTGATTAATCCAACGTGAATGAGTAAAATATAGAATACCTTTGTTCCAGAAATAATGAAAAATGACTCGTGCGTTTTTTTCCAACGGATACAAGTTATGGACGCATCACGTGCTATGTATAATGGAATGCTCAAACATGTACCCTTCATCCGAGGTCCCACACCACTATAGTCAAGAACATACCCATAATGTGGTCGACTTTAGATTAGAATAAAATAACAACTAATTTTAAATATACTCAAAATTTGGATACTTGAGAGGAGATAAATCGTTCAGAGGCCGGAGTTAAAAGGTTCATTTAAAATGTTATTTTTAGGGTAGTGAGATCAATTGAAAGACTATTTTTGAGAAATTCAAAGCTTCAGAATACTTGGAGCTTAGAGAATACTTACCGTTCACTTTCTTAGCTCTCAAGTTCAAACTTACAAGTTAGTTTAAAGTTTTTCAAATCCGCGAGTTAATTGTGTGTGAAAATGTGCCATGTATACTCTCGATCGTTCCCAGATGTACTGATCCACACCAAACCAAGGAAACAATGGCTCGACATGAAAGTGTTCTGCTTGCAATTGTCTGCTTCGGGATTAAGAAAAAGAGTACAAATTCTCGAATCTTTAATGCTCCATTTCTTACCTCGGAACACTCCGACGACTGTGGAAATCAACAGGGGCTAACGTGCCCAATGAATTTATTCAAACTTATCTTAATTTTATTTTCCACTGTTCAAAATTTGTCTGCATCCTTGCTTTGTTGGAAAGCTATGCTGAAATTTCCTTTTTCAAAATACAAGAATGCTAAATTTGAGTTAAAGCATGCAAATTTAAAGTTTTTCTTTTCGGTTTGGGTTATTTAGATTTTTTAATGAGCGAAATTTGTGAGATAATTTAATGGAAATCGAAAGAATGTCTTGTTATGATGTGTTTCGTCAGCACGAATGAAACCTAAATACTGAAATTTCCTTGTTGTCTCATATGTAATTGTTCATGGTGTTTATGAGGTTTAACATGAGGTTGGTGTTGTGGTTGTAGCATCCCTACCTAGAGCGCCAGACTCATTAATGTAATTATACTTTCTTTGTTTTCCCTATATTTCCATTTAATTGTTGTGTCACAAGACATAAGTTGGTCATTTTGACAAGCCAATGCTTTTGAATACTAAGAGGACGTACTAGCCCAGCAGCACCAAACAGAAGCGAAAACATGGGCTTTTTGTAAGGTACTAGTGTCTCTACCAATTTATACCTTGATTACTTTGAAATGAAATGGTGGATTAGGACTACTAATTCACATGTAAACATGGAAGAGGCCCTACAGGGAAGAGACCATTTAGGGCCAGTGCACACAAATTGATAAATTAGGTGAATTCTAATGGAAAGCAATTGAAAAAATATATAGGGAGCTATTGAAATTAAAATTATGTAATTTCAATTCTGTATTATAAAGAAAATTTAAAATACCCTACTGATATTGTAAAAAAAATTTAGATCAAAAGCTTTAAAACGAACAAAAGAAGTTAGATTAGAAGCTTTAAAATGAATGATTTTACCTGTGAACTGACCTTCAATGGCTATTTCTTCATTTCTTGGTAGGGTTTGCACTCAACTATTTCTTCATTTCTTGACAAGGTTTGCACTCTTAAGCTTAGAATTCTATGGAAAAACACACGCCATGGCCATGACCAGATTTCTATTTCGTCTTTATTGTGGATGTCCACAACTTGCCAGATAACCAAAGCTAATAAAATACACCTTCAACATCTCCCTCTGCATGGCCACTTTCTTAAAGATTGTTGAACTCCAAAAAGTGAATGGGACGATGATCCTTCCATGCTTTAGTTACCTTTCAACATAATAGGGAAAAAATATGTAACACACTCCCTTATCCACTTCGATAAAGGCAAGTGGTTGTTGAGATTCAACAAGATGATGAGCTTAGTGAAAAGAGTCGCCTTCACTAAGTGGGCCTGCAGGCTATTTTTGGCACAAGTCTATTTTTATACTATGTCTATTTTTAGACATGTCGATCATATTTCAGAAGTTGCAGGATGCTATTTGTGGGTGGTTGATCAAGTTGGAAAAACAGATGAAATTATATTTTTAGAATATTGGGCGAAGTCTATTTATAGATCGTCAATCTAAAAATAGATGCATGTCGATTATTATTAGCTCTTAATAATAATCAGACTCTAAACAACAACTTATTATCTTGGAGCACTTCAGTTCAGTGTACAGATGTGGCACAGCAGCTGACAGAAGGAATTATGCCATTCCTAACGGTTTACTGGAGCTATTTCATGGAGGACTCAGTTAGAACTCAAGTGGCAGAGTTATGACACAGTTGGAAGAAGTAGTTATGGAGTTGTATTTAGTTTAACTCAGTTAGACTCAGTTGAGCTAGTTGTATCTAATCTAACTGAATGATACACTAGTGAGAGTGGAGTGAATTAATTAGTTAATTAATTCATAAATAATAACTCATTAATCAACTGAAAAATACAGCAGTTAACTACAGTGCATGGCAGTTTCAGTGGAGACCAGTGGAGAGATAGGTGAAAGGGCAAGATAGACTATCCATTGTGACTATTAGTGATGCATTGAATTCATCCAACACACACTGGAGATGCCAATGAGGATTGCACAATGCAAGAAATGGTAATTCGAATTCATTCAGAGCTATTCTTCATCAGAGATTGCGCAGTGGAGGCAGGCTAGTAGGTGGCAAAGATCGGTGCATGGATTTGCAAGATTGGGCCTGATTAGTGTATGAAGATTGTACTGTACCGAGAGCTTGTAATAAGATTTGTATGTTTGTATGAGATTGTCATATGATCTCCATGTTACATAATATATATTTGGGGTTTTTAGCTTCAGGCTTTCTCAGTTAAAGACTGTGTTATGTGTGATTGAATATTTTTGTTTATGCCTCACATGTGTGTGCAATTAATTTTTCCGCAAAAGATTAACAAGTGGAATAGATTCAGTATCTTGCATAAAGTTAAATAGTGTGAGATCAGGTGGATCTTGGACATACGCATGCTTAGTGCATATAATTTCTACATGGTATTATAGCATTGTTGATTGAATATTGAAATTGTGAAGTGAGTTTGTGCTGGTGGACAATTCGAATTTTCTACAGAAGATTCTTGGTGCAGAAATCGAGTATACATTGAAATGTCTTTCAACGGGTTGAGATTGGAGTATGACCTTGATGGGAGCTCGAATTAAATAGCCTGGAAGGACAGGATGGAGGTAGTGCTGGAGGATAATGGGCTAAAGGAGGTCATCGTAGCGATGTTCCTAAGCCGCGATCTAGTGATGTTGCATTACTTGATGCATGGAAAAAGAAGACTGCAAAGGCGAGGAGGATTCTATTGGAAGGTGTGAAGGAACACATTGTGTCCAGCCTTCATGGGAAATCCAATTCATTATTAATGTGGAAGGATTTGACAAAAATTTTCCAATGCAGAAGTGACCAGAGGAAGTTGGCGCTTAAAGAGAAGCTCAGAAAAATAAAAATGGAGAAAGGCGACAGTATTCCAAAATACCTCACAAAGTTTGTCCACTACAAGGATGAGCTGGGAAGTGTGGGGGTTACTATTGATGAAGAAGACTTGGTGAGCTTGGCTCTCCTTAGGCTTCCGAAGAGTTGGCATAGCTATGAAGACTCTATCAATGGACGGGAGAAACTGCCAGGATGGGAGCAACTTTGGTCAGATCTTGTGCAGGAGGAGATAAGGTGGGGTACCAGGGATGGATCTTCATTGAAGAATGAAGATGAAGAGAATTTCGCTTTGGCTGCCAAAGCATGGAAAGGGAAGGGGAAGAAAAATCCTTCTAAATCCGGTGCGAAAGGCAAGAAGCAGGACTTGTCCAAAGTGAAGTGTTTTCACTGTCACGAGCATGGACATTTCGCCACTAACTGTCCACAGAAGAAGAAGAATAAGCAGGCTGCTGGATCTGCATCTAGAGAGGCCTTAGCCTCGCAATTTGAGTTGGATTTTTCCTTGATCGCATGCTTGGTTTCAAGCTGCATGGGATCGGTGTGGTATCTTGACAGTGGTGCGTCTTTCCATATGACGAGAGACAAAGAGTTGTTTAGTGACTTGGAGGAGAAGGACCTCCAGATGCATATAGAGATGGGCGACGATGGTCGGTAAAATGCGACTAGAATTGGGACCATTACCTTTGAGAGGGAGTCTGGTAATCCGTTCTTGTTGAAGAATGTCATGCATGTTCCAAGTATGAAGAAGAACTTGGTCTTAGTCGCAATGCTGGAAGACGGAGGTTATGATGTTGTTTTCAGTGAGAGAAAAGCCTTCTTTCGACATAAAACAACGGGTCAAACCAAGAAGACAGGGGTTCGTGTTAAGAATCTCTACAAGCTGGAGGTAGGTGGTTGCGCTACAATGTGGGCAAAGTAGAAGAAGTGGTGAGCCGGGATGAGGGCGAGTTATGGCACGGGAGATTGGGCCATCTTCACCATGGCACTTTGAAGATTTTGCAGCAAATTTCTACTAGACTTCCCAAGGGTACTCTTGCACAATCATATCAGTGAAAAGGATGTACAATGGGTAAGTTTGTGAAGACCACCTTTCATGAGAAGGAGAACCGTGCTTTGGTGATCCTGGAGAGAATTCACACAGACGTGTGTGGACCAGTCTCGGTTGCTTCAACAACGAAACATAGGTATTATGTGATATTTGTTGATGAATTTTCTCGTAGATGCTAGATTGTCTTCATGCAGAAGAAGAGTGAAACATTCTCAAATTTCTATGAGTTCAAGGCATTGGTGGAGAAGGAGTCGAGGAAGCAGGTGAAAGCTCTAAGGAGTGATAATGGTGGTGAATACATCTCTGGAAAATTCAAAGAATTCTGTAGCAAAGAAGGAATTTGAAGAGAACTCATAGCGCCTCATAACCCACAGAAGAATGGGGTCGTAGAGAGAAAGAACATAATAATCATGGGTGCTGCACGAGCGATGTTACTGACGAGGAGACCCTGCAATGCACTTGTGGGCGGAAGCATGCAACACTACGGTTTATGTGCAAAACCGTTGTACTCATAGAGTACTTGGCATGAGTACACCCGAGGAATCTTTCACTGGTAAGAAGCCTGATATTTCTCATTTGAAGATTTTTGGCTCACCTGTTTACATTCATGTGACGAAGGATGCTAGGAAGAAGCTGGAGCCAACTGCAAAAGTTGGGATATTTGTGGGGTACATAGAAACACCCCATACATATCGTGTGTATTTTCCAAACAGTCGGATGACTGTTATGCGACGGGATATAAAATTCAATGAGGTGAAAGCCATGAAGTTGTCGCTTGAGAGGGAGCTACACTTGCATGTGGAGGAGGAACTTCTTGTTCCCAAATATGAGCCTCTAGATGTGGATTAGCCATAGGAGGAGATTCATGGAGTGGAGGAGTCCACTCATACAGAACCAAACATCATACAAGGCAGGAAGCGTACCACAGAAGCTGAGAGACTGAAGGTGGATGTGGCACAGAATGTAGGAGTTCCTACATCACAGTGCAAACAAAGATAGTCACTTGACCAATATACTAGATACATGGCTCTTATGAGCAAGTGTATTGTGACAGAGCCACATTATTTTGAAGAAGAAGTGCAGGAGCCAACATGGGTAGATGCCATGGTGGAGGAGTATGACTCCATTGTCAGAAACAGTGCTTGGGAGATTGTTTCAAGGCCAGTGGGAAAATCGGTTGTAGGATCAAGATGGATCTACAAGGTAAATCAAGTTGCTGATGGGAGCGTTAAGAAGTATAAGGCAAGATTTGTTTCCCTGGGCTTCTCACAGATTGAGGGGATTGACTATGAAGAAACCTTTGCACCTATCGCACTGTATTCTTCCATATAGACCATCCTTGCTCCCTCGGCCTTACTAGATGGGTTGCTTTGTTCCATCGGATGGATGTGAAATTTGTGTTCCTTAATGGGATCATTGAGGAAGAGGTGTACATTGAGCAACCTAAAGGATTTTAGATCTTCAGTAGCGAGTCACATGTGTGCAGGCTCAAAAGAGCATTGTATGGGCTGAAACAAGCTATTTCACTGGACTTGGCTTCACCAAGAGTGAGAGCGGATACAAACACATGCAGTTGTGGTTGAGAATAGGCACAGATCATTGTAATTTATGTTGATGATTTGATACTAACAGTTGATGAGCAGTTGATACACTCATGCAAGGCAGATCTTGCAAAGGAGTTTGAGATGAAGTATTTGAGCCTCCTTCATCATTTCCTTGGATTGGAAATATGGCAGCGGGAAGGTGAAATGTTTGTGTCTCAAGGCAAGTATGCCCGGGAGATATTGGAGAAGTTTCACATGCAAGGATGCAAGCCTATCGACACTCCTCTTCCAGAAAATTGGAAGAAAGAGGATGCTACATCGGCAGAGGTAGTGGATGCCACTGTTTATCGACAGTTGGTGGGTTCGCTCATGTATTTAGTCAATACAAGACTGGACATATGCGATGCAGTGAACCAACTTTCATAAGCGATGGTTAAGCCTACCAAGCTATTTTGGAAGGTTGGAAAGCATGTCCTGAGATATCTTAGGGGCACATCTGAGTATGGTTTATGGTGCAGACAGACGGATGAGGTGAAGTTGCATGTCTTCACGGATGTTGATTGGGTAGGAAGCCCAACAGACAGAAACATCACATCAGGAGGGATTTTCAATACCGGATCTATGACAGTTCTTGGTACAGCAGGAAACAAAGATCCGTGGCACTCAGTTCAGTAGCATCGGAATACATGGCAGCAAGTTTAGCTACATGTGAGGCTATCTGGATGAGGAAGATTCTGGTTGGTTTGTTCGGTTCACATTTAGATCCCACGGTGATTCATTGTGATAATCAGAGTTGCATCAAACTCTCGGTTAATCTTGTGTTTCATGATAGATCTAAACATATTGATATCCGGTATCATCATATCAGATATTTTCTGCAGCAGAAGATCATGTTGCTTCAGTACATTCCTACGGAGGATCAGGATGCAGATATTCTGATGAAGGCGCTTACCAGGAGCAAATTCGAATACCATAGAGGCAGGATCCGGGTGAAGGATAATCCCTATCTTGTTGAGAGGGAGTGTTGAGATTCAACAAGATGATGAGCTTAGTGAAAATAGTCGCCTTCACTAAGTGGGCCCGCAGGCTATTTTTGGTGCAAGTCTATTTTTAGACTATGTCTATTTTTAGACATGTTGATCATATTTTAGAAGTTGCAGGATGATATTTTTGGATGGTTGATCAAGTTGGAAAAATATATGAAATTCTATTTTTAGAATATTGGGCGAAGTCTATTTATAGATCGTCAATCTAAAAATAGATGCATGTCGATTATTATTAGCTCTTAATAATAATCAGACTCTAAAAAGCAACTTATTCTCTTGGAGCACTTCAGTTCAGTGCACAGATGTGGCACAATAGTTGACAGAAGGAATTACGCTATTCCTAAGGGTTTACTGGAGCTATTGGATGGAGGACTCAGTTAGAAATCAAATGGCAGAGTTATGACATAGTTGGAAGAAGTAGTTATGGAGCTGTATTTAGTTTAACTCAGTTAGACTCAGTTGAGCTAGTTGTATCTAGTCTAACTGATTGATACACTAGTGAGAGTGGAGTGAATTAATTAGTTAATTAATTCATAAATAATAACTCATTAATCAACTGAACAATACAGTAGTTAACTATAGTGCATGGTAGTTTCAGTGGAGACCAGTGGAGAGATAGGTGAAAGGGCAAGATAGACTTTCTGTTGTGACTATTAGTGATGCATTGATTGCATCCAACACACAGTGGAGATGCCAATGAGGATTGCGCAGTGAAAGCAAGGGTAATTCGAATTCATTCAGAGCTATTCTTCATCAGAGATTGCACAGTGGAGGTAGGCTAGCAGGTAGCAAAGATTGGTGCATGGATTTGCAAGATTGGGCCTGATTAGTGTATGACGATCGTACTGTACTGAGAGCTTGTGATAAGCTTTGTATGTTTGTATGAGATTGTCATATGATCTCCATGTTACATAATATATAGTTGGGGTTTTCAGCTTCAGACTTTCCTGGTTAAAAACTGTGTTATGTGTGATTGAATATTTTTGTTTATGCTTCACATGTGTGTGCAACTAATTTTTCCGCAAAATATTAACAAGTGGAATAGATTAAGTATCTTGCATAAAGTTAAATAGTGTGAGATCAGGTGGATCTTGGACATATGCATGCTTAGTGCATATAATTTCTACAGTGATTACTATGTTAACTCAATTTCCAAGTACAATTATGAGGATGTTATTCATAGGGAGAATGCACTGAAGTTACATATGTGCTCCTATAATTTTTGGAACATGGATTAAATGGCTCATCACCCACACATTTATGCCATACACTGGAGAAAAAGGCATCACTCTACTATAGGGGTCCATTGAAAAAGAACTGACTGTATCACACACACTTATAACCCACTAAAATGTTTTCGTCAACATGGCTTCATTGGGAAATTGGAAGGAATCATGACATTGCTGAGGAATTTTAGATAACACTCCAGCCTTCATACTAATACCAACAATCATTCTCGATTCAACCTAAGGAAGTGGGCATAACACCAAGTATTTGGATCTCATTTGTGGGCATATTTGGAATAGGTTTCCATAAATCAAACTCGAGAATGTACACAATGGCCTCCCTGCTAGTACACCTCTGCCTCATGGAGCCTCTAGAAAGATAACTCCTATAATAAATAACACAATAGGAAATGTTTCATCTAGGGCTCATCATAGATGCCTTACAAACAAGAGATTTTTTCCATGTATCATAAACCATTGTACAACCACGGTGAGTTCTTTTGTGAGAATGATAAGCTAGAATGAAGATCTCATGATTCAAAACTACAAGCTAGGCATCAAAAAAATTTGGATTTTAACCACCAAGATAATCCAATAATCATGCATTGCCACACATATTCATCACTGTTAGGGGAGAAAATGAGTCTCTCATCCATAATTTTTTTTTCTTATTGTAAACATCCTATTTGAGACTAGATCTTCATTTGCACTAACAAAAGTATTGAATGGATTTCCCAAAATATTGAATTATGTTTATATAATTCTTCATGCATTTCTAGTAAAGTATAAAAATTTGTTTTGCAAAGGTGGTTGTTAGATGTTTCTTCATATATTCTTATTGCAATTACTGAATGTTGAGTCTAACAATTCAATCGTCCATGGATTGAGTTTTAAGTTTTAACTCATTTATATCTCTATTTCTACATAATTGAGCTCAGTAGTGGTTTCTTCTCTCCACTAGTAATTTGGATTGTCATGGGAGAGTTATCCCTTTATGAATGCCATTGTTTTTGACACACACCAACATATAAACATAAGGGAGACCTTAAAGTGCAAGGGGTATTTATCCTTTTAGCTTATTCTTGCATATTCTCATACTTTCAAGGGTTGCATACGTGCCATAAATCATAGGCAAGTACCTAGAGTTGGAAGAGAACTCAAAGTGTTATGTAACTACTTAACCAAATTCAAATTCCAAAGGTACAAAACTTGATAAATTAGGCACTTCTAGGTTGATGTCAAAATTCAAGCCACTCCATATCCTTGCTAGAGTAGGGTATATATCTTATATAATAGTATTTGTCATAGTATTTCCTTAAGATATGAGTTGGGTTGAATATGTGGCATATATAAGGGTATGGGAAGAGACATATATTCAATAAATTCCATGGTGTTATCTCAGTTGGTTGACGCACCAACCAAAATCTGAACAAACTGTCCACTTAAATACCAGAATGAAGTAGCTATTTCAATGTAATTGATATGTGGAGTAGGGGGTCTAAGCTCTTTACCGATGTCATATAAAGTTGTTAGTAACTACTACAATTGTCGAAGGAAACATATACCAATGCCAAAATTTCACCTACTTTGTAGGAATTCATTATTGATTGGGAACTATTATGGAGTTATGATACATAAGGAATGAATTTTTGATATTTTCATCTTGTAATGTTTCTTTTCAAAAAATGCACAAAATCCTGAAGAATTTTCTTGTCTTTAGCTCTTTGGATTTTCCATCTGCATTTTTTCAAGGAATTAAAATTAATCAATCACTGATGTTTTCCATATTTGAAAGTAAGAGCTTTTAAATGTGTAAATTTAAAAGTATTATGTGTGGGACGTAATTAGAATTAGAAAGACAATTATTAATGTGACAATGTATCTAGCTGTGTGGCCTTTTACACAATAATTTTGTTATCATTGAAAGGTTAAGTACTACTAAAATGCTATAAAGATATATTACACAATAATATTTTCCTTCCTTTACTTGATATTGAGATCCATTTTATCATTTACTTAAAATAATTTCATAACTGAGTTAAAACGCTAAAACCTGTCAGGACTATTTCTGGAGGAAATTTATCTTGCACGAAATTGATTAATTTTGTGTTGTACTTGTGCTTTTACTTGTGTGATACCTTTTGAAAACTAATTTTTTTTTATATGGAATATTTTTTTTGTGGCAGTTGTGAAAGATAGTTGCAGAGCACCATGAAATTGTATTTTTAAAAATCAACTTTGAAGAAAACAAGCCAATGTGCAAAAGCTTAAATTTCAAGGTTCTTCCCTATTTTCACTTCTATGATGGAGCAAGGGAACACATCGATTCATTTTCTTGTTCATTAGCAAAGGTACAAAGATAATAAATATTTGCTTTATTTTGACCTTATTCTTGTTTGAAACTTATATTTGTTATTTTATGCCGAGTATTTAGGAGTCCATCGAAGATAAGTGTCTAGAATATTATGAAGAAATTTGTTGCCAAAAAAAAAAAATGGTTTAGTAACAATCTTCATCCAAAATAGAAAATGTTTCCTACGCCAGACTTATGTGCTAATTCATATCAAAAGAATAAAATTTTCAAACAATAATTTGTTAAGGACATTGTGGGAATTAAACTTTGGTTGGCCTTACTACAAAGATGAGTTAAATTGGTCGTGAGGCCAACTCTCTTCCATCAAGTCATACTCGATACCGAGTGAGTCCTGTGAGTACTTGTAGGTCATACCCTGACCCCACAATAACTTATGGGAAATTTACCTACCTAAGATTCCAAATCGCAGGTAGATGGAGAAACTCATAGGTGTCAAATATAAATTCCAAATGGGAGAGAAAGATCCTCATGGATGATATCTCCTGCCATGTTATTGTCAAGTTTGAGTGGAACTCTTACACTTTGGCTTTGCAGAGTTTTCTGTTGGTTGATTTTCTTTTTAATGTTGGCAAGAGCACCACTAGAGAAGGGAGATATACAATACAATTCTTGCAAAAAATCTGTTAGTGGGGGCATAAACTGTCTAAAATACCATTTGGCTCAAAGATAGGAACAAATGTAGGATAATGCCCAAGTGTTCCTATAGATTCCTATATTTTATATGCTATTGAAGCTGCAAAAGAAAAAAAGGGAAGAAAATCAAAAGTTGCAAAAAAAAGGGAAAATAAAAAGTGAAGGGTTGAAATTGGTGGTGCTAGTGTTTTCCTTTTTTGCATTTGGTTCTTAAAAAAGAAAGTGCAAATTCCATTTCTAATTCTCCTTAGATCCTTTATGTTCCCTACCAATAGAAACTCTTATTCCTCCTCCTAATGCTGGTGGTTGTTGGCATTTTAGATGTTTTATTTGCTAAATCATGGGATTCATACAAAAATTGCATTCTGCAAGCAAAGCCCCTTTTTTTTCATCATTTTGATAATTTTTTAGGGTATTTGAGATATTTTTCTATCAAGATACCCCAAAATTCCAAAATTCTCACCAACAACCTCTAATTTGTGTGAAAATCATAGGTGAAGAAAGTGAATGGACAAGCTTGGCTACTCTTTCACTACAGATCTTTTTTCTTATATGATTTAAAAACCTAAAACTTGTCATTCACAGTGCCTTGAATTTTATTGGACTAATTTCATTTTGGATGGAGAATCCTTTCGACATTTTTTTCCCAATAGAAGGAATCAATTGAGATATCTACCAGAACATGGGTTTTTCATTTGTTGTTGTTGTTTTTTTGGTGCTTCAAATAAGATGGTCAATTTTAAGGCTAAACTTACCAAAGCCTTGCATGATTCAATCAACCTGGTTGAGTCTTATACGATTTTTTCAAAGTCACCGAGTCTTACAGGGATTGGTTAAGTCCTATTCAAAATGGTTGTGATATGGTAGTCTGCCCTGCTTGAGCGACTCTGGCCATTGTCTTGTTCTTTTCCTATGAATGATATTAACTTTTCAAACTCCAACTAGTTTGTTGTTGAACTAATTAAAGCTTTGATGACAAACATATAGTTTTCAAAGCTCTTTTCTAAATATATTTTCTTGAGAAAATTTGTTTTTTTACTTTATGTACCACAATTGCTACTGTGTGACATATTCTCTAATATAATTGCTTGGATAAATATAACGAAGTGTTATACAACGTAGTCTTTTTAAAATCTGAAGAAATAGGATTTCCAAATACAAAGTTTATTAATTAATAACATCTTTTAGACTTAGCTAAGTTATGATTATAGATTGGTAGGGAATTTTGTGTATGTTGATGTTGTGTTGTCTCTTTGGTTTATCTCAGGTAAGAATGTTTAATAAGGAATGCATTCTTGAGCAGCAGGCATAGATCTTATTCTACTATTGACATGGATCTACATGGTTTTTAGGCATGAAAACATAAACACAAATGCTTTTCTTGTTTAGTAAAATTGTCGAGACTTTAATTTATTGAAAGTTGTAGAATTTACAATATATAAAGGTTTCAAGATATAATTTTTAATAGTATAATTATTTAAAGGATGCTAGCTCAATGGAAGAGCACTTGATTTAGAAGTAGGAGCTTGGTGGTTCGATTCCATCATGCCTTGATATTCATAGGGAATGGCGGGGATCAGTTTTTGGTGATGGATGTTATTTTGACCATCACGAATGAGCATATGGTGACATTTTTCGACCCTCACCAAAATATGAAATGGTGACAGTCAACAAATGCCACCATATATACGCATCAATAGTGAGAACCATGAAAGGTATGTCACCATAAATCGTTGTTGATATGAAATGGTTGGGGTCACTTTTTGTCATTATAGTCATTATTCGTGATGGACCTTGATGTCACCAATGAGCTTATCATGACATTTTTTGACCCTCACCAAATATTAAATGGTGACCGTCAATGAACGTCGCCATATATATGCATCAATAGTGACGACCATGAAAGGTTCATCACAAAAAATTGTTGTTGTTCATATGAAATGGTGACAGTCACTATCCCTCATTATAATCAATATTCGTGACGGACCTTGAATGTCACCACAACACATACTTACGGTGACGCCACCTTTTGTGACGTTCCATTTTTTGGTGATAAAGGCTATTGTCCGTCATCATTGCTCATATGAAATGGTGATGGTCACCATCCGTCATTATAAATCATTATTTGTGACAGACCTTGAATGTCACCACAACACCTGTACTTTCGGCGACGCCACCTTTGGTGACGTTCATTTTTTGGTGACGAAGGCTCTTTTGACCCTCACCAATGAGATTATGGTGAAATTTTTGCCCCTCACCAATGTCCTTTTTTCTTGTAGTGATTGCATACTAACTTCTAGATATCAAGTCCATAATCTATCAATTTAAATTTTACGTTCTCTCTCCATTCCTGAAATTTTGCATCACTAAACACAAGCACACTTTGATGATCCATGATTCAACCAAGTTTGCCTTTCAACTTTTAGGCTGATATAGAAGGAACCCACTATCATACCAATTGTTTTAAACTTTACTAAACTGAAATGGGGGATGAATCGATATAGTGCTTTCATGATCATCAATTTTCTATTTTTACTTTTCTTTCTAATAGTTATCTGAACTATTATATGATCAACAATACATCATATGAAAAACATATTTAAAATATAAACAAAATTAAATTACAACATAAGAATAAACACACAAAATAAAAACATGTGGACACCAAATATAGGTGGAAACCTATAAAGGGAAAAACCACAAATTTTTTGTTATGATGTAAAGCAAATAACCACTCCCTTTTTACATCAACTTTTTTTAGGCACCCACCTACAAAAGGCACTAGCCTATCTTCTATTTTGAAAGCTACAACTTGCTCGAAGCACCCAATCCCACTTACATCAATTTCCTATAGGCTTATACCTCAATTTTCTTATGCAAGCTATAACTTGCTATGAAGTTGTTACTCCCTCTTCTATAGGCTCCAACTTGCTCTTTTTTGTAGCACCCTCTTCCCACATCTACCCAAATAACCATCCAACTGGGGTAAACATGTGATAAGAGGCTACTATAATGAGATTCAACCTCCTAGGTGACCTTAAGGAAGTGGAACCGACACAAAAAAAAAATACAAACCTTGTACAACAATAACAACACCCTCAAGAGGTAATGGAACCATTCAAGCCTCTTACTCCTGGGTCACACTGAAATTTTAACCTCTTTAATCCATAGCCATAGGAACAAGCTTGCATGCCTTCGTCTAAGAGGCTATAGCCATAGGCCTAAAAATGCATGCTAGTGGCCAGGGCCCTAAATACTCAGTTCTGTGCTAACGTCCCCAGGATTTGAGCCACCTTTTCAGGCCCAAAACCTAGTGCTCTTCCCAAAACTTCATGACAAGCTTAGAGATGATAAATAAAAATAGGACAATGATACATAAATGATCACATCAACAAGAACTCATCTAGATCCCTTCCATCCATGGCAGGAATTTTGCCAAACATGTCGCAAACGTGAAAGCTACAAGTATAAACAAAAAATCACAATAAAGGGATCTCGTACTTATTTGAGAATTGATAAGAAGCATTGATCCCCTACATCATTACCTTCCATACAATCTATTTGACCATAGATACATTTTGCATTCATTTACAAGTAAAAACATGGGGAGAGACATACATCATCACTGTTAAAATACATGCTCATGACCAGCATAATAACAATAGAATTACAATGAATACAAAAATAATACAATACAAATAATAACCAATACAATTATATATCAAATACCAAAGGAATTAAATATATAATTAATGAATATAGAAACCAACCAGGGATGGGACTACCACGTTCCACTCGACCATAGATTGGCTGAGCCAAAGCTCTCTTAATCCAATCACCCTCATGCCATATTCCAAGAATGAATGTTGGACTCATAACCAACCAAAAAGAACCAAAAAATCATGATTTCTACTTGAGTTCTTTACCTACACCATGAGGAATTTGAGTGCCTCCTAGTCTCTTAAGCTTTACAGTAATCCACAATTCGAATCAGGGATCACTAGGCCATACAACGAGACCCACTCTCCAATATTTACCGTACATCCCATCCTAGGACCACTAGGCCCAACAGAGAGAAATACACCTCTTTTCTTTACCGTATATCTCGCTATTCACCGAAAAGGATTCCTAGGCCCACTGAGGTACACAACCTAGCTTTACCACAACCCACAGTGTGGCTCAGGGGTTACTATGATAGTGAATTTACCATGATGCACAATCCAGTTCAAAGATCACCAGGCCATGTGTTTTTTATTTCAGAGATCCACCCCACTCATCTTCAAATCAATCTGAAAATCCAGCTCAAACAAAGTATGAGAAACCCATCTCATAAAGGCTATACAGAAATGGCAAGGCCAGGTTGAAAACACTATCACACTTGGAAAAAACCATGCCAAGGCAGAAAAGAACCATATGCAATACCATGCATGCCGTATCTAGCAAAGAAATCACATATTCAAATCAATACCTACAAATAATCTTGTTGTAGTTGCTTGATCCTGCTCTTCCTTGTTTGCTCCTTCCTTCTTCTTGCTTTCTTTGCCTTTCTTGCTCTAATGCCAAAGTGCTCCAAGAAATCTCAAAGTGTCCAAGAGTGAGAGACAGAATAATGATAGAGCTCCAAAATAAACTAACAAAAGGTACCAACTGATCCTTAGAAACATTTTTATCAACGAGGCCTCTATTTTCCTCATTTTCCATTGTTTTCCTTCATTTTCCTCCTAACATGCAACCTGTGACATTTCATCTCCCTTTTCTCATAATTTTCATTATTTTCATAAATAAATGTGCCAAAAATGCCATTTTTCCTTTCTAAAGCCTTTTCCATTGCCTTTTCCAATTTCCTTACCCATAATAAACTGAAGTGAACACCTGCTAGGATGTTTTGCCCAACATTATGCTTGGAATAAGTGTCCCATTAATCGTGGTTATTATTTTCAAATTTATTACATGGAATTTTCACCATGGTTGTTAAAAAAACCTCTCCCTTGGGGGAACACCATCCTCGATGTTCAATGACACCTACAAACTAGAAAACCACTGAAAATAAAACATACTACCTATGGGGCTTTATAACACAGCTCATTGTAGTATTTACAATGAATAACCTGCTCAAAAGAAAAAACCATCATTAAAAATCATACCATGTACTGGAGCTTTATAACACAACTCATTACGGTATTTACAATAATATACCCATATACACATTTTTTTAACCAACAAATAAAAGGATATGATGCCTATATCAACAACAAGGAAATCCAGAGGCTCACACCTCCACCCTCAAATTAGTACCAGGATTCACTTCCTTTCCAGGAAGTCCAGAATCCACTGCCAAAGTCAAAGTCTGCATCCAATTTCCAACGCTACAATCTTGTGCTACTATACCCTCAATGAAAAATTATCGGCTCATTTTTCCACGGTACACTCCCAATGTGCATTTGATTCCATCTAGAAATGCTAATGACCAAAAAAAATCCATCCCTAACATTCCCTTATTTGCTACATAGTTGCTCGAGAAATATGGTCATACCCTTCCATGCAGTCACTCACCTTCCGATTTCCCCGACATCCCCTATACAGGGTGTTCCATCCATTAGCAAGGCTTCCTTGCATCGGAAAATATAAAAAACAAGGCATATACATGCCTCAAAACCATCATACCGGTCATAGCATGCTCATGGAAATCAATGGACACTATTGGGTACTAATGTCCCACAATGGCCCTGCTCCTGTAGTGCTTTACGAGCATACTGTTGCATGTTTCAATTCCTTTTGTTGTTGTTACTAATGCTTGTAATCATTTTCAAACACCCAACTGGGCATTTTCGAGCTTCCTATACCAAGCACATAACTGCCATTAGATTCAAAGTAAATTGAAATAACTTCAAATCATACCTCATTGGTACACTTGCACTTTTGTTTAATTTCTTGTCACATAATTCAAACTAGATGTTTGATCAAAGCATCATGTATAAACATATCACATCTAGTTATCCCAAAATGAAACCATCATAAATTAAAATCATGAAACACATGAAATTATCATAAACCATAATCATAAATCACATGTAACCATCTTTAGTTAGAATCATAGATCACATGCATAATAAAACTAAAATCAAATACTAATACTTATCCTTTAATAAATCCTTAGCTTCTACCATTATGCTTCATCCTTTCCCTATGCATACCGAATCGGTTACCACACCTGACAAGCACCCAATACTTCTCTTCATCCATGTACACATACACACAATGTACAACATGTACATTCACACAATGCATACAACAACACATAATACATACATCCACACCGACATACAACACGTACACCTACACCCGGTATACAATACAACACAATACATATGCTTGCACTGGCATACAACACATACACCTACACCGAGTGTACAATACAACAAAACACATACACCCACATCCGTTGTACAACACAACAAAATACATATACATATATAGAGTACAACACAATTAATACACATGTCACTATACAACGACTACACCATGCACATACCTAGTACCGCATGCCTGCAAAAAAACATGTACGACATGTACACAATACCACATGTATACCAATACCATATGCACAACATGTACACAGTGTCACTTGTACGCAACACTACCTGCACAACGTGTGCACAACATCACATGTACACGACACCACCTGCACAACATGTACACAACGCCAAATGTACACTGCACCACTCGTACAATGTGTACACAATACCACATGTACACAACACCACATGCACGACATGTACATGACACCACATGCACGACATGTACACAACACCACCTACACACAACACAACATGTACAACATGTACATAACACCACATGCACAAAACACCATATGTAAAATCATGGACACAACACCATATGTACAACACGCACACACCACCATATGTACATAACACTGCATATACGACATGTACATAGAACCATACATACATAGCACCATATATCCAACATGCGCACAACACCATATGTGCACAACACCTCATTTTAACATGTGCACAATACAATATGTACACAACACCACATATCCAACATGTACATAACACCATCTATACCTAGCACTGCATATGTAATATACACACAACCCCATATATACAAAAACATACAACATCATATATACACAATACTACATATGTTACATGTACACATCACCATAGGTACAATCACTAAATAGACAACATGTGAAACATATACACAACAATAGTATTGCACATCCATAGACCACACACTAACCTTGAAAGCAACCTTTCTTCTAGTGTCTTTCCACTATCCATGCTTATCCTAGCATGTCGCTTATCACACTACTTTCACTTCTCTGATGTACCCCTCAACATTACTTGTCCGTAATATAAACATAGGAATAATACAAGTGTATAATATCAATTCATGCCCAAATGATACTGACCTCATAGATATGTAAGAGTTACTCTTCCCACTTGATTCATTATAAGACCAAGAACCTCTTCATGTCATTCACCTGCATAAGAAATCATTCCTCCATAAGAATGATCCTTGACAACCCTATCAGACAGTTACATAGATACATATATCTAATCATTAGCATACATACATACATACATACATACATATATATATAAACATTATAATTAAACACTCATGATACATGATGAACCTATTAGACACGACATACATACATACATACATACATATATATATAAACACCACCATAATCATGATCACATCATGATTACCAGATAGCATAAGGTCAAAGTTAATAGAACTCCCTTTATTCGTGAATAGTATGTACAACATTGAGAACAACAATTCCCAACATAGCCAAGGCATATAACACCTCAAATCCATTCACTTTAGCCTTTCATGTTACCTTTCTCATGATTGCCCTGCCACTATCCATTTACACCAATGGACCCAACCAATCCAATTGGTTGTCATGCTTGCCTTTAGTTTCCCTTATACATGCACCAAGATTCATCTGAGTCTTGCATCACCTGCTAGTTTTCATTCACCTCTCCCAAAGATCCATTAACTTCTACCTTTCCCAATGAATGCGTAAAACTCAAAACATAAAATGAAAGAACAAGAAAAAAAAGAATAAAACCATGGAAAACCAATAGAAATACAACATCATGAACAAAGTGGCATGATCATGCACTAAACGCAATCAAGACCGAAAATCAAGCACAAAAAATAAAAAAGACATAAAGCACAAGACTAGCGACAAACACCATGACTCAATCCCCATGGTTCCCAATAATTCCAAAGGAAATCTCAACTCGAGCCTTCTTCAAGATTTCATGGCAGTCTCTTTCCATGTAATCCCCTGCATCAGACTTCCATAAACACGTAACTGTCAGTGCATAAATAAACATAACAACATGCTAGTTACCTTACCTTGTTATGCCAATCACGTTGCCTTGTAATTGAACACACACATGTCATTCACAAGTTCCAAATATCAAGACAACATATCTATTAATTTGGAATCGACATTTACCAAGTCTAAAAACCATGTCATAATCAACAATGAACTCACAGTCATCAGTCATAATACATGATGCTACAACTATCACCTATTTACACTCAAGTACATATCAACTGTATCAATTCATACATGTTAGTACAATCATCTTAAAGCAAGATCATTTCTTCATGCAATCTTACAGACACATACTCATATTATGCGATTAGTCAAACATTCAAACAAACTATAAACATACAATGTTAGATAAATCAACTAGACGACATAATGGACACCAAACACTCAACACCAGATAAATGACATAATCAAACAATTAAGCATCAAGTACACAACATAAGCAAACTCATACCATAATGTATCTCACGGGAGGCTATATTGTTTGAATGTCATAACCCTAACCATATGCCTAGGCCAATCCAATTAGCATAATACATATAACATCAAGATCTTAGTTGCAATGACCATAATCATCAAGTTAACTAACATATAACAACAACAAGTTAACATATAACATGCTTATCAATAGCATATAACATAATCATCAAGTTAATACCATGCTTGACTAACCAACTCATGTACATATGATCACACTAATTAACTAACATTTATCATGTGTGTAACCATAAAATCAATAGAATGAAAGGAATATACATAGTCATAATGCATATGACTGTGCTGATCAACTAGAATTTATCACATATATAACCATAATAATAGAATGACATACATATAATCAACCCTAATTCTTACAACAACCATGAATCACATACCTGCATGCCAAGCATACAAACTTGCATGACAATCTACTCTTACCCCAAAGTCCATTGTTGCAAATTCACTTTAATGATACACATCTCCCACTCTATCTCATCCAACACATTAGCATCATAACATACCAAATCATCATGATGACCTAATTGCATACAATGACCTTATGCACAACAACCTTAACCATGACAATGCATGCCTAACAACATATAGACACTGACATGCATAACAAATGCATATACAACCATACACTCATGATGACACTTCCCACAACAACACCATCAAACTTCACATGCCAACATTATTTCAACCATGACCAACACCTTGTAAATTCCACAAGCACACATAGACCACAAGCATACTAAAAACATATGCAACCAATAGAAATGCATGACCAAAACACTGCCCATCCAGTCTGATGGTTGAAACATGCTCTGATACCACTCTATAACACCCTCTTCCCACATCTACCCAAGTAACTGGTCAAATGGGGCAAACATGTGACGAGAGGCTACTATAATGAGATTCAACCTCCTAGATGACCTTAAGGAAGTGGAACCGATGGAAACACAACATAAAAACCTTGTACAACAACAACACCCCCTCTTACCCCTGGGTCACACTGACATTTTGACCTCTTTGAGCCATATCCGTAGGCACAGATTTGAATGCTTGCATCCAAGAGGCTATAGCCGTAGGCATATCACTACATGCTAGTGTCCAGGGCCCAAAATAATCAGTTCTATGACAGCGTTCCCAGGATTTGGGCCACCTTTTCAGGCCCACAACCCAGTTCTCTTCCCAAGAATTCATGACAAGTTCATAGATGTTAAATAACAACATGAAAATGATATGGAAACAGTCACATAAAAAATAACTCATCTGGACCCTTTCCAACCATGACAGGAATTTTGTCAAACATGTCACAAACATGAAAGCTACAAGTATAAACAACAAAACATAGCAAAGGGGTCTCATACTTATCCGAGAATATCTAAGAAGCATTTCTCCCCTACATCATTAACTACCATACAATCTATTTGACCATAGATAAATTGTGCATTCATTTACACGTAAAAACATGGGGAGAACCATACATCATCATTTTTAAAATACATGATCATGACCAACATAATAACAAAATAATTACAGTGAATACAACAACAATAGAACCCAGATAATAACCAATAAATTTATACAAAAAATACCAAAGGAATGAATTTCTAATTAATGAATATAGAAGCCAACTGGGGATGGGACTACCACATTCCACCTGACCATAGATTGGTTGAGCCAAATCTCTCTTCATCCAGTCACCCCCGTGCCATATTCCAAGCATGAATGTGGGACTCATAACCAAATAACAAGAACCAAACAAGCATGAATGCTACCAGAGTTCTCTGCCTACACCGTGAAGAATTTGAGTGCCTCCTAGTCTCTTAGGCTTTACTGTAATCCACAATCTGAATCAGGGATCACTAGGCCCTACACCAAGACCCACTCTCCAGGCTTTACCGTACATCCCATCCTTGGACTACTAGGCCCTACAGAGAGCAATCCACCTCTTGTATTTATAGTATATCCCACCATTCACCAAAAAGGACTCCTAGGCCCACCAAGGCACACAATTTGTAGAAATTTTCTGAATAATAAGATTTATCCACTGAGATTATCCTGGTCACACACTAATTCGAATTTATGCATAACACATAACCTCTTCTACAATTTATCATCAATTTGCGGAAATAGAAATAGTCGCATGCGCACATAAACACAATATGTAATGGGGAAAGCTTATAGCTGAAAACCCCCAGCTATTTTGTATATTATAATGGAAGAGAACATGTAACAATACATAGCACAATACTCCTCACAAGTACTCAGTACTATCTCCAGAAGTTACACACAAACTAGCTCAGTTTTGAACAAGTCACGGGTTCAAAACTCATCCACTATTTGCCTGCCTCTACTGCGCAATCCAAGTTGGTGTAATGAGAGATCCAAGTTCGAATCTCATTGGCTTCAACTGTGCAATCCTCATTGGCAATCTCCTCCAATGCTTGTGCAAATCTCATGCACAACTGATGTCGCAACTAATAGCAAACTCACCCTTTCATCTACCTCTTCCACTGGTCTTCACTGAACTGTCCATGAACTGTAGTCAACTGATGTGTTCTTGAGTTGAATGATGAGTTAATAATTAGTGAATTAAATAATATTTAATTCACCCCACTCATCTCTAGTGTATTAGCCAGTTAAACTAAACACAACTAGTTCAACTAAGTTAAACGGAACACAACTCCACCAATTGTCTCATCAACTCCACAAAAACTCTGCCACATGAGTCTAACTGAAGTCAACCATGCATGAGCTCACCAAACCCCTAGGAATAGTGTAATTCCTTCTATCAGGTGCATGGGCCACATCCGTAGCTCCAAATGAAGTGCTGCAAGAGGATAAACTGAAGTTTATAGTCCAAATATTATTAAGGGTAAATAATATTTGACTGACCTATTTTTAGACAGGCATTCTAAAAATAGACTTCGACCTGTATGTCTAAAAATAGAGGTCCATCTATTTTTACCAACTCGACCAATCATCCAAGAATAGCATACTGCAACTCCTAGACCATGCTCCATATGTCTAAAAATAGACATAGTCTAAAAAATAGACTTTGCGCCAAAAATAGCCTGCGGGCCCACTTAGTGAAGGCGACTTCATTTCACTAAGCTCCATCATCTTGTTGCATTTTCAACACTCCCTCTCAATAAGATATGGATTATCTGCAACCCCTATCCTGCCTCTGTGGTATTCGAATTTTCTCCTGGTGAGCGCCTTCGTCAAGATATCAGCATCCTGATCCTCCGTGGGAATGTATGAAAGTAACATGATTCTCCACTGCACACAATCTCTAATATGATGGTACCTGATGTCGATGTGTTTGGATCTATCATGAAATGCTGGATTAGCCGAGAGTTTAATGCAACTCTGGTTATCACAATAAATCACGGTAGGCTCCAAGTGTGACCCGAACAACCCGACCAGGATCTTCCTCATCCATATGGCCTCGCATGCAGCCAAGCTTGCTGCCATATACTCAGCCTGTTGAGCCAGGTACCGGGATCTCTACTTCTGTGCGGGGGAAGCTGCTTTGTCGACTTTGATGCTGAAAACTCCTCCATATGTGCTCTTCCGGTCCGTTGGGCTCCCTGCCCAATTTGCATCAGTGAAGCCGGAAAGCTTCGCTCCATCCTCCTGTCTGTACCACAGACCATATCCAGATGTGCCACTAAGATAACGTAATACATGCTTGCCTGCCTTCCAAAAGAGCTTGGTAGGCTTAACCATAGCTTGCGAAAGCTGGTTAACAGCATAGCATATATCGGGTCATGTATTGACCAGATACATAAGCGACCCCACCAACCGTCGATAGACAGTGGCATCCACTACCTCCGCTGAAGTAGCATCCTCCTTCCTCCAACCACCAGGAAGAGGAGTGTCAACAGGCTTGCAGCCATGCATGTTGAACCTCTCCAGTATCTCCCGAGCATACTTACCCTGAGAAACAAACAGTCCTCCACTGCGCTGCCAAATCTCCAATCCCAGGAAATAATGAAGGAGGCCCAAGTCCTTCATCTCAAACTCTCTAGCAAGATCCTCCTTGCATGAAAGTATCAACAGCTCATCTCCCGTCAAAATCAGATCATCTACATACAGTACAATGATCAGAAACTTCCCCTCCACCACAATCTGGTACAGGTTAGGATCCGCCTCACTCTTGGAGAATCCAAGTCTGGTGAAATAACTGTCTATCCGTGTGTACCAAGCACGAGGTGCTTGTTTCAACCCATATAGTGCTCTCTTGAGTCTACACACATGCGACTCACTGATGAAGATCTCGAAACCTTCGG
Source organism: Pinus albicaulis (assembly GCA_034641835.2). Classification (NCBI taxonomy): domain Eukaryota; kingdom Viridiplantae; phylum Streptophyta; class Pinopsida; order Pinales; family Pinaceae; genus Pinus; species Pinus albicaulis. The sequence goes on along the minus strand of CM076570.1, from coordinate 279,699,036 downwards.
GCTGCTCTATGTACACCTCCTCCTCAATGACTCCGTTGAGGAACGCAGTCTTCACATCCATCCGATGGATGTGCCACCCCATCTGCGCTGAGAGAGCTAGGATCGTCCGTATGGAAGAGTACCTTGCGACAGGTGCAACGGTCTCCTCATAATCGATCCCCTCTATCTGTGAGAAGCCTCGGGCAACAAATCTTGCCTTGTACTTCTCCACACTCCCGTCAGCCGCCTGCTTCACTTTGTAGATCCATCGCGAACCCACCACCGATTTCCCCTCCGGTCTTGGGACAATCTCCCATGCACTGTTTCTGACGATCGAATCATATTCTTCGATCATGGCATCTACCCATGCGGGTTCCTCCACAGCTTCCTCAAAAGAGGATGGCTCCGTCACAACACATTGACTCACAAGAGCCATGTATCCAGTGTACCGATCCGGTGACTGTCTCTGTCTGCGCTGTGCTGTAGGTGGTCCTACAACCTTCTCTGCATCTCGAGCCAGTCGCTCAGCTTCTGTAGTGCGCTTGCGCCCTCTAATGGTTGGCGCTGCATGAGTGGTCTCTTCCACTTCATGAACTTCCTCTTGTGGCTGATCCACATCCGGAAGCTCCTCCTTAGGAACTAATAGCTCCTCTTCTGCATGCAAGTGTGGCTCCCTCTCAAGCGAACACTGCATGGCTTTCTCCTCCTGAAATTTGATATCCCGTCGCACAACAGTCTTGCGACTGTCTGGAAAATACACATGATAGTTGTGGGGCATATCAGTGTACCCCACAAATATTCCAACCTCTGCGGTCGGATCCATCTTCTTTCTGGCATCTTTCATCACATGCATGTAGACAGGTGAGATAAAAATCCTCAGATGAGAGATGTCAGGCCTCTTGCTAGAAAACGCCTCCTTCGGTGTACTCATGCCAAGTATCTTGTGAGGACAACGGTTCTGCACATACACTACAGTATTGCATGCCTTAGCCCACATGTGAAGGGGTAGGCCCTGATCATGCAACATCACCCGTGCAGCACCCACGATCGTTCTGTTCTTCGGCTCAGCAACCCCGTTCTACTGTGGGTTATGGGGTGCGATGAGCTCTCTCCGAATCCCTTCTGCGTTGCAAAATTCCTTGAATTCAGTAGAGATGAATTCACCACCATTGTCGCTCCTAAGAGCCTTCACATGCTTCCTCGATTCCTTCTCAACCAGCGCCTTGAATTCACAGAACTTTGAATATGTCTTGCTCTTCTTCTGCATGAAGAAGATCCAGCACTTCCGAGAGAAATCATCCACAAAGATCACATAGTACTTGTGCTTTGCTGTCGAAGCTACTGAGAAAGGACCACACACGTCTGTGTGAAATCTCTCAAGGATTGTCGTGGCGCGACTATCCTTCTCGTGAAAGGTGGCTTTTACATATTTTCCCAAGGTACACCCCTTGCATTGATCTGACTGTGCAAGAGTGCCCTTAGGAAGCCCAGTAGAAATCTGCTGTAGTATCTTCAAAGCGCCATGGTGAAGGTGGCCCAATCTCCTGTGCCACAGCTCGCCATCATCCTGGCTCACCACTACTTCCGCCTTGCATGCCATTGCTGCGTAGCCATCTACTTGCAAATGATAAAGGTTCTTGACTCGAACCCCTATCTTCCGGGTCTCTCTAGTTGTCTTACTGCGCAGGAAAGCCTTTCCTTCGCTGAAGACCACATCATACCCCTTGTCTTCCAACATCGCCACAGAGATCAGATTCTTCATCAATCCCGGAACATGCAATACTTCCTTCAATACGAAGGGTTTACCAGACTCCCTCTTAAAGGAAATGGTACCGATATCGGTCGCACTGTATCTACCATCATCGCCCATATCGATGTGCACTCCAAGATCTTTTTCCTCCGTATCCGAAAACGTATCCCGATCTCCCGTCATGTGAAAAGACGCACCATCGTCCAAGAACCATACTGATCCCATCACACTTGAGACCAAGCATGTAATCGTTGAAAAAATTCAGCTTCAAACCGGAGGCTAATGCCTTCTCATTATAGTTCCAAAGAAATTCTCTTATTTTTCTTCTTCTGCGGACAATTTGTGGCATAGTGTCCGTGCTAGTGACATTGAAAACACTTCACCTTGGACATGTCTTGCTTCTTGCCTTTCGCACCAGACTGAGAAGCTTTCTTGCTCTTCCTCTTCTTTGCTTTGGTAGCCAAAGCGCAATTTTCTTCATCAGATGCCTTTGATGAAGATCCATCCCTGGTAGTCCGCCTTATCTCCTCTTGCATGAGATCCGACCAAAGTCGCTCCCATCCCGGCAACTTCTCCCGACCATTGACAGAGTCCTGATAGGAATGCCAACTCTTCGGAAGACCAAGGAGAGCCAGGTCCACCAATTCCTCTTCATCGACAGTCACCCCCACACTTCCCAGCTCATCTCTGCATTGAGTGAACTTCGTGAGGTACTTGGCGATACTGTCGCCTTTCTCCATCTTAATGTTTCTGAGTTTATCCTTGAGCGCCAGCTTCCTTTGGTCGCTCTTGCTCTGGAATAGATCTTTCAACGCTTTCCACATCAAATATGGAGAAGCTTTTCCATGCAGGCTGGATACAATGTGATCCTTCACGCCCTCCAACAGAATCCTTCGACATTTTGCCATCTTTTTTTGCCAAGCCTCAACTTCAGCAGGATCAGTAGGATTTTGGACATCCATATCTACGAACTCCTTCAGCCCATTATCTTCTAAAACCGCCTCCATCCGATCTTTTTATGCAACATAATTCGAACTGCCTTCAAGGGCATATTCGAGTCGCAAACCATTGAAAGACATTTCAACTCCGGCACCAAGAAAACAATCTGCTGCAAAATTCGAATTCCAAACTCAAAAACTCAACTGCTTCTGGATCTGTGAGAACAAATTATTTCTAGCACAGAGATCGACTGTAAGGGCATTTACTGGATATATCACCTTTTAGAGAAAGGATGGATCCAGAGGCTACCTGGCCCGTTACAGACTCTGTCTACCGAAATAAAATTGTAATCACTGCAATAGATCCCGATGATCAATTCGCTCCGATACCATGTAGAAATTTGCTGAATAATGAATATTTATCCACTGAGATTATCCTGATCATACATTAATTCGAATTCATGTATAACACATAACCTCTTCTACAATCAATCATCAATTTGCGGAAATAGAAACAGTCGCATGCGCACATAAACACAATATGTAATGGGGAAAGCTTATAGCTAAAAACCCCTAGCTATTTTGTATATTATAATGGAAGAGAACATGTAACAATACATAGCACAATACTCCTCACAAGTACTCAGTACTATCTCCAGAAGTTACACACAAACTAGCTCAGTTTTGAACAAGTCACGGGTTCAAAACTCATCCACTATTTGCCTACCTCTACTGCGCAATCCAAGTTGGTGTAATGAGAGATCCAAGTTTGAATCTCCTTGGCTTCAACTGCGCAATCCTCATTGGCAATCTCCTCCAATGCTTGTGCAAATCTCATGCATAACTAATGTCGCAACTAATAGCAAACTCACCCTTTCATCTACCTCTTCCACTGGCCTTCACTGAACTGTCCATGCACTGTAGTCAACTGATGTGTTCTTGAGTTGAATGATGAGTTAATAATTAGTGAATTAAATAATATTTAATTCACCCCACTCATCTCTAGTGTATTAGCCAGTTAAACTAAACACAACTAGTTCAACTAAGTTAAACAGAACACAACTCCACCAACTATCTCATCAACTCCACCAAACTCCGCCACTTGAGTTCTAATTGAAGTCAACCATGCATGAGCTCACCAAACCCTTAGGAATAGCGTAATTCCTTCTGTCAGGTGCATGGGCCACATCCGTAGCTCCAACTGAAGTGCTGCAAGAGGATAAACTGAAGTTTATAGTCCAAATATTATTAAGGGCTAATAATATTTGACTGACCTATTTTTAGACAGGAAGTCTAGAAATAGACTTCGACCTGTATGTCTAAAAATAGAGGTCCATCTATTTTTACCAACTCGACCAATCATCCAAGAATAGCATACTGCAACTCCTAGACCATGCTCCATATGTCTAAAAATAGATATGGTCTAAAAATAGACTTTGCGCCAAAAATAGCCTACGGGCCCACTTAGTGAAGGCGACTTCATTTCACTAAGCTCCATCATCTTGTTGCATTTTCAACACAATTTGGATTTACTGCAACCCATAGTCTGGCTCATGGGTTACTATGCCAATGTATTTACCGTGATCCATAGTCCAGTTCAGGGATCACTAGGCCATGTGTTTGTCATTTCGGAGATCCACCCCACTCAGCTTCGAATTCATCTGACAATCTAACTCAACCAAAGTATGAGAAACCCATCTCATCAAAGCTATACATAAATGACAAGGCTAGGATGAAAACATTGTCACACTCGTAAAAACCCATGCCAAGACAGAAAAGAACCACATGAAATACCATGCATGCTAGATCTAGAAAGGAAATCACACATGCAAATCAATACCTATAAAGAATTTTGTTGTAGCTTCTTGATCATGTTCTTCCTTGCTTGCTCCTTCCTTCTTCTTGCTTTCTTTGCCTTTCTTACTTCAATGCCAAAGTGCTCCAATAAAAATCTAAGTGTCCAAGAGTGTGAGAGAGAGAGAGCGAGAATAATGAGAGGGATCCAAAATGATCTGAAAAAAGGTACCAACTGATCCTTAGAAGCATTTTTATCAATGAGGCCTCTATTTTCTTCATTTTCCTCCTCACATGCAACCTGCGACCTTTCATCTCCGTTTTCTCCTAATTTCCATTATTTTCATAAAGAAATGTGCCAACAATGCCATTTTTCCTTTCCAAAGCCTTTTCCAATTTCCTTAGCCATAATAAACCAAAGTGAACACCCGCTAGGATTTTTTTCCCAACATTCAACTTGGAATAAGTGTCCCATCAACCGTGGTTATTATTTTTAACTTTATTACATGGAATTTTCACCAGGGCTGATACATTTTTCATGCTACTACCTAAAAGGAGACGACAATCCCCTTAGACATAAAATATTTAATATGCTAGCTTACCTGGTCTTTACTTTTGCATACCTCCATGTCTTTGTCTTTGCCTTCTCTTCGTCAATTTTTCTCCACATATGCTCATATTCTTCTTTCTCTCTTTGCGAGGCAATGCACAAACTTGGTCTCACAACAATTCAATCTTCAAAAAATTGTATTGCCATCCAAAAGCACATATGCTTATATACGTGACTTGCTGAATTTTTGTATTCTAATGCATCCTCTTTGTATTCCACCTATTTGTTTCATGTTCTTCCAAATTTTGAATAGAAAAATAAAATTAATGGTCCACCAAATATTATTAAAGATGTAGCATCAGATTGCATAAGGCAAAACGATGATTTCATAAGTCAACTCCAATGTATATTTCTTTTTAGGCATTACATGATGCATACACACTTTTCTTTAGGAAAATACACATATATACACAATCTTCTCATTGAAAAAATGTGTATATTGTGTTTCATTCTAATTTTTGCTTGCTATTCCTTTCAGGCACACCATCAAATCATGCTAAACAACAACATACTCTGTTAATCTCTGACTTGAAATACACTAACAACTTTAGTAACACACACTCCAATACTCTGACAAGCATATCTCTTAAGTCACGCTAGCAACAATACATCAACATCTTCAAGCATTTACATCACAACTTCTGCAAGCATTTGAATTACTCGCAATATTATATTATCAACAATACATACATAAAGTAACAATGCATACTTATTGAATACCTCAAATACTGAATACATAACCAATAACATCAATGCTAAATAACTTTGACATCTCTTAAATTTGAAATCAACTCTAACTTAGACTAGTCGTTCACAAGCCATTAACCTGATACAAGAAACCTTCAAAAAAACCTTTTTCTATCAATAGCAACTTGATCAACAAATATAACTCAACATGGAACAAAAATAAAAAATGACATAATCAAATTTACAAATTCAATATAACACCACAATCTCTTATATATAAAAAATAAGAAAAAACATAAAATCAAATTTACAAATACATTCTTTAACAATTAACATATCAACTTTAGAATAACTTTTCAAATAAGTATAATAGTAAAAAGTACTACGATAAGTCACAATATCCGCAAGCAAATAATTATAACTATATCAACCAAAAATACAAAGAAAACACAACCAATAAAAAGTGTATAATACCTAGAACGCAATATGACCAACTAATTAAGAAAAACGTAATACCTAAAACCCAAAAACGTTAGTTAGATTATTGCAATGGCACAAATTTTAGTCGAGGGGAGAGGGCCAATAAAAAACAATTAACTGAGATAGAATAGTTTAACAATTAACTAAAGATAGAATAGTTTTGCAACTCATTGCATAATCTATGAAATTTATGCAATGAAATTTGAATTTCATAATTTAGGACAATTTCCAATTGAGTTATTAAGATAGAATAGTTTAACAATTAACTAAGATAGGATAGTTTTGCAACAAATTGTGTGATTTACAAAATTTGAATTTCGTATAGGAAAAGTTTCAATTGAACTATTTAGTAGATAATATAGTTTGCGAATAAAATTAAATATAGTTTATGAATAAAATGGTTAAGAAAAATGAATATCTTTTAAATTCAATATTATAAATACAAAATATTTAAGTAATATTTTAAAATAAAATAAGTCAATTATTTAACTTAGTTTTTGTTTAAAAGTGTCTTTTAAATAATTTCAAATTTACAATGTAATTTAGATAAAAATGAATATATATAAGATGGTTTGTGAATAAAATTGTTAAGAAAAAGTGAATGTCTTTTAAATTCAATATTATAAGTATAAAATATTTAAGTAATATTTTAAAATAATATAAGTTAATTATTTAACTTAGTTTTTGTTTAAAAATGTTTTTTAAATAATTATATATATGGATTGGTTTAAAATTTAATGAATGTCGTTTTCACTGAAACTAGAGATAAAATTTTAAGGATGGACATTTATTTTAAAGTTTAGAAACTTTAGCGAATTTTAATAGTCCTTTATATGTAAATTGTAAAATCTGTGATGTTATTTTTATAAAAATATTTAGTTTTCTAATAATTTTATATTAGCATATATATAATTTTGAAGATTTTTAGGGTAAAATAATTTTATAATATAAAATTTAGGTGAATCAATTTTCAAAAAACTTAAATATGCGAATTTTTTTTGGAAAAAACATGGAAAATGAACCCACCTACAAATATTAGCCCTTAAAAAATTTCCCTGACTGAAACATTGTTCTAGGCATATTGATCACTTTTAAAATACTTTTAACAACAAAAACTCAACTAATTGAACCAGCAGTCTAAATTAAAATATTCGAGAATCAATTAAAAAATTCTATAAATTTCATATAATCTTTATATTGAAAAAGCCTGAAAATTACGTTATTTCCTATAATATTTAGGATATTTACATAGAATTAAAACTAAATAACTTAAACACTTTGCTTTGTTGAGATAAAGAATGATCGCCTAATACTAAATCAAGTTAAGGACGACTTCGATTTGTTGAGATAGAGAATGCTACCCTAATTTTGGGGAGAAGCACGGAAGATAGATATTACTTCATTTATTAACAACTAAAAATGATTGGCGGTGAGCAACCAAATAAATTCCATGTCTTGATGTGAACCGTTATAAGCATTTTTTCGTAGTGACAACTATAACCGTAAGCATCATCCCATGTCATGATAATATGAAGGTTATAAGCTGCATCTTCATGACGTCGAGGAATTGAGACGTGCGGGTGTTGTGATCTCCACCATTTTGTAATGGGAGAATTTTGTCACACCACGCATTGTACACACCACGCCACACCACGCATTGTAGGGATGGAAATATATATAAGCAGGCATCTATATTCCTACGAAACCTGCAAGTTCGACATTGCACGCATATTATGTATGGACGCCTCTGCTTCAAGATCAATCACCGTAAAAGCTTTGATCCTTCCTAATTCCTCGCCAAACGATCGTACGCCCTACAAAATACTCACAGCAGTTGAAGCAATCAAAATAGCATCAATGGAAGATATGAAGCAACCACTGTCAGCGATTTTGCTTACCACAGTCATTTGTACCAAGGCGGTTTCTCATAGATAGGACAAGAGGTGGTCATCCCGTGGGCATGATTATGATTCATGTTTATTATTTTATACTAAAAGCATTTTTATTTTGGAAGGTCAAGTCAAAGATGTTTCCAAATAATAAGAAAGAGAAAGCATTTTTATTTTGGAAGGTCAAGTGAGAGATGTTTTCAAATAATACGAAGAAAGAGAGGCTTAAAAATATAACATATTTGTAATATTTTTCTCTTGATCGGGTTGTCGGGCTGCCAACTGACGATGCCAATGACACGTCATGGCGATGGGAGGCAGGTACGTGGCGGAGGCACGCGAAGGCCTTCACATCATGATCGAGGATGACATGTGGACGACTCCACCCATGAATAGTTATGACCGCATTAAGTTATAATGAAAAACAACCCGACACATCAGGTGGGCTATCATGAATGATTTGGGAAGTGTGCCGTCGGGTGAGGTGGGAGCGAGATATTTAAAAGGTCTTCACCATTCTTTGCATGTTTGTCATTCTCTGCATGTTTGGTTTCTATCGCGCACAGAGCTTCTGTAAACAGGCCAGTCGACGCTGGAGGACTTCGCAACCTGCTATGTATTGGTATGTATCCAACTCTCCATACGTCATAGCCATGAAATGAGTCTTTGTGTTCCGTTCTATGCGACGAAAGATATTAGTTTTCCTCGATTACATTTACCTGGTTCGATATATTGCAATATGTTGCATACATTTCATAGTCAATCCTCATAACATTATTGGCATGCAACATGCTTCTGGTTTTTTGCTTAGTTTCTTGAAATGTCTGCATACTGATAGCACTATGAAATACAGTGAAGTAGATATTCTCACTATGGATAGACGGGTTCTGATAGGCTTATATAGAATTTCTCTTTATTTAACCAGAAACGCTGTGAATTGGCCTTTTTATAATGACGTCCAGCTTCTTACTTTGTTATGGCCAGAAAGGATTTCTTGGCTCTATTATTATTGGTATGATTGGAGATGTAAGGAACCACCAGCTTACTGCATGGACAAGGCATGGCGCTGTTTTGACTTGCATGCTACCCATTTTGTGCACCCTGCTCTTTTCTCACCTCTGTCTCTGCATGGCCCCAATTTGAACCACCAGAGGTGGGAAATGGATCGAATGGCTTCTAATGATGTTAATGTAAGGGGTGACAATGTTAAGGGTAGAAAAATCGTTTTGAGTTGTCAGTGGATCAGTTATGTCGGTTGTTCTGTCACCTTTTGTCTTATAACTACTTCCCACTTTAAGGGTAATACTGTTAGTAATTTTGGAGGGACTATCCGGGTCAGGGTCAATGTGAGAAAGTGGAACAAGGGTTGTAACTCTTTGGTTTGGGTGTTGTCTTCTACTCTCTTTTATGGGTCTACTCTAGTTTATGGATCTACTCTGGTTTATGGGTCTACTCTGATTTACGAGTCTACTCTGGTCTATGGGTCTACTCAGGATGGGATTTTTGTTATCAATTTGAATCTTTTGAGTCTTTCAAAGTCGCAGTCTCCATCTGCAAATGGAATAAGTCAGGCCTGGTCACTCTGTCAATTTTCTATTCATTCGATATGTTTTAAACTTGTCATGTTGTGCACTATTACAGGTCTTCCAAGCAACTCATGCTTGCTGAGAAATTTGCTGGATGTAATATCCCAAAAGGGAGAATGCGGTAATACTTAAACACAATATAAGAACTGCAACTAAGTAAATAATAAATCTCAAGAAAACATCAGAATATACAGAGAAGCTGAGCCATTTTATTTTATGCAGATGAATCATTTACACAATTTACAAAAAATGAGTAGATCTAGCCCAAGAGAAGGTCTAGAATCACCCTCCAAACATGCTACAACTAGCACTGCGTAACTGGTGAGCTTACAGGAAGCAATACTGCGCTGTCCCTTCTACTGAAGATATACATGATCTGCTGCAAAAGGAAATGAATATCTAGGGAGCTCAGGAACTCTGATGATGCCAAGATTCAAGATCTGGCCAATGTGATGGGAACCCAAGATAACCCAGAAAGGATTTTCCAGATCTACAACTTTGGAAAATCACCCTCCTAGGATTTGATCCTTTTTCTGTTGGGATTACAGATCTGAAGCTAGAGCTGACAAATAGATGGATGAAATATGTCATAAGATCAGATCTAAGCTTGAAGGGCTGATCCCTTCTCCATATCTACAAGCTAGAAGCTCTAGACATAGCTTCTCAATCCTTCAATGATGATTCCAGCTGCTGCTACACAACTGCTCATAAAAATTGTGCTATAACGGAGAGAGAGGCTCTATGCATGCTGACATATGCTGCAATAGACTCCAGGCTGATGGAAATATTGATGGCAAGGTGAGGGGATGATCCCTCACAGGATTACTAGCTGAAATGCTAGAAACCTCCTTCCTCCTTTGGATCTGCAATAATGGACAATGTAATTCTGGATGGAATTACTGCTGCTAGGATGTCAATAAATTTTGGCCTGGTCCCAGATCTGAAATGAAGCTCGGGGAGTGCTGATCTACAAGCCCAAGGTGATAGGAATAAACCTTCACCGGTTCTCCAGCTGAAATACTGAAGATATCCTCCAACTTCCAAACTGATCTTCAGAAATGCACAATTTCTGAATATCGATGTTCTGCAGAAAGTAGGAAAAGATATGTGGCACCAATGCACGATGTAGAATGAAGTACAATACTCTTTCAAGAGCTACTCAATGAAAGAGGTGGGATTCCTAACCAGGAACACCCTGTGTAGAAATTATACAAGATGCATGTATATTACTGGACTCCCCTAATATAGCAATTTAACTTATGTTAAATATAGAATCCTTCCACTTAATTCTTTGCGGAAATTAAATCGCCAATTGCAAAACACATATGAAGAAAAATCAATCGCACATAAACACATTTGTTTAATGGGAAAGCTTAAAGCTAAAAACCCCAACTATCATATATTATGTATATCAATGGATCATGTAATAATCTCATACAAAGCTTAGTACATCAAGCTCTCAATACAATCAACAATCATTACACTTTCATGCAGAAATTTTCATATCTATGCACCAATATCTTGCCTCTTGACAGCCTGCCTCCACTGCGCAATCCCTGCTGAAGAAGACCCTTGAATGAATTCGAATTGGCCTTGCCTTGACTGTGCAATCCTCATTGGCATCTCCAATGCGTGTCAGATGCATTGAATGCATCACTACAGTCACAACAGATAGTCCATCTCACCCTTTCACCTATCTCTCCACTGGGTCTCCATTGGAACTGACATGCAAGTAGTTAACTGTTGTATTTTTTCAGTTGCAAGTGAGTCTCTATTTATGAATTAATTAAATAATTAATTCACTAAACTCTCACTAGTGTATCTTCAGTTAGAACTAGATAAAACTAGCACAACTAAGTTTAACTCACTTAACTGAGTTAAACTAAATAACAACTCCCATAACTACTCTTCCAACTCTGTCACAACTCTGCTACTTCAGTTCTAATTGAGTCCTCCATGCATGAGTCACCAACCACCCTAGGAATTGCGTAATTCCTTCAGCCCGCTGATTTGCCAAATATGTTCACTAAAATAAAGTACTCCAAGAGAATAAGTTAATATTTATTGTCGGATTATTATTAAGGGCTAATAATAATCGACATGCATCTATTTTTAGATTAGCGATCTATAAATAGACTTCACCTAATCTTCTAAAAATAGAATCTCATATATTTTTCCAACTTGATCAACCATCTACAAATATCATCTTGCAACTTATAGAATATGCTCACCATGTCTAAAAATAGACATACACCTAAAAATAGCCTGCGGGCCCCACTTAGTGAAGGTGCTTAATTTTCACTAAGCTCATCATCTTGTTGAATCTCAACACTCCCTCTCAACATGATAGGGATTATCCTTCACCCCGATCATGTCTCTATGGTATTCTAATTTGTTCCTGGTGAGATCCTTCATCAGAATATCTGCATCATGATCTTTCGTAGGAATGTACTGAAGCAACATGATCTTCCGTTGCACACAATATCTGATATGATGATACCGTATATCTATATGCTTATATCTATCATGAAACACAGGAGTAATCGAGATTTTAATGCAACTCTGATTATCACAATGTATCACTGTAGGATCTAAATGAGAATTGATTAAACTGACCAGGATCTTCCTCATCCAAATAGCCTCACATGCAACTTGAGTTGCTGCCATGTATTCTACTTCTGTTGAACTAAGTTCCACATATATTTGTTTCCTGCTGTACCAAGAAAATGTTGTAGATACGATACTAAAAACCCCTTCTGATGTGCTCCTACTGTTTGTTGGGTTGCCTGCCCAATCTGCATCTGTGAAGCCATGCAAATTCACCTCATTCGTCTGTTTGTACCATAAGCCATACTTAGATGTGCCCCTGAGATCTGTCAGGACATGCTTGCCTGCCTTCCAAAAGAGCTTGGTAGGCTTAGCCATCGCTTGACTAAGTTGGTTCACCACATAGCATATGTCTAATCTTGTATTAACTAAATACATGAGTGAACCCACCAACTGTCGATAGACAGTAGCATCCACTACCTCTGCCGATGTAGCATCCTCTTTCCTCCAATTTCCTGGAAGAGGAGTATCCATGGGCTTGAAGTCCTGCATGTGAAACTTACCAAGTATCTCCCGACCATGCTTTCCTTGAGACACAAATATTTCACCTTCTCGCTGCCATATTTCCAATCCAAGGAAATAATGAAGGAGGCCCAAATCCTTCATCTCAAACTCCTTTGCAAGATCTTCCTTGCATGAGTGTATCAACTGTTAATCACCCATTAGTATTAAATCATCAACATAAAGAGCAATGATTAAAATCTTACCCTCCACCACAATTTGGTATAGGTTTGCATCCGCCTCACTCTTGGTGAAGCCAAGTCTAGTGAAATAGTTGTCGATCTATGCGTACCAAGCACGGGGTGCTTGCTTCAGCCCATACAGCGCTATTTTGAGTTTGCACACATGCGACTCGCTGCTGAGGATCTCAAATCCTTCAGGCTGCTCAATGTACACTTCTTCCTCAATGATCCCATTAAGGAATGCAGTCTTCACATCCATCTGATGAATGTGCCAACCCATCTGCGCTGAGAGAGAAAGGATGGTCCTTATGGAAGAATACCGTGCAACAGGTGCAAAGGTTTCTTCATAATCAATCCCCTTGATCTATGAGAAGCCCCAGGCAACAAATCTTGCCTTATACTTCTCGACGCTCCCATCAGCAGCTTGATTTACCTTGTAGATCCACCTTGAACCTACCACTGATTTAGCAACCGGCCTTGGAACAATCTCCCAAGCATTGTTTCTGACAATGGATTCATACTTCTCCACCATGGCATCTACCCATGTGGGCTCCTGCGCTGCTTCCTCAAAGGAAGATGGCTCTGTCATGATACACTTGCTCATGAGAGCCATGTATCTATTGAATCGTTCAGGTGACTGTCTCTGTCTGTGTTGTGATGTAGGGACTCCTACATTCTATGTCGCATCAAGCTTTAGTCTCTCAGCTTCCGTGGCACGCATTCTGCCTGTTCTGATGTTTGGTTCTGCATGAGTGGACTCCTCCACTCCATGATCCTCCTCCTATGGCTAATCCACATCTTGAGGCTCATCTTTGGGAACTAGAAGTTCCTCCTATGCATGCAAGTGTAGCTCCCTCTCAAGCGACAACTTCATGGCTTTTTCCTCATTGAATTTTATATCTCGTCACACCATAGTTGTCCGACTATTTGACAAATACACACGATAATTATGGGGTGTTTCTGTGTAACCCAAAAATATCCCAACTTTTGCAGTCGGCTCCAGCTTCTTCCTGGTGTCCTTTGTCACATGAATGTAAACAAATGAGCCAAAAATATTCAAATGAGAAATATCAGACTTCTTACCAGTAAAAGCTTCTTCAGGTGTACTCATGCCAAGTACTCTATGAGGAGAGCGGTTTTGCACATAAACCGCAGTGTTACATGCTTCCACCCATAGGTGCATTGGTAGGCCCTGGTCATGCAGCATAGCTCATGCAGCACCCACGATCATTCTTTTCTTCCTCTCCACGACCCCATTCTGTTGTGGGTTATGAGGCGCTATGATTTCTCTTTGAATTCCTTCTTTGCTACAAAAGTCTTTGAATTTGTTCGAGATATATTCACCACCATTACCGCTCCTTAGAGCCTTCACTTGCTTCCCCGACTCCTTCTCCACCAATTTTTTAAACTCATAGAAATTTGAGAATGTTTCACTCTTCTTCTGCATCAAGAAGATCCAGCATCTACGAGAATAACCATCAACAAATATAACATAATACATGTGTTTTTTTATTCAAGCAACCGAGAAAGGTCCACACACATCTGTGTGAATTCTCTCCAGGATCACTGAATCACGGTTTTCCTTCTCATGAAACGTGGTCTTCAAAAACTTACCCATAGTATATCCCTTGCACTGATCTGACTACGCAAGATTACCCTTGGGAATTCTAGTAGAAATATGCTGCAAAATCTTCAAGGCACCATGGTGAAGATGGCCCAATCTCCTGTGCCATAATTCGCCCTCATCCCGGCTCACCACTTCTTCTATTTTTCCCATCATTGCAACATGGCCATCTACCTCCAGCTTGTAGAGATTCTTAACTCGAATCCCTATCCTCTTGGTTTGACCCGTTGTTTTATGTCGCAGGAAAGATTTTCCCTCGCTGAAAACAACGGCATAACCTCTGTCCTCCAACATCGCGACTGAGACCAAGTTCTTCTTCAGACCTAAAACATGCATAACATATTTCAACAGAAATGGTTTACCTTAATCCTTCTCAATGGTAATGGTTCCAATGTCGGTCGCACTGTATCTACCATCGTCGCCCATATCTATATGCATTTGGAGATATTTCTCCTCCAAGTCACTAAACAACTCCTTGTCTCTCGTCATGTGGAAGGAAGCAACACTATCAAGATACCACACCGATCCCATTGCGCTTGAAACCAAGCATGCGATCAATGAGAAATAAATTTCAAATTGTGAGGCTAAGGCCTCACCCGCTGCAACTCCAGCAGCCTTCTTGTTCTTTTTTTTTCTGTGGGTAGTTAGTGGCAAGATGCCCATGTTCGTGACAATGAAAACACTTCACTTTAGACAAATCCAGCTTCTTGCCTTTAGCCTCGGATTTTGGATGGGATTTATTCCCCTTCCCTTCCCTTGCTTTGGCATCCAAAGCACAATTCTCTTCATCATCATTCTTCGATGAAGATCCATCACTGGTACTTCGCCTTATCTCCTCCTGCACAAGATCCGACCCAAGTCGCTCCCAATCCAACAGTTTCTCTTGTCCATTGACAAAGTCCTAATAATTGTGCCTACTCTTAGGTAACCCAAGGAGAGCCAAGCTCACCAAGTCATCATCTGCAACTATGATTCCCACACTCCCCAACTCATCCCTGCATTGGAAAAACTTTGCGATATATTTCGGAATACTATCGCCCTTCTCCATTTTGATTTTTCTAAGCTTATGTTTCAACGCCAACTTCCTATGGTCGCTGCTACTTTGGAAAATATATGTCAAAGCCTTTCACATTACAAATGGAGTGTATTTCCCATGAAGGCTTGACAAAATATGGTCCTTCACACCTTCCAACAGAACCCTTCTTGTCTTCACTACCTTCTTTTTCCATGCATCAAGTAATGCAGCATCGCTAGAAGTAGGCTTAGGAAAATCTCTATCAATGAACTCCTTCAGAC
Source organism: Pinus albicaulis (assembly GCA_034641835.2). Lineage (NCBI taxonomy): Eukaryota > Viridiplantae > Streptophyta > Pinopsida > Pinales > Pinaceae > Pinus > Pinus albicaulis. The sequence goes on along the minus strand of CM076570.1, from coordinate 279,683,113 downwards.
CATTATCTTCAAGCACCTCCTCCATCCTGTCCTTCCAGGCTATTTAGTTCGAGCTACCCTCAAGGGTATACTCCAACCGCAACCCATTGAAAGCCATTTCAATGAATACTCAACTGTCGCACCAAGAAATTTCTGCAGCAAATTCGAATTGTCCACCAGCACAAAACTCAGCACCGCTTCAAGATTGCAATCTTCAGTGATTAACACCACTCTGATACCATGTATAAATTATACAATATGCATGTATATTACCGGACTCCCCTTATCTAACAAATTAACTTATGTTAAATACAGAATTGTTCCACTTAATTATTTGCGGAAATTAAATCGCCAATTGCAAAACACATATGAAGCAAAATCAATCGCACATAAACACAGTTGTTTAACGGGAAATATTAAAGCTAAAAACCCCAACTATCTTATATTATGTATATCAATGGATCATGTAATAATTTCATACAAATCTTAGTACATCAATCTCTTAATACAATCAACAACCATTACACACTTGTTATAGGTCAATTTGGGCACCATTCCCAATGACCTGGTTAACTGGACATCATCTCCAGGACCAATGATCAAGGGTCTATCATTCCCTATCATTTCAGTTGCTATATGCCCTAAGACAAGAAACAAGACAAATCAAGCAACACTTTCATCAAGCAAAGGTTTCCATGGTTTGAAGCTTTTTATTTAGCATATGAGAGCTCACCAACGCAGACTCTAAGGGGCCTAAGTGTGTTGCATATGCAAGTAGCCCCATGCAAGGTTGCTCTGAAAAGCACTTCTCGACATTCACAGGTGTGTTGGTCACATTGGGAGAAAAATTCTCATTGTTCCAGAATCTCCACCTGGCCAGTGCCTTCTATAAGAGTTCACATGTGTCAAGCTTCAGATCCAAGTGTCTATTTGACATCTACATGATTGGAAATATGTCTTGCCTATTTTTGGAAAGTTATTGATTGCAAAACAACCTACAGTTCATCTATAAATTGAACACAGATCTAAGTTTTTGAGGAGTAAGAATTTGAGTAGAGAAATGCTGGAGGATTTTCAATTGAGAGTTACATTTTTGAAGCTGTTGCTGGAGAGATTTATGATGTGATGAGGCTTGGGAACTTTGCTGGAAGGTCACTTCAAATCAATCACTAGGTTGTAACCTCTCCTTCTACCATCAATAAAGAGTAATTATTTTTTTTCCCTACATGCATCTGTATTGCCTTTGATTTTCTATACTGTAAGATCTTGGTTGATGAATGTAGTTTATGCTTTACTAATTTAGCTAACTATCTTGAATAGATATCTATATTATTGCATCTTCTGTTGTTTCAGTGTTCTTTCTTGCAGGAAGCATTCAGCTCACAAACCACTTGAATTTGAAGCTGCAACAGAAGCGACAGAAGGAGCCATTTGGAAGTGACTGAATAAGTAAGCCTCCAATCCTTTCTGTGTATCTATTCTGAGTTAGGAGAAATGGTAGTATAGTCTTTCACCTGTTGTTCTAGACTAGCACCTGTCTAGGGAAGCATAATTTATATGTAGATTACAATTCTGGCCCAACAAACTGGCGACTCCACTGGGGAGAATTTCTCTTAGTTCTAGGTGTTTTTAGTCTCTGATTTTCTTTGTTTATCCACCCAGTAGCTATTACATACAAATATTATACTTTTTCAGAGCTTAATTTTCAAAGACAATGAGTTAAACAGTAGCATTTTTCCTTGTCTACTACGCCCAACGCACCCTTAGACTGGACACAGTGCTTTGCAGAGCATTGTCTCCCTTCCAAGCCTGCGTTGCAGAGCACTGTCTCCCCTTGGAGACTGCGTTGACTCCTGAAAGTGACCAAATTCCTTTGAATTTGACTTTGCAAATTTCTTCAGTTTTGTTTGCTGTTGTGTTCTAAAAAGTTTGATGCTTAATTGACCAGTGAATCTATATACTTCTTCCTCCTTTGGCTGAAAATTTGTTCAATGTTTGTTTAAAAAAGTTTTTCTTTATCATTGACAAGTTGATTTCAAAGTATTTTTTATGGTCGCATTAAGAATCATTTTCTTTCGAAATAGGAAATTGTTGTAAAATCTTCATTTCCTTGATAGGACAAATTGTTGTTGAAATCCTCACTTTTCCTTCAAAAGAGAAATTGTTGTTTGTACTCTTCATTTCTTGAAAGTAAAAAGAATTTGAATTATTGATCTAGTGCACCTAGTTTATTTTCTGCATTTATAACATTAAGGAAACTAAAAAGAAAAAATTGCATTTGCAAGTAGGATTGTGTGTGTTTTACAAAAGGAAAATTAGGAAATCTGCATTAAGTTTTTGATTCATTGATTTTGTTTTTGTTCATTGATTTGTTTGCTCACGAAGTATTTGCTCTCTTCCCTTAGTAGCTAGGTTCTTCATTGAAAAAGCTAAAAGTGAAAGTTTGTTTATCATTCTTAGCTTTCATTTTAGGAATTTCATATACATCATCGCGGTGAACCTGAAAGGCATATTGTTAAGCAAGATCAACATAAAATAAATCTCAATTTACTTAACAACGCATTGGAACCATAACGATAACATTTAGAAGGTCTAGGCTAGAGATGTGTTTTGGCGTCGTAAAACATAGCAATTATCATTAACTTGTCTACGATACATTCCAAGTGTGATACCTCACACCACGTACGTAAGTATATCGTAGCTCATCCACGTACTCTTAGGTATATCGGGCAGTGTTACAGTACGATAAGTATAAAGGGGTGCTCTCACTATGCGGTTTCACATCAGACAACGCTAATATAGACTTGGGCCTCCACGTACCCTCGGGTATATTTGGGAGGAAAACTTTTAGGTGCTATCCATCCATACTGAACCGAGTCGACCACCCTGAAATTGTGATACATCGAACACAGCATTCGGAGAGATTACCTGCCCGTACTTCTTGGCTTTCCAGGAGGTATTCTGCAGTTCACAGTTTCTTGGTAAACCCTTTTGCCTAGCATTACCCTCTTTTTGTTTTTTTTTTTCGTTGGTTAAAATAAATCAGTAATCGTGGAATAACAAAATCCTATCCCCCGTCGTTTGCGTAGATTAGCTTTAAAACTACCTTTACCACCAAAAGTTACTTCTGGTAGGCGAAGGCGATCACGATATGCCGAATCAAGTACAATTCGTACCTCTGGTGAAACATCATCTTTTAAACCAGAGTTAGCTCAAATTGTTTCCACACATCCCGGTTCATTTACTGTTGTCGAAACGGAGTCTTCACAGCTACTCGTGGTCATGATCCATTCAATCGCTGAGACCATACCTCCTGGACCCAATGTTGTTCAATCACGAATTGATCCAAATCATGTATCTTCTTTGCTAGAAAATTTGAATCCTGAAGTCGAACAGCCGGAAGTTGTTCCTACCTTGGTCACTCCACAAACTTTTGTAGCCACTGAAACTCTTGTATCACACAATCAACTGTCTGAAATATATTTTGGGCCTAACGGTGAAGTTCTTCCTCCTAGTTTAATTGCGATTGAAGAAATCCCACAAGACGATACACCTTTAAGTCCAACCCATTTTTGGGGAGACCTTTACCTGCACCAGTCTTTTCCTCAATCGTTTCCATCTGCTTTTGTTGATCCCATTGTCATTCAATATCTCGTAGATTTTGGAGAGTATACATTTGGTCATACAACCATGTCTAAACCAAAATCTTCAGTTGGGTCTGTTGTTCCAATTACGTCATCTCCTACCCTCGCTACTCCGTCGATGTTCACGACCTCACCAGATTCATATATGCACGGTGGCCTTTCGGTCCCAATAGGTTACAAATCAATATCTATCACCTTCTCTGGTACATCTTCAAGACCATGGTATTTACCAATGTCATCATCTGTTATTTTAACTGGTAGTCCTATAGTTAGTACTGAACGACTTGATCCATTACATACATCATTAGGGAAATATCAAGTTGGTCCTTATGGGTCAATTCCTTTAAGTACCATATCAACTGGACTCCCAGCATTTGGAGAAAATTATTTTTTGTCTTATTATCCTCCTTATGCTGGGGGGAAACCTTTGGTCACCCAATATGACTGTACTCAGTCACATTTTGTTCAAACTAATGTTGATATGAATGTTTGTTAATGGCAGCCCACTCTACCTATCCAACCACAAACGGTTGTACACTCGTATCAACCGGTTCAACCTGTTACACCCACTTAATTACCACTTGTTAATACATCTATACCCTTGTTACATAATCAAAATATTTTACATCAACCTTATCAGACAAGCTCTTCGACTCAATCTCATCAAATGTTGGGTCCACAGACTCAAAATCCTTTTGTTAATTTACAACAACCTGTATCAGGGAACATTTATTCACAAGCTAGTGTACCATTTTATGGGATGTCACAAATGCAACCTGGTTATACATATCAACCGAATCAAAATTACACTAATTTGGGTTCTAACATTGGTGGACAGACCCCTTGGAAACCACAAGCACAAATGCCTCAAACTTCATTTCAACAAGTATCATATCCAGGATTTGGTCAATAGAATTCTCAAGCGTTTGCTATGAAAAACAACCCTTATCTGGGTTACCAGCATCAAATTCCGTATGCTGGTGCTCAAAGACCTGTTGCTCAAGCAATTACATCTTACCCTAGCTATGCTCAACCTGACCTTAACAGACAGTTGCCTTTTGTTGCAACCTTGGAATTACCAAATTTAAACCAGTTAACCAATGATCCTTTCAATTATGCTCCTTGGTGGCCGATGATACCTCATAAATTACCCTCTGACATTCCTAAATTCAACGGAAACCCTATAGAATATCCGTTGACTCAAGTCATGAATTATCATTAATGGTGTTCATCAAATTCCTTGAATGATTATTCTGTTCGACTACATCTTTTCCAGCGTATGCTCACAGGTCCGGCTGCTAAATGGTACATTGAGTTACCTAGAGCTTCTTTCGACAATTTCACTACTTTAGCTACTATATTTTTGACCCATTTTCAGTTACTGATCAGATACAAAACTGGAACGTAACTCTTTACCAACTTCAAACAGAGTAATGCTACTCACATTTCAGATCCTATTCATGAGTGGCGTCGTCATCAACGAATGGTTAAGAAATTTGTTCCCGATCAGCTCCCTGCTAAACGGTTCATTAAGTCCCTGTTACCATCTATAACTGAGGATGTGGCTAAAGGTGGCATCATCACAGAAGAGCAAGTTATTACTCGTGCCCAATATTTATACTTGATTTATACTCAGTCTGGCACGCTTTATGAAAAAATTGCTAATGCATCGCGATCTAATTTCAATGTTCCTCCTCAAATAAAGGACTCTCGTGTCATAGACGGCTTGATAGGCACTGCAAAAACACACCACACTACTGCATCTGATCCTGCTCCTACTTCCAAAATTAATGCCATGTCATTTGAAAAAGGCAAAAGTGACAAGAAACTAGGAGGTAAGAAAAAAGGGAAATCAAAGAAAAAGCAAACTTCTAACCCATAGGAAAGATCATCTGATCAACCGTCTGGACCACAGAAACCTCATTATCCATGCATAATCTGTAACGTGGAACACTTTGTTAGGGATTTTCCTCACCGTGTTGAAGTCTAAAAAATCATCAAGACTTCTCATGCATCAGTTGTGTTGACAGACCCATTTCCAAATTCAGACACGAATTTGGTTGCTATGGATCCAAATCCTAGTTACCAAGTGTTAATGTTATCGACTACAAAACCTTCACAATATATTTTGGTGTCGATGCGGAATAAAGACTATGGTAGTCTGGCCACTGATCAACCTACTACCTCGACAACGAATCCATCTAATGAATCAGTACAACCTTCTATTATTCCTGAATTGAAAATTAAGCCACCAAAGGGAGTAATCCATAAATCGACATATAATCCTCGAGCAAGAGCTGAACAAAATTATAATATAGTTGAATATTTGGCTCAATCCCCTTTAGCTATGTCCGCTCTTGAGGTATTACAAAATTTTCCCTCCCAGAAGCAGGCTTTATTGTCGGCCATTGGTGGAATTGATCCAACTGATTCTAATCTTGTCGTCTTTAATCATACGGGCTATGTGCCACAATTACCAGCAGAACTGGAATTCTCCATACACGTAAATATTCTTAATAACCTTGTTCATCGTACTATTATTGATGAGGGAGCATCTACGTGCATTATTTCTCTAAACTAGTGGAAGTCACTTGGATTGTCGTGATTATCACAATCATCAATGACGTTGAAGGCTTTTGATGGAAGAACATATAAACCTTGTGGTATTATCAATAACCTGCAAGTTGAATTAGAGGGAAAAACAATAAGTATTGATGTCGAGTTTGTTGATGGACCCCTTGACTATAATATTTTACTCTGAAGACCATGGGTATATGCAATGACTGCTATTGTTTCTACATACTTTAGAATTATTGCCTTTCCACATAAAGGTACAATCACAGCCATAAATCAATTATCATTTTTTGCCTCCGCTTCACAGGTAACTAGAAGCTTTCCGTTTTTTCACTTACCCCAACTAGAAATTCAGAACATTGGTGTAGGAATCTTAGAGGATTCCACTCTTATGGGAACCTTTGCATTACCACCACCCGCGAGGTCGGCAGAAATTGCAAGCATAGAGACCTTCTACATGATCTCTTCCACTCTATCTGGCTTAAGGAAGAGTACGGGTGATTCTGATATTTATACGTTGGATGGTGTTTTACCGGCCAAACCTATTGAGCTGGCATAGCAATCAATCTATTTGGCTTGGGCGGAAAATCCGAAATCAGCGTCACCGAGTGTTTGGGTTGATCGTTCATTAGGTTTCGGTACTCCATCTGATCCATTTTCCTCAAAATTTTTGACAGATGAAAATATTTTGGAAGCTATGATGTCTGAAGGAGAACCATGGGAAGATTATCATCATCGTTCCCATCTTCCAAATTATGAAGAAAATAATCTCAGTAAACTATATCACCCATCCATCAAAACTTTCTTTTCGAATTCTTTTCAGATTAATGCAATTGAATCTAAGCGAAACTTATCAAATATTGAAGAAATGATTTCTATCGATATTTCAACCAAACCTGGCATTGTAGAAAATATTCATGTCAGTGTATCTTTTTCTCCATCAGAACTTGATTCATATCGCTCTCTTTTTCGTGAATTTCGTGATGTATTCCCTTGGTCTTACGAGGAAATGCCAGGCATAGATACTAGTATAGTTGAACACACTATTAATATGTATCATGATGTCAAACCAGTGCGTCAACGACTTTGTCCTGTTCATTTGAAGAAAGCCACTGCCATCAAAGCAGAAGTTGAAAAATTTTTGCGTGCTGGTTTCATTTACCGTGTTCCGCGAACTGAGTGGGTTTCCAATATCGTTCCTGTTATGAAAAAACAAGGAACCATTAGAGTGTGCATCGATTATCTGGATGTCAATCAGGCTTGTCCAAAAGACAACTATCCTACTCCCTTTATCGACCATATTATTGACGACTGTGCTGGATGCGAAAATTTTTCGTTCATGGATGGATTTTCCGGCTACAATCAAATCAATATCCACCCAGATGACCAACATAAGACAACATCCATCTGTCCCTGGAGAAAATTTGCATATAGGAAACTTTCGTTTGGTTTAAAGAAAATTGGGGAAAATTTTCAGAGAGCAATGGATTATGCTTTCAATGACATCAAGCACATTGTTCAACCATATCTAAACGATTTACCAGGGCATTCACGAAATTGGATTGATCACCCGATGCATTTGAGAGCCATTTTCTTATGCTGCCAACACTACAAGATATGCCTCAATCCACACAAATGTGTGTTTTGTGTTGGTTCTAGTCAATTGCTCAGATTCGTAGTCTCAAAAGAACGAATTCGAATAGACCCACTGAAGGTACAGGCCATTCTTGATTTGCCTGCAACATCAAACTTACTTCAGATACAAAAAATTCAAGGAAAGGCTAAATTCCTAAGAAGGTTCATTCCAAACTACGCCGAAATGGCTAAAGGATTTACTTGATTATTGAAAAAAGGAGTTCCCTTCCATTGGGACCAAGTTGCGCAAGATTCTTTGTATGTTGTCAAGGACCATCTTGTCCGAGAATCATTAATGTATCCTCCTAATTATCAAAATGATTACTTCCTATATATCGTTGTGGCTGAAATGACCATCGTAATGGTTTTGGTCCAAGTATAAAATGGAATTGAACATCTGATCTATTATTTGAGTCGTAATCTCAATGATACGGAAGTTAAGTACTCGTACGTGGAAAATATTTCCTTGGCCACTATTCAAGATATCCAAATATTTTTCCATTATATCCTACTCCGAAAAACAACAATAGTTTCGGATTGCAACCCCATGACTTACATCTTATCACATCAATTGATGGGGGGGGAATATTCAAAACAGATTGTAATTTTGCAGGAATTTGATTTGGAATTCATCAAATCTAAGTCAAAGAAGTCTTTAGTTTTGGCTGAGCTTATTTGTGACCTTCCCTCTTATAGTACTTCTACTATGTCGAAACCATCTATTCCATATGAGTCTCTGTTTCTGATTGGATCATCTAATCCCTGGTATGGATATTTCATCATTTATCTCCAAACCCAAAATTTTTGACCTAATACCTCTCGCTCTGATCAACGACGTATTCGATACCAAGCCAAAGATTATCTGATCATCGGCGATACACTTTATCGTCGTGGTGTCGATACCATTTTAAGGAGGTGCCTCACTCATGAGGAGGCTGAAAAAGTATTAAATGATTGCCATGCTGGGGCTTGTGGTGGACATTTATCTAGATATGATACCACGCAGAAGATACTCCGCGTCGGTTACTTTTGGCCTACTATTTTTTGAGATTGTATCCTCGCAGTCAAAAGTTGTCATGCATGCTAGATTTTTTACTGTAAAATCCGCAAACCCCCAGCGCCAATGCATCATGTTTTCTCTGCTGGACCATTTATGAAATGGGGTATTGACTTCATGACCTGTAACCCTCCTTCGTCTGAGGGGCATGGTTATATTGTTATCGCGGTCAACTATTTTACCAAATGGGCCGAAGTGATGCCTACATTCAACAACACAGGACAAACAGCTGCATTGTTTTTCTTCAACCATCTTATTGCGTGGTTTGGGGTCCCACAGGCTATAGTTATGGATCATGGGAAGAATTTTCGCAACCATATGATGTCTAAATTGAATGCCAAGTTAGGATTTTCACATGATAATTCTACTCCTTATTATCCACAATCAAATGGACAAGTTGAGGCTATTAAAAAAATTCTTAAACGAATGCTTCAACGAATGATAGGAGTCCATAAAATGAGCTGGCACTTGATGATTTACTCCGCCTTGTGGGCATATCAAACCTTGGTGAGAAATGCGATCAGATTTACTCCTTTTCAATTGGTGTATGGTCTGGAAGCTATCTTACCAATCCAATGTGAAATATCATCGTTAAAACTCACGATAGACTTGTTATCTGACACCTCAGAAGAAGAAGCATGTCTCCTTAACCTCATCAATCTATATGAAACACGTCATGAAGCCCAATTGGCCAACGAAGCACATAAGAGATGTATAAAGGTGCAATACGACAAAAATTTCTAGCCTTGCATCTTCTCAGAGGGCGACTTGGTCCTTATTTACGATCAAGAAGCTGATGTAATAGGTACAGGGAAATTCGAGCCATTGTGGCATGGCCCCTATATTGTCAAAAGAGTTCTTGCTAAGATTGCCTATGAGTTAGTTGATTACGATGGGATTCCATTGGCACAACCTAGAAATGGGTTGTATTTGAAACGTTACTATCCTTAATCATGAGCGTAGTAATTTTTTGTATTATACTATTTATATGATGTTGATTTGAATTCACTATCTTAATTTGTTTTTAGATTTTTCTTGACGTTATTAATCTGCTTTAAATTTCATCGCAGATGACTAAATCTTCAGAACCATTTGTTGGATATGCTGATGGTGCTAGTCGTAGTACGCAAAATCTATCCTCTGTAGCGTGAGCCATTTTCTCTCTGAACGGCGAGTTAGTGAGTTTTCAAGGGATTTGTATTGGTAGATCAATGAACAATATCGCTGAGTATAGCACGTTGATTGAACTTCTCTCTAATGCCATTTCATTTGGTATTAACCATATAATCATAAGGTTAGACTCACAACTTGTGGTACTACAACTTACTAGTATTTATACTGTTAGAAATCCAACACTTCTTAGATTGTTCCTAAGTGTTCGAATTTTGGAGAGACATTTTGATTTCATTCAATATCAACATATTTCTAGAAATTTGAATACTTTAACTGATTCATTAGCTAATCAAATTTTAGACAGACATTTGTGACATAGGTAAAGAAAACATTCACATAATTGAATAGGATTGCACATTAAACATAGGAAAAAATCCGAAAACACATAGATAGATAGTTACAGGTTTTTTACAAAATTTGTGCCCAAGATACATTGGTCATCTGACCTCAAAATGTATGCAAAATATCACAAGTAAACTAGTGGTGCTCATGGTAACATGCTATAGATCTAGCAATCCTACGAAGAAACCGCATCCAACGGTTAGGAACCCCGATAGTGTGTCGCTGTAGTCACATGGGAAGCTCTTCGATCTGGCAATCTGGAATCCCAAAGGTCAACCCCTCTATGTTCTGTTGAAGCTCATCCAGAGTCTCAGCCATATCAAGGTCTTGAAGGACAGCACTACCGACAGCCCTCTCTGCTGGTGCATCTGCTTCGCACTCTGGTTCCTCTACTGGTTGAATGTAATCAATATCTGCATTACATTAAACATTTAGTTTAGTCTTTGAAAGAAATAAAAACACTAAAACATTGTATAAACCTTATAAAAAAAAAAAAACATGGTTGAATCATTCTTACCCATTGCACCCCACTGAGCGCCTTCTGGTAATACTAGATCTGGATCTCCTATGCTGATTGGCCTGCATGATGACCCATGAGTCCTATCCATCTCTGCATTCGAGGTTCTCTAGGACTAGATATATCCAATGTTACATGTTGTGGCTGCATCAGTGGAATCCGTTCCAAAGCGAAGGAGATAAGGATTGAACCATAACTGAAATTTTTCTTCCTTCCTCCCTTTGCTTTATTCAGTTGTTCCTTTATCTAAGATAGAACAGCTTCAGACCAGTTGAATATTTTTGGCTCTAAGCACTCTAGCGCATACTACATATATGATCAGTTCGCTACATATAGTGTAACGGTGCCAGCAAGTTTAGCGATCGTGACAAGGATGGTTCTCAAAGGCAAATCCCTGACATCCCGGATGTTTATTTTCCCATATTTGCTAGGTTCTGACCCTGGATAGCAATACTGCATAGCATAATCCCTCACTGTCTCTCCTCCAACGTAGACCCTGTGAGAGAAATGGGCAAACCTCTCCTCAACAAACCTGTGAGAAATTACACATCCTCAAATATTATGGACAACACTTGATTTTTTATGTCAAATGCCTCTATCGTTGGATCCCATGCTCGAACTAAGAACTCTAAGAGTTCTATTTGTTGCCTCATTCCCGACAATTTGAAGTACTTAAGTAGCCCGCAATCCCTTAAAGCTCTTACAATACCCAAATCATTCAAGGCAATCATATCTTGTTCTTCATGTTCTCTTTCCCTCCATGTAATCGTCATTATAATCCGATGGAAACCTGAAAATCAACCATAAGATTCATTAGATACCATTCATTGCAAAAAACTAGGCAAATTTTAGACACAACATAAAAATCAAAAACTTGAACTATGCCCAACGCACTCCCTGGGCTAAGATAGTGCGTTGCACATGCAGGTACCCTTCACTGTACTTGCTATGCAACGCAGGTTTTGACATTCAGGGGTGCGTTGCCCTCATTTTGGGCAGAATTTATCCTAGGGGCCTTAAAACACTAAAAATATGCAAAGAATGGAATGAAATGAATACTGAAAGAAAGAGGAGGTTCATGGCACTAACATGGATCAAACGGCAATGAAATCTGTCCATAGAAACGACTGCAATCAATGACTGAAGTTCAGGGGCAAAATCGGGTTCAGAGCTCCAAAATTCAAATGGTAACTATGGAATGGTAAAAATGAATAGTGAGACTACTTTATATAGTCATTTAATTGTTTGCAAGTTAAATTTATTGCTATGACTATAGTTTTATTATGTTTTTATCATGAAACAGGTATTTTTTAATCCATTTGATGTTGTCCTGAACAGGAAATACAACTGATGAACAGATTAGTCGTGCAGATTTATTCAAAGAATGACTTGACCACAAAGCATACTTTTTCTCCTCATTTTTCAAGCTTTGTTAAAAACGAAAAATTATTTGAAGCGCACTTTTATCTATTTTTCGAGCTTCAATAACAGTGAAAAAGGAACCCCTGGAGTCTTCTTTCAGCCATTTTTAGACTCCAATAATGTGAAAAGATTGTTGAGCACTTGTCTTTTCCAGCTTGTTAAAGTAAATGAATTGATATCTACTTAGTATAATTTTAACCCTTTTCCGGACCAAGATGGATTATTTACGAAAAAGGAATAACTTGGTTAAACATGACCAAAGAGGTTCTCTCAGATATTATTTTACACTTTTTCGGATCTGAGTGACAAATTTACGAAAAATTACTTTTGGAGTTCTCTTTCGTCCTCTTTTTTAGACTCTCTAAATATGAAAAAGGACTGGGCTATCACTGTCGTTAAGATCGTTAAAACAAAAAATAGCGACGGGCTTGTCGATCATGGCAAGAATAGAGTTTCATTCATCGCTATACTCATTAAATTATTAAATAGCGATACTTTATTCTCCCGAAGGGTTGAATTAAAGATCAAGAAAATGCTATCCTCCTCAATCTTGCTAAAAAATAAAGAGGTACTGGTCAACAAATGACCGGGGAAAATTTGGGAAAAGTAAGTAAAGTTTCTTTTTGGTAGCAAGTCACTCTTGAACGTGACACTTCTTTCATTCCATGTCCGTGACTGTTTGGGTTGGGTAATCATCTTGACGGTTCATTCACACCTATGGTTCATCATACCTTCACTTCAGTTTTGGGTCAATGCTGCCAACTCATCACAGTGTCAACGATATGTTCAAGAGAAGTCATCTAGTGATTAAAAACTCATCCATCTGTAATACTCCTAAACCTTCATTTTCATGACCGTCTTCCCTAAAAAATTTCTATATCAAGTCATACCCTTGTCTCTGAAATCAGTAACTCCTGTTTTGCAATAAGGTGACTTCCTGCCAATGACAAATCAATATCCAGGAAGTTCACTTAGAAACATCAGATTCTAGTACCGTGAGGCTTGTTACAACATCGACAAGATCCTCGCTTTCAGAACTTTGACCGAAATATTTCGTTTGGCTTTCGACATCAAATCATCTATTCATGCCTTACGAAATATACTGCAGTACCTTGAGGGCGATTGACATTAATGGTGGTTCTCTCACATTTGTTAACAACTCACATCATTGGCTGGTAATCAAACGATGTCTTTCCATGTTCGACGATAAATAATATATTCACATGGCTAGACTCATACCCGAATGATCGAGTGAACGAGATAAGAAGACCCCAGATCTAGTTTCATCCATCCGAGCTGTGATTTTAGGATTGTTGTACACATCATCTGTACGGTGACCTTACATACAGATTTTCATCCAAACATGGGCCTATATCTGTAGGCGTGTCTTCATCTGGGCAACATTCCAATGTAGACGATGTTCTGAATTATGTACATGTTATTAGATTGTTTTATGTGCTGAACATGGGAATGTCTACCCTCAGAAATTATGATCAATAGAGGATATATCATGATGTAATGTATTGTAAGATTGATGCAGGTGACCACTCCGTTTCATTTCCAGACTCATCACAGTGTAAAGCATCTCAATAAAATGTTCTTATTATTTGGATCTCATGCTTTAGGGGGAAATTGTTATAGGTCAATTTGGGCATCATTCCCAATGACCTGGTTAACTGGACATCATCTCCAGGACCAATGATAAAGGGTATATCATTCCCTATCATTTCAGTTGCTATATTCCCTAAGACAAGAAATAAGACAAATCAAGCAAGACTTTCATCAAGCAAAGGTTTCCATGGTTTGAAGCTTATTATTTAGCATATGAGAGCTCACCAACGCGGGCTCTAAGGGGCCTAAGTGCATTGAATATGTAGGTATCCCCATGCAAGGATTCTCTACAAAGCACTTCCCGACATTCACAAGTGCGTTGGTCATATTGGGAGCGAAATTCTCATTGTTTCGAAATCTCCACTTGGCCAGTGCCTTCTAGAAGAGTTCACATGTGTCAAGCTTCGGATCCAAGTGTCCATTTGACATATACATGATTGGAAACATGTCTTGCCTATTTTTGGAAAGTTATTGATTGCAAAACAACCTACATTTCATCTATAAATTGAACACAGATCTAAGTGTTTGAGGAGGAAGAATTTGAGTAGAGAAATGCTGGAGGATTTTCAATTGAGAGCTAGATTTGTGAAGTTGTTGCTGGAGAGATTTATGCTGTGATGAGGCTTGGGAAATTTACTAGAAGGTCACTTCAAATCAATCACTAGGTTGTAACCTCTCCTTCTACCATCAATAAAGAGTACTTATTATTTTTCCCTACATGCATCTATATTGGCTTTGATTTTCTATATTGTAAGATCTTGGTTGATGAATGTAGTTTATGCTTTACTGATTTAGCTAACTAGCCTGAATATATATCTATATTATTACATCTTCTGTTGTTTCAGTGTTCTTTCTTGCAGGAAGCATTCAACTCACAAACCGCTTGAATTTGAAGTTGCAACAGAAGCGACAGAAGGAGCCATTTGGAAGCGACAGAAGGAGCCATTTGGAAGCGACTAAACAAGTAAGCCTCCAATCCTCTCTGTGTATCTATTCTGAGTTAGGAGAAATGGTAGTATAGTCTTTCACCTATTTTTCTAGACAAGCACCTTTCTATGGAAGCGTAATTTATCCGTAGATTACAATTCTAGCCCAACAACACTGTCATGCAGAAATTTGCATATCTATGCACCAATTTCTTGCCTCTTGACATCCTGCCTCCACTGCGCAATCCCTGCTGAAGAATACCCCTGAATGAATTCGAATTTCCCTTGCCTTGATTGTGCAATCCTCATTGGCATCTCCAATGTGTATCAGATGCATTAAATGCATCACTATAGTCACAATAGATAGTCCATCTCACCCTTTCACCTATCTCTTCACTGGGTCTCCATTGGAACTGACATGCAAGTAGTTAACTGTTGTATTTGTTCAATTGCAAGTGAGTCTCTAGTTATGAATTAATTAAATAATTAATTCAATAAACTCTCACTAGTGTATCTTCAGTTATAACTAGATACAACTAGCACAACTGAGTTTAACTCACTTAACCGAGTTAAACTAAATAAAAAATCCCATAACTACTCTTCCAACTCTGTCACAACTCTTCCACTTCAATTCTAACTGAGTCCTCCATGCATGAGTTACCAACCACCCTAGGAATTGCGTCATTCCTTTAGCCCACTGATTTTCCAAATATGTTCACTGAAATAAAGTGCTCCAATAGAAAAAGTTGATATTTATTGTCGGATTATTATTAAGGGCTAATAATAATCGACATGCATCTATTTTTAATTTAGCGATCTATAAATAGACTTCGCCTAATCTTCTAAAAATAGAATCTCATCTATTTTTCCAACTTGATCAACCATCTAGAAATAGCATCCTGCAACTTATAGAATATGCTCACCATGTCCAAAAATAGACATACACCTAAAAATAGCCTGTGAGCCCCACTAAGTGAAGGTGCTAAATTTTCAAGCTCATCATCTTGTTGAATATCAACACCCTGTGCTAAACAACACTTGCAATCTTTGCTAAACAACCAAAGAAAGAAATGGAATGTCACATGAAAATTCCAGATCTAAACAGAACTCAAAATCAATAATAAATAGCCTCCTTCATTGTTGTCTTCATCTCCTTTCACTAGTACATTTGGTGGAAATTCTGACACTTTTGACCAAATGTCGAAAATTTCCCCAAATTTTATCAATTTTTCAAATCCCGCCCACAATTGTCGCTATACCGACGTTTGGATACAAGTGTCGGTATTGCGACACTTAGAGGTAAATTTCAGTTTTGTGATGTTTGGATAAAAGCGTCGGAATTGCGACAGATTGAAGGAAAGTGTCGGTCTAGTGACACTTAGAGCTAAGTGTTGCTATTGCGGCGTTTGGAGAAAAGCGTCGGAATTGCGACGGATTGGAGGAAAGCATCGCAAGACCGACACTTAGCTCCAATCCGTCGCAATTCTGACTCTTTTCTCCAAATGTCACAATAGCGACACTTAGCTCTAAGTGTCACTATTGCGACATTTGGAGGGAGAAAAGTGTCGGAATTGCGACGGATTGGAGGAAAGTGTCAGTCTTGCGACACTTTCCTCCAATATGTCGTAATTCCAATGCTTTTCTCCCTCCAAATGTCGCAATAGTAAAGGAAAAGTTAATTTGTCATTTTATATCGTGGGTTAATCGCTTCGGTGAACATCTTTTGGTCAAAGGTTCTTTATAAAATGAACAGTTATTTATAAAATACGAGTGAGTGGATAGGGGTCAAACACCTAGCAAGATCACGCAGCTTTCGCCATCGTAGTGTAGTTATATGTAGCTCATAGGATTCTTCATTTTTATGGAGATTTTATAGTTTAATTACTCCCAAAAGCATAAAGCATTGGCCAAATCAAAGAAAATTGGCACAGTGGATCTCCAGAAAACCCGATGAAAAACAAATAGGGAAACTGGCTTTTGCAACTCCAAAAATTAGGCTAAACTCTATATGTTGGTTGTACACCAAACACAAATTGAAGTGTCATATTTTATTTTTAGTAGTAAATTAATAGATCACCCAAATCAAATCGGATGGAAATTTTCTTGTCAACGTCCAAGCAGTTGAAATAGAGATCCAAATATGTAAGAATTGGTAGTTTCCTAGATCTGTAGAAATAAGCGCTAAAATTTTGTTCTTTGAGAGATAGAGATTTGTAAACTGTTTCGATAATATAATGTCAATTGACAAGCTATTAGAGTGATAGAGATTTGCAAACTATTTCCATAATGCAATGTTAATGAACAAGCTGTTAGGTACGAGGCAAAGGACCCATTAATTGATTTTAGCCTTCCTTGCATTAGTGAAACTTGAGGGAGTAACAAGATATGGGAAGGAAATTTTCTAAGAAAAATGGTTTATAAGGAGTGAGATTCATTCCATCCCTTACAATTTTCAACACACAAAAATCCATAGTTTTGTAGAAAATATATCCCTCACACAATATATTCAATCTTTGTAGATAATGAATCACATTGCATATGAATTAATCAAAATAAATATTCCTTTTGTTGACAAATAAGTTGCATTAAAGACAAAAAAAGAACTTAGATAAAAATAGCTTAATGGATTGACCTAGTGAAGAACCAATCCTCTTTGGTAAGATCCTCTTTTTTTTCAAAATTTTTAAGAAATGTTAACCATCAAAATTTGCTAAGTTGTGACTGCATGGGTGCCCTGTGCAAGTTCGTGCGGCCCGTTTGCCGTTGCTCCCTTGTGCCTTCGTTCGTTCGTGCGCGTTGTGTCACACCGTGTGAGGGTGCTTGCCCAAACGTATTCGGGTCGGGTCATTTCATTTTAAGGCGGTCGTATCATATTTGCTAAGTTGTGACCACATGGGTGCCTTATGCACGTTTGTGCGGCCCGTTTGTCATTTTCTCCCTTGTGCCTTCATTCAGTCGAGCGCACCATGTCATTCGTTTGAGGGCACTCGCCCAAACCCGTTCGGGTCAGGTCGTTTCGGTTGAGGGTGCCCGCCCAAACGTGTTCGATTCAGGTCGTTTCGGTTGAGGGCACCAGCCCAAACGCATTCGGGTCGGGTCATTTCGGTTGAGGGCAGGTGCTGTATCAAATTTGCTAAGTACTTGTGACCGCACGGGTGCCCTGTGCACGTTCGTGCAACCCGTTTGCTAGTTGCTCCCTTGTGCCTTCGTTCAGTTGTGTGTGCCATGTCTTGCCATGTGAGGGAACCCGCCCAAACGCGTTTGGGTCGAGTCGTTTCATTTGAGGGCGGTCATATAAAATTTGCTAAGTTGTGACCACACGGGTGCCTTGTGTACGTTCGTGCAGCCTGTTTTCCGTTTTCTCGGTAGCCCACCGTGTCATTTCGTTTGAGGGAACCCGCCCAAACCCGTTCGGGTAGGGTTATTTCGTTAGAGGGTGGTCATATCAAATTTGCTAAGTTGTGACTGCACAGGTGCCTTGTGCACGTTCATGCGGCCTGTTTGCTGTTTTCTCCCTTGTGCCTTCATTCAGTAGCCCACCGTGTCGTTTCGTTTAAGGGCGCCCGCCCAAACCCATTCAGGTAGGGTCGTTCCATTTAAGGGCGCCAGCCAAAACCCGTTCGGGTAGGGTAGTTTTGGTTGAGGGCGCCAGCCCAAACGCATTCGAGTCGAGTCGTTTTGGTCTCGGTTCGGTTGAGGGCGCTTGTATCAAATTTTCTAAGTACTTGTGACTGCATGGGTGCCCTATGCACGTTCGTGTGGCCCGTTTGCCGGTTGCTCTCACTAGTACATTTGGTAGAAATTCCGACACTTTAGTTTTGACACTTTTGACCAAATGTCGGAAATTTCCCCAAATTTTATCAATTTTTCAAATCCCGCCCATATCAGTTTTGCTAAGTTGTGACTGCCTAGATGCCTTGTGCATGTTCGGTGGCCCATTTGTCGTTTTCTCCCTTGTGGCATCGTTCGTCTTGTCACATCTTGTGAGATCGCCGCCCGACCAGGCGCATTCGGGTTGGGCTGTTTCGTTCAAGGGAGCCTATATTAGTTTTGCTAAGTTGTGACCACCCAGGTGCCTTGTGCACGTTCGGGTGGCATGTTTTCCGTTTGCTCCCTTGTGGCATCATTCGGTCAGTCGCACCATGTCGCGCCGTGTGAGGTCGCCTGATCGGGTGCGTTCGAGTCGGGTCGTTTCGTTCGAGGGTGCCCATATCAGTTTTGTTAGGTTGTGACTGCCCGGGTGCCTTGTGCACGTTTGGGCAGCATGTTTGTCATTTGCTCCCTTGTGGCATCATTCAGTCGAGCGCGCCGTGTCACGCCGTTTGAGGTCGCCTGACCGGGCGCGTTCGGGTCGGGTCATTTCATTCGAGGGTACCTGTATCAGTTTTGTCAAGTTGTGACCGCCTGGGTGCCTTGTGCATGTTCGGGTGGCCCATTTTCTATTTCCTCTGACCTTGTGGCATCGTTCAGTCAGACGCGCCATGTCGCGCCGTGTGAGGGCACTCGACCAAGTGCATTCGGGGCAGGCCATTTCATTCGAGGGCGCCCGTATCAGTGTTGCTAAGTTGTGACCACCCGGGTGCCTTGTGCACGTTCCAGCGGCCCGTTTGCCATTTTCTCCCTTGTGGCATCGTTCGGTCGAGTGCGTCATGTCGCGCCATGTGAGGTTGCCCGACCGAGCGCATTCGGGTTGGGCCATTTTGTTCGAGGGCGCCCGTATCAGTTTTGCTAAGTTGTGACCACCCAGGTGCCTTGTGCACGTTTAGGTGGCCCGTTTTTCGTTTTCTCCCTTGTGGCATCATTCGATCAGGCGCGTCGTGTTGCGCCATGTGAGGTCGCCCAACCGGGTGTGTTTGGGTTGGGTCGTGTCGCGCCATGTGAGGTCGCCCGACCGGGTGCGTTTGGATCGAGTCGTTTCGTTCGAGGGTGCCCGTATCAGTTTTGCTAAGTTATGACCACCCGAGTGCCTTGTGCATGTTCGGACAGCCCGTTTTCCATTTTCTCCCTTGTGGCATCGTTCGGTCGGGCATACCGTGTCGCGCCATGTGAGGTTGCCCTACCAGGTGCGTTCGGGTTAGGTCAGGCCGTTTCGTTCGAGGGCACCCGTATCAGTTTTGCTAAGTTGTGACTACCTGAGTGCCTTGTGCACATTCGAGCAGCCCATTTGTCATTTTCTCCCTTGTGGCATCATTCGGTCGGGCACACTGTGTGAGGTCGCCCGACCTGGCGCATTCGGGTTGGGTCGGGCCGTTTCATTCGAAAGCGCCCGTATCAGTTTTGCTAAGTTGAGACCGCCCGGGTGCCTTATGCATGTTCGGGCGGCCCGTTTGTCGTTTGCTCCCTTGTGGCATCGTTCAGTCGAGCGCGCCGTGTCGCACTGTGTGAGGTCGCCCAATCAGGCGCGTTCGGGTCGGGCCGTTTCATTCGAGGGTGCCCGTATCATTTTTTCTAAGTTGTGACCACCCGGGTGCAGCCTTGTGCACATTCGGGTGGCCCATTTGTCGTTTTCTCCCTTGTGGCATCGTTTGGTCGATCAACTATCCCTTTCGAGTCGAGTTAGGTCGTGTCGTGTGAGGCCGCCCAAGGAAACGCGTTCAGGCGTGTTGATTTGGGTCTGGTCGGGTCGTGTCATGTGAGGCCACCCAAGGAAACACATTCGTACGGGTCGGGTCGAGTTGGATCTGGTCGAGTCCTGTCGTGTGAGGCCGCCCAAGGAAACACGTTCGTACGGGTCGGGTCGAGTCATGTAATGATGGCGCTCAAGGAAATGTGTTCGGGTGGCTCGGGTTGGGTCTAGTGATCGAGTCTTGTCGTGTGAGGCCACCCAAGGAAACACATTCATACAGTTCGGGTCGAGTCATGTAATGGTGCCGACTAATTAGCTAGAAACGAGTTCAGGTTAGGTTAGGTCGGTTCGTGCCATATTGTAATTAAGGGCACCTAAGGAAACACGTTTGGGCGGGTCGGGTCGGGTCGAGTCGGGTCAGGTCATGCTGTTTGAGGCTGCCCAAGGAAACGCGTTTGGGCGGGTTGAGTTGGGTCTGGTCCGGTCGTGTCGTGTGAGGCCGCCCAAGGAAACGCATTCGGGTGGGTCGAGTCAGGTCGGGCTGGGTCGTATGAGGGTGGTCGTATCAAAAATTCTAAGTTGTGACCACCCATGTTGCTTGTGCACATTTGTGCTATCCATTTTCCATTTCCTCCCTCATGCGCCCTTTGTTCGGGCAGGTCACGTCGTGCCGTGTGAGGGGCGTGCCACAGGAAACTCGTTCAGGTCAAATCGTGTGAGGGAGGTCGTATACAAAATACTAAGTTCTTACCGCCCATGTACCTTGTGCATGTTCATGCAACCCATTTTTCATTTTCGCCCTTGTGCCTTTGAGATTCAGGTGGGTCCAGTCGGGTTGGGTCGTGTGATATCGCCCAAGGAAATACGTTTGGATCGGGTTGAGTGGGGTCATGTTGTACCGTGAGGGCGCCCAAGGAAACATGTTCAAGAGGGTCGGGTCAGGTTGGGTCATGTGAGGGCACCCAAGGAACATGTCCGGCTAGTTCGAGTCGTGTCGGGTTGTGTCATGAGGGCACCTATGGAAATTACACGTTTGAGTGGGTCAGGTCGAGTCGTGTACTGATGCCGCCTAGGGAAACGCGTTCGGGTCAGGTCAGGTCGGGTCGTGCCATATTGTGAGGGCACCCAAGGAAACACCTTCGGGCGGGTCGGGTCGGGTCGGGTCTAGTCAGGTCATGTCATGTCATGAGGCCACCCAAGGAAACACATTCGAGCGGGTCGGGTCGGGTTGGGGTGGGTCATGTGAGGGTGGTCGCATCAAAAATGCTAAATTGTGACCGCCTTAAAATCCAGTGCCTCATCATAAAATTATCTCCTTGTATAATCGACCACCATTACAGACGTTTACACCACATTTGGTTTAGAAATTTAGTAGGTAGGTAGGGTGCCCCTATCTCCCATCTCCATATAGAGTAATTTGGTCACATATTATTTCTCCTATGGTACTAGTTCCTCTCTCTTAAGTCCTATCTCTTAATAAACAAAGAAGACATGGTAACAAGCAACAATACTTACAAAATTTTTACATTGAGACGCAAAGAATAAGCAACTAATGTGCACAAACAGAGACCAATGAAACTATCATCTTAACCCCTAACCCCTTAAACACTAATTCCCAACCCCTAACCCATTTAACCCCCTAAACCTATAAACCCCTAACCCATTTAACCCCTAAACCATAAACCTCTAAACCTTTAACCCCTAACCCCTAAACCCTTAACCCCTAACCCCTAAACCCTTAACCCCTAACCCATTTAACCCCCTAAACCCCTAGTAAACCCCTAACTCATTTAACCCCATAAACCCTAAACCTATAAAACCTTAACCCCTAACCCCTTAAACCCTAAACCATTAAACCCTTAACCCTAACCCCTTAAACCCTAATTCCTGACCCCTAACCCTACTAACCCCCTAAAACCTAACCCCATTAGCCCCTAACTTCTAACCCCTAAAATCCTTAACTGCTAAATCCCCTAACCCCCTAAAATCCTAACCCATTTAACCCCCTAAACTCTAAACCTATAATCCCTTAATCCTTAACCCATTTAACCCCCTAAACCTCTAAACCCCTAACCCATTTAACCCCTAAACCATAAACCTCTAAACCCTTAACCCCTAACCCCTAGCTAAAATCCTTAACTGTTAAATCCCCTAAGCCCCTAAACCTCTAAATGCCTAACCCATTTAACCCCCTAAACCATAAACCTCTAACCCTTAACCCCTAACCCCTTAAACACTAATTCCCAACCCCCAACCCATTTAACCCCCTAAACCCCTAAAACCCTAACCCATTTAACCCCATAAACCCTAGCCCCTAACCCCTAACCCCTAACCCCTAACCCCCAATCCCCTAAGCCTTCCAAATTAGAATTAGCTTTGAAGAAGTAATTGTTTTCTTACTTCTGCCTAATTCACTATATACTCAGATCATGAATGTGAGAAGGCTGTTTGCAGATTATATTATTATTGTATCAACAGTGTAATTATTTCTGTGTAGTTATATCTTTCTAGTCAAAAACCTCATCTTCAGAAATAATTTCTTGTCATTTTCAAAACTGACTATTTCATTGAGCACAACATGTAGTTTATCTAATACTTTATTGAAGCTAAGAGCTCCATCTTTGGGGCAAGCTACTTTTCGGGCGCTAACTCCACTATGTGTGGGGTTAATTAACCCTATGCCTACAAACTGTTTGCATATTGGATTTTGTGGGGGTAGATAACTCGTAGCCATATCACATAGGCCCCATTCACTTACAAAGGTTCTCCAAACTCTGCCCCCAATTTGGTTGATCTTGCTGATCAGCTTGAAAATTTTGAATTTTCATTGATGATTGATTTTCCTCTCACTTGAATGCAAAAGGAAGATGAATTTCACATTTTCCTCCATAATTTCCACATTCGACATCTATTGTAGCTATTCATCTATGCTCATCTGGAATCACCACAAGTTGTACTTTTTTTTTGCAATGGATTCTTGATGTTGATCTCGACGAGATTTCTCCTCCTCAAAAAACATATCCTGGTTGTAAGCATGGTTGTGGTATGTTGATGTTCAGAAGAAAACTACAACTTGTAGCCCTTGATCTGCTAGGGGCCGGTTACTTTGATATTAACGGTGGTGTATTCATACTCCTTCTGAATAACCAATAAAGGTTCAAGGAAATTGACCAATATGTTGTCAAGTTTTATCTTATCCATCTCTGGGGCAAGCTGTTTTTCGGCTAACTCCACTGCTTTTGATCTCAATTTTTCCAATTGCTTCCTTCTCTCATATGATACCTGAGCCTTTGCCTTTCTCTTCCCTTCTAATTCTGTAACAGTTTCATAGTGATGCCAGCCAACTTCTTTGGAAAGCCTTCTTAGCTAGCAGACAATACTTGTGACCTGGCTGAAGCCTCAACACTTTCAGAGTATCTGGAATGACCATTATCTTCTTCTGGTCATATGGTGGGGGAACCCCTTCAAAATCCCTTCGGGCAGCCCATTTTCCATTTGCTCCCTTGTGGCATCGTTCGGTCGGGCGCACAGTGTCGCGTCGTGCGAGGTCGCCCGATCGGGCGCGTTCAGGTCGGGCCGTTTCGTTCGAGGGTGTCCATATCAGTTTTTCTAAGTTGTAACTGCCTGGGTGCCTTGTGCACGTTCGGGTAGCCAGTTTTCCGTTTGCTCCCTTTTCGAATCGTTCGGTCGCGCACGCCATGTCGTGCCATGCGAGGTCACCCGACCGGGCGCGTTCGAGTCAGGCTATTTCGTTCGAGGGTGCCCGTATCAGTTTTGCTAAGTTGTCACCACCTGGGTGCCTTGGGCACGTTTGGGCGGCCCGTTTGCTGTTTTCTCCCTTATGGCATCGTTCGGTTGGGCACGTCGTGTCACGCCGTAGGAGGTCGCCCGACCGGACATGTTCGGTTCGGGTTGTTTCGTTTGAGGGTGCCCATATTAGTTTTGCTAAGTTGTGACCACCCAGGTGCCTTGTGCAAGTTCGGGCGGCCCGTTTTTCATTTTCTCCCTTGTGGCATCGTTCAGTCAGGCGCACCATGTCACACCGTGCGAAGTCGCCCGACAGGGCGCGTTCAAGTCGGGTTGTTTTGTTCGAGGGCGCCCGTATCAGTTTTGCTAAGTTGTGACCACCCAGGTGCCTTGTGCACGTTCGGGTGGCCCGTTTTTCGTTTTCTCCCTTGTGGCATTGTTCGATCGAGCGCACCGTGTCGCACCGTGTAAGGTCACCCAACTGGGCGCGTTTGAGTCAGGCCGTTTCGTTCGAGGGTGCCCATATCAGTTTTGCTAAGATGTGACCGCCCAAGTGCCTTGTGCACGTTCGGGCGACCCGTTTGTCATTTTCTCCCTTGTGGCATCCTTTGGTCAGGCACGTCATGTCGTGTCATGTGAGGTCGCCCGACTGGGCACATTTGGGTCGGGTCGTTTTGTTCGAGGGTGCCCATATCATTTTTTCTAAGTTGTGACCGCCCAGGTGCCTTGTGCATGTTTGGGCGGTCTGTTTGCCATTTACTCCCTTGTGGCATCGTTTGGTCGGGTGCGCCATGTCGCGCCATGTGAGGTCGCTCGACCGGGCACGTTCGGGTCAGGTTGTTTCGTTCGAGGGTGCCCGTATCAGTTTTGCTAAGTTGTGACCACCCGGGTGCCTTATGCACGTTCGAGCGGCCTGTTTTCTGTTTGCTCCCCTGTGGCATCATTTTTTGTGTTGCGCCATGTGAGGTCGCCCGACCGGGCACGTTCAAGCCGGGCCGTTTCATTCGAGGGCGCCCATATCAGTTTTGCTAAGTTGTGACCACCCGGGTGCCTTGTGCACGTTCAAGCGGCCCATTTTCCGTTTGCTCCCTTGTGGCATCGTTCGGTCGGGCGTGCCATGTGAGGTCGCCCGATTGGGCACGTTCAGGTCGATTTGTTTCATTCAAGGGCACCCGTATCAGTTTTTCTAGGTTGTGACCGCCCGGGTGCCTTGTGCACGTTCGGGTGGCCCGTTTTTCATTTGCTCCCTTGTGGCATCATTCGGTCAGGCGCATTTTGTAGTGCCATGTGAGGTCGCCTAACCGGGTGCGTTCGGGTCAGGTCGTTTCGTTCGAGGGTGCTCGTATCAGTTTTGCTAAGTTGTGACTGCCCAGGTGCCTTGTGCACATTCGGGTGGCCTGTTTTCCATTTGCTCCCCTGTTGCATCATTTGCCTGATTATCCTTACTAAACCAAAAATTTCATTGAAAATAATCATTCATACCATAACATTACTACTTCCATTTTAACCACATAAAACTTATTTTTAAGTACCATAGTTCATCTTTAATATCACATAATTAGAATAAAAAATCAACCAAAATACCTAGTTTATGAAATAAAAATTCGTCGGGGGAGCTCTGAAACCCTAGCATGGTGGCCGCAACCCTGGTTCGCCAGTGGCATTTCCGGCTTACTTCTGCTATTTTGAACTTGGTTATCCACTAAATGGTTGGAATGGGGACCCTTCCTCGGCTATTGTTTGGCTTACAGACCTTGGGGCTCATTTTTTTTGTTGGCCATTTGCTAGTAATTTGTGGTTTCTATTGACTTCACCCGCCTTTATAGGAACATGTTGGGACTGCTGTTGGGTGGGGTCTTGTAGCTATTTCCTCTGAACCCTTTCTTCTTGGGCTTGAAGACTCTTGCTGGGCGACTACCGTACTGGTTCGCCTGTCGTATTACTGGCACTATTGTTGATTCGCACTTGGTATCCACTAGTGGTCAACAATGGGACCCTTCATCGGCCGCTGCTTGGTGTACTGAACCTCGGGTCACAATTTACTTGTTGGCCATTAGCTGCTCATTCTCTGCGGTTTCTATTCTGCTCACACCTATAGGATCTTGTTGGAACGTTGTTGTGTGGGGTCTATTGCAGTGACTCATGGACCCTATTTGGTCATCACTAGTCTTTTTATGAACCTGTTTTCTCGGTGCGGCTGGGCGCCTATTTCCTTGCGTCTGTTACTGGTTCCACCGGTAACCATTAGATTTTTTGCTGCTCCGGATTCGATCTCTGGCCTATCAGTGTGGGCCTTGTCTTTCTCTATTTGTGGTTAACAGGAATTGGCCCGAACCTGTTTCGCTGGACAATATGAGCAACTACGATGATGAAGTGGATTACATAGAGGATCCACTAGCCGGGGTTGACATTTTGGGGCATCATTCTCAGGAGGAGGGGGATGGGATGGATGACATGGATCCGGTTCCAAAGGATGCAGTGCTAGATCGGCCCACCCATATCGATGTGGAGGGTAGCTCATCTCCCATTGGACAACTTGAACAGTTCAACTTTTCCACACCCTCACCCATGAATAATGGGTTATGGGGCATTTCACTGGCCGAGAACATGACTTTGGCTGAGGTAGATCTAGGGCTCTCGAAGCCATTTTTGGATGTGGTGTACTAGAGCATTGGGGAGGCATCACTTACCTTAGAACACCTCAATATCGGTGGTTCTATTCCACACTGCAGCATTGCGTTTTGCGGATCGAATAGCGGTGGTGCAACAACATGTGGATTTGTGGCGTGTGCACCTTCCTCAGCCTCATGCATCTTCTCAAACTTTCCAGAGGAAACTCCCATCCCGGAGAAGACGAACTTGTCATCGGACTTTGATACCTCTGTTGAGCTGGGTCTGGGGCACAAAAACAAGGGCAAGAAGCACAAAGTCACTAAGAACAAGCTTAGAAAATTCTATAACTTTGGACGTGAGAGTGGCATGGAGGATTGGGCGCACATTGCTGCTACTATGGTGGTGGGGAAGGTGCACGGCTAAAAGTACTCTACTGTGCGACTGAAGTAGTGGACCCGAGAGATCTGGGGAGACACTCTCGAAAATTTGTCGGAAGTTCTTGTGTTGACCAAAGGATGGTTTTCCCTTATATTTTCCCAACCAAAAAAATCATATTGGGCACTCAAGCATTACTGGCATTTAGAAATGCACCCTGTCTACCTAAAGCGATGGGTTTTGCTTTTTTATCCCAACAAGGAAAATGCAGGCGCTAGCCCTATCTGGATGAGATTGCCTGGTCTGCCCATGCAATTTTGGAATGACACTGCTCTCCGAAACATTGGGGATCATTTTGGGCTATATCTGGACCACGATAGGTCCTATCTCGTTACTGGTAGCAGGGAAGTTTCTCGCATTTTGATCTTCTTGGACACTCGAGATGGTCTTGATGACAATTTCTATATGCTCTTTGATGGAATGATGTGGCAACAGGTACTTTATTATGAAGAGGTGTCGTTTCGATGCAGGAAATGCCACGAGGTGGAGAATTTGTATAAATAATGCCCAAAGATGGGTTCTGTAAAGTCGGATGTCAAGAAATCCCACTCTGTGGCTACTCACATAGAACCTATTATCAGAACTGGCCAGGGTTCGGAGGGTGAGCAGCTGACAATGTCGAATCATCCGTCTGATGCAGGGATGGTGATGACCCAACAAATTCCAACTTGGCCAGTCACACACCCCAGATCACTTGCACAGGCTACTCCGGTGACTTCTCAATGCTCTTCGACTATCCCGGGTACATCTCCTGTAACTGACTCTTTGAATTATAATATCTCTTCTGATTTATCATCCATTACTCTTCCTTGTATATCATATGTTACTGCTATTTCTACTCAATGATACCCTTCGATCTTTTGTACCATTGCACAAGCCCCGCCATCATTTACTTCCATTATTCAACAAACATCTGCTAACCCTACCTCTTGCCACTCATCTTCTCGCTCGGAGTCATCCACTTCAAGACACAAATACTTTCTGAGATCCCTCACTCAACCTCATTTAGAGGACGCTTTTGGCATTGGCCCAGGAATGGGTTGCCTCCCAAGAAAGACAAGAGGCAGACCATCTTCTATGGCTAAGGCCATCAAGCAGGCAAATATAGAGGTGGAGGCTGGCACATAATCATCCCTTATGTGGGTCCTTAGATCAAGGCGACCCTATCCACACGTTACATCATGATTTGTCTCTCCTACAATTACAGGGGACTGGCCAACCCCGATAAGAGATTGGAACTAAGGGAACTTATTGCTCAGAAGCCTATTGACATTTTATTTCCACAAGAGACTCTAGGTGAGGGTAATGTGGTTGCTATTATCCTAAAATATTTCCTAGCCAACTGGACCTTCATTACATTGGATTCCCACAGAAGATCTGGTGGATGCGCATTGGGTATCAACTGTAATAACACCTGGATGATTAATTGCTAGGGACGGGCTGGGGTTCTTGGAATGGAGATTATATTTGATCACTCTGAGCAGGTGTTCTCCCTGATAAATGTTTATGGACCTTGCTTAAATAGAGAGGCCTTCTGGAACTCCTTATTGTCCTACACCCTACTTACACTTCCACACATTATTCTAGGTGGTGATTTGAATTTCTCAATGGGCATCTCTGAGTCCTGGGGTACTCATGCTACCCCTGATCCTTTGGCTGAGTTTTTCAACTCCAAGCTTGGGACTATCGACCTCATTGACATTCTGACCACAAAGATACAACCCACTTGGAGGAATAGAAGGACTGGAGATGCGGCATTGGCCCATAGGTTGGATAGTTTTCTGATCAAGCAGCCTCTTCTCAACACTTTAGCTCATACTCGTCAATGGGTGGGGCAGGGGGGAATGTCTGATCATTATCCTATATTCCTGGAATTTGAATGTGGTCCTTACAGGGCTTGATCACCCTTTAAATTTAATTCCATATGGCTACAACACCCAGAATATCACACAATGGTTACCCAGGCCTGGCAGCATTGTCAACTAATGCCAGACATGGACCCTTCCTGGATTGTCAATGAAAATATCTTGTGCATCAAGAACCTAACTATTAAATGGGTTAAGAACAAGAAGAGACTGGAAAGAGAAGCACTCAATCCGATCGAATATGAAATTGCACACCTCAACAACTCTGATCTTATTGGCTACCAGTCCAGTGCCTCCAAAGAGCATCTTATTTCCCTTGAGAATGCAAAGGCAAAGCTCCTGAGATAAAAAGAGGAGTATTGGAGACTCAAGAGTTGAGCTATTTGGCTTCAGGCAGGGGATGAAAACACAAAAATTTTCCAACAACATGCTAATGGTCGTAGGTCCATAAATAATATTTGGGAACTGACTGATTAGCATGGTTTTGTGGCACGTACACAATCACAATTACATGATCTGGGCACTCAGCATTTCACCAACTTATATAGAGCTCCTCTTAACATTGATCTCCTGGATATTATGCATATTACTCAATATTTCAATCGATATGTGGAACATGAGCAGATTGATGACCTCAATGCACCTGTATCTATGGGGGAGCTGGAGGGGGTTTTGAAATGGTTCAAAAAGACAAAATTCCTGGGCCTGATGGCTCGCCCATTGATTTTTTTATTCACTTTTTTGAACTAATGGAAAATCACCTATTGATTATGATCGAGGACAGTAGGATGAGAGAAAGAATTTATGATGGGTTTAACTCTACTTTTATTTCACTCATCCCAAAATAAGATCACCCATCCAAATTTCATGATTACATACCTATATCACTATGTAACTGCATTTAAAAGATCATCTCTAAAATAATTGCTAATTGAATCAAGCCTTTCCTATCCACTCACATAGAAAAGGAACGATTCGCCTTTCTCCACCATAGGAAAATTCACGAAGCAATTGGCACTACCCAAGAAGCCCTCCACTCCATAAAAAAAAAAATGCATTAAATCCACTATCCTCAAGATTGACCTGGAAAAGGCCTTCGATCAGGTGAATTGGAGCTACTTACATCTCATTCTTATTCAAAGTTGCTTTCCTCATACATTTATCAACTGGATTATGGGCTGCATTTGTCATGCTACTTTTAACATACTACTTAATGGCACTGCATCTGATTTCTTTCATGCGGGGAAAGGACTACGTCAAGGATGTCCTCTCTCACCATTATTTTTTGTCCTGGTTATGGAAGGTCTCTCAGTCCTCATCAAAAATTCAAAGGCTCGGGGGACCATTCATGGACTCCATATCAATGACATACTACACCTCACTCATCTTTTATTTGTGGATGATGTTCTAATCTTTCTTGATGGCTCTAGACAGGACTCGGTTCAATTTGAAAAGCTACTCCAAATCTTCTGCAGAGCCACCGGTATGATACCTAATGCTCTCAAATCTACTATTATCATGACTGGTTTCTCAGGCTAGGAACAAGGCACTGCCATGAATCTATTTTCTTATGTTCGTATTGATATCAACGAAGGTCTTAAATACTTGGGATATCACATCAAACCAAATGATTATCAAATAAAATATTGGCACTGGCTCATAGCCAAATTTGAACGCAGAATCAACGTTTGGTACAACCGATGACTATCCAGAGCTAGATGTTTAGTCCTCATAAAATCAGTGCTCGAAGCCATTTCGGTCTATTGGATGACCCTGGCATGGATACCTATTAGTATTACCAACCGAATCAAATGTATTTGCAGACACTTCTTATGGCGCAACTAGGATAAGGATTCTACATTTTCTTGGATTGCATGGGATCGCATCAACATACCCAAGCAATGGGGTGGTTGGGGGATCAAAGATCTCCATATTTTTTCAAAAGCTCTTGCTGCCAAAATGTGTTGGCAT
Organism: Pinus albicaulis; assembly: GCA_034641835.2. Lineage (NCBI taxonomy): Eukaryota > Viridiplantae > Streptophyta > Pinopsida > Pinales > Pinaceae > Pinus > Pinus albicaulis. The sequence goes on along the minus strand of CM076570.1, from coordinate 279,652,036 downwards.
TTAATCACTGGTCATAGTCTCTGGAAGGAGGTCATTGTTGTAAAGTATATTGCGCACAAGAATACCCTTGATTGGATCAGGGACAGAATCGGGGTGCCCACGGATGCATCCATCATTTGGAAAGCGATCACCAAAGTGGCCCATATCATTCATATGGGATTATCATGGTAAATCGGATCTGGGGAATCAGTGAGAATTGGTATTGATTCTTGGTCTGGCAGTGGCAAATTTTATAAACTACCTACATTAATCTTAGAGCATCTGGACCGCAGAGATATCTTTTTCCTTGCTCATATCGCAGACCCAGATCACACAACCTGGCAGGGACAAGCCTAGTTGCCAGCGGATTATCTTGGAATCCCTCATGATGGCCTTCGGGTGTGGTAGAATTTCATCCGGGCATTAAAAGCATCCAATATTCGAATCACAGATCAGGATGACTAGTTGATTTGGGCTTGCTCACCAAACAGGCAATATGCACCAAAGCTTGGATACTTGGCACTCATTCAACACAAAGAGCCCCCATAAAAAGCCTGGTGGTGGCACAACATTTGGAAACTAAACGCCCCGCATAAACACAAAACCTTATTCTGATGCATATTAAACCAATGCGTTCCCACCATGGATTTTCTCCATTGTCGTGCCATCCATGGGCCATCACGATGTTGTTATTGCCTGTCTAATAGCGAAGATACCCCACACCTATTCCTACACTGCAATATTATTTTGGGCATCTGGGCACGGGTTACTGTATGTTTGGGCTGCCAACATCCCTGGGAGGGATACTCTCTACAAGAAGCATGGTCAAATTGGTGGCAGCTGAATGCAAATTGCCCGAGGCTGCGTAGTCTCCCTTTGATTTTTTCTTGGGAAGTTTGGATTGGACGTAAAAAAATTATATTCAATGGCCTACCAATCAACTGTTATCGCATCTGTGCTGCGACCATTGCTACCTACAATCTTATGGCTGTGGAACAACACCAAAAACCCCCCAGGATTGTTGTCCCTGAATTGATTGATCGCAACATACCTTGGGCCTATTTTGATGGTGTGGCTAATGCACAAGGCTGTGGGGGGGGCGTAATCCTTCATTTAAATGATCACCACCATTACCAAATAAGGATGGGATTGGGTCCTGGCACCAACAAATTCGCAGAACTCCAATGCCTTAGACTCCTTCTGATCTTTGCACGGGAAAAACATTGCAACTTCATTCAGATTTTTGGAGACTCTCTTCTTGTGATCAATTGGTTCAATGAACATGCTCTCTGTCACATGCACACACTATCTTCACTTCTATGGGAGGTTCATCATCTCAGGATCCTTTTTGACTCTATCTTTGTGGCACATATTTACAGGTCTCGGAAAAAAATGGCTGATCAGCTATCCAAAGAAGCCATGGAGCTGATTTGGGGCACTTGGCACATTATAGAGTAGATCGGTGAATAGGTTTATAGGTTTTTTCATCGGCCTTTTATAGATGAGGCACCAGATCACAGGTTTTTTTGATAGAACAACCTATTTTGGGAGGTTATTTTGATATGCTTTATCTCCCATGGACTATTTATTGGCTATTGTATATATATTTTTTATTCTTTGTCTCTATATCCAGTAAGTTATGCACCGAACTTACTTGTGATGTTATAGGCATCTAACTTTGTATCAACTATTCTGTTTTGTTTTGGTCTTCCTGGATGTCGGTTTGGCATTATTTTGTTTTTTGAAAGCTTGATTAGTAGTGAACACTACCAGCACATGTAACATGTAACTTATCTATTAATGAAAAGTTACGAATTTTTCCTTTGTGAAAAAAAATGAAATAAAAATTCAACAATTTTATATAATTAATAATTTAAATAAATGTCTTAGATCTAATCTCGTTAATAATTATTTATAATCAACGATACCACTTATTTACCCAAACCCCTTATTAACCCCAAGAAAAGTCTCACACATTTTATTTAATGGAATTTGAGTGGCCTTAAAAAAACACACGTATTTCATTTCAAAATGTCAAAAATTTTCAAATATCAAAAGTTTTAAATTCCCTCGTACATTTCCCTCCAGTTGCATGGTTTGTCCAGGGAAGGAGGGAGGATGCGGAAAATCCTGTTTGGAGGGGAAATTCAGGGTTAAAACAAATTCTCTCTATCTATTAGTTCTGCAGCCAAAGGTTTTCAAATAAGTGGAAGTTGCAAAAGGGTTTCTGAGCCATCTTTGATGTTGGGGTTTCGTTGTTCTTTTGGTTTGGTTTCTGTCAGTTTTGTTGATTTTTCTTGCAGTTTCTAAAGTCTGAGTCATAGCATGCAACATCATCACCTATATCTTTGGAACTTCAATTATAATAGTCACATCACATCCATAATATTCTAGACTAGCATTATCTTTGTGAGGAAATATGTATGTAATAAAAATACTGGAACGTTGACATGAAGCCATATGTCCTGCATCAAAAAAACATTAAGTAATATTTAGATTTTTTGATTTCATCCTAGAGGAGTTACACACAGATCTATTGAAATAGGAAGCAACCTAATGATGCTTTTCTTACCTTAATCACTGAGCGATCTTCTGCAACAATTCTTGATGTATTGAGCGGTGACAGAGAGGTAGTTCAGATCTGATCCAAATATGAGTTGGGTCGATAGAAAAAATGTGAGAGATCCTTCACATTCAGGGGGGCCAATGTGGCAACTATATCGGCTCCAAGTTTTGGGAAGTGGTATGTGAAGAACATGAGATCGATCCTACTGGGAGATATCAGGGCACTTCAGATTTACAGCTTGAAAGGGTTAATTTTTACTACAATGAGGCGATTTGTAGGATATTTGTGCCTCGAGCCGTGCTGATCGATCTGGAGCCTAGCACCATGGACACTGTGAGGACCGGGCCTTATGGACAGGTCTTCAGACCTGATAACTTCGTTTTTGGCCAATCCGGGGCTGGAAACAACTAGGCCAAGGGGAATTACATAGAAGGAGCCGAGCTCATTGATTCTGTGCTTGATGTCGTTAGGAAGAAGGCTGAGAACTGTGATTTCCTGCAAGGTATGTGTCTTTTTTAGATTTGAATCCTTGAACTTGTGTTTTTGAATTGCAGGATTTCATTTGCTAAAGTGATGTGGGTTTTTGTTGTGTACAGGGTTTCAAGTGTGTCACTCTTTGGGAGGAGGTACTAGATCTGTAATGGGAACCCTCTTGATCTCCAAGATTAGGAAGGAATGCCCTGATAGAATGATGCTCACATTCTCTGTTTTCCCGTCTCCTAAGGTGTCAGACACAGTGGTGGAGCCTTACCATGCCACACTCTCTGTTCATCAACTGGTAGAAAATGCAGACGAATGTATGGTGCTTGATAATGAGGCTCTCTATGATATTTACTTCACGACTCTTAAGTTCACCACACCTAGCTGTAAGTACTCTTGGTTTTGGGATCTTAGCAAGTTTGGTTTTTTATGGAATTTATTAATTTTTAATGGCATTGAAGTTACCAGGGAGGTGTTTTAAATCTATGTATATGCCTGTAAATATGATTACCAGTTTAAAAAATTATCAGTTTGTTTGGGTTCACTTAGGAGATTTATTTTTTCGTTTTGATTTCTTGTTCTATCAAATGAAAAATATTCATTTATGTGGTCAAATTTTCAAGATTTTGTTTAATTCTACTCAGTAGGAAATTTTATTTTTATACTGAAGGTCCAAGTTTGAAATATATTGGTCTCATTTTAGACAAATTCCTCATAATTTTCCATAGATATCGTTCTTAAGTAGGGAGAACATCCAATGGTTTATCACTTTGAAGACCTGTTGCATGCCAAGCTAGGTTATGCTGCCTATGATAAGGAATTTTTTTTCATAGTTTAAACAATTAAACATTGGTGGCAATTCTTCCTCGAAAAAGGAAAATAGTCTACGTACAAACCATCAACCGTTGAAATTCTACAATTCGTCAATTCAAACACATATCCATATAGAACATGTATAATGTCTACAATAATTACATCATTATCTAATAACAGAATGAATCCATAGACGAGACAATAGAGTCTATGCCTTCTCAGCCATCCCCGTAGGGATACTTGTTAGCAGATTAATCATTAGACATCATATGCAGTAATTATGATGACTAAAAATTGGTTTATCCTGCTTATCCATATTTTGTACTCATTTTGCAGAATTTACCTTTCCTGAATTATACTCTTCAATAAGTCATATTACAAATTGAATTATTCATGTGTGTTAGTTGGTGCTAAATAAACTACTCAAAGAATCTCATTCCTTCTCCTTGGAAGGCACCTTTCAATCGATGAGGCTCTTCAATTCATTTTGCAACATATTGTCGAATAATGCTAAAGAATATTAATGATTACATATATCAGTGCTCTCATTGTAGCTTTTCTATGCCTCCCAATCAAAATCTTGGCATATGTTAGCATCTACCAGTGACTTCTTAACCATCGGAATCTATTTAAATGAATTTCATTGCTGGAAAGTCTACGAATCAACATAAACATGATTACATCTTCATAATAGTGTGTTGTTTTTTCCAACATGGTTTGTCGATTCCCTACAACAATAACAATGATACACCAAAAGCTGCAATACTAATCTTCCAAGAAATTTGGATACACTTCAGGTTGCTTCTCTCCCTATGTTTTTTAGTCTTAGACTAACGACCATACTAAGATTATTTATTGACAATTGTGCACAAGTTATCATTAAATCATCAATCCAACAAACATTGGGACAAATACCTCCATGTCAAAGTTATTTTAGAACACCACATATTTGCATTGATCATTCAACTACTAGTTTTATTTAGAAGTTTCAACCCCTTGTGTCACATCAGCTTTCAGTGTCCCTCTTTGCCTCTTTCACATCACATGAGTAGATAGATTAGGACAAAGACACTGCATTCATAGAGTTTTTTTTGCAAGGTTTAGCTCAGATTTCTTGAGCGTTTTTTTTGGTATCAAGCCCCTCTAAGTGTTTAGTATATGGCACATTTGTGTTATTTCAAGTTGAATTCACCACGACGTGCTCTTATTACACCTACTGCAAGGCATGCTATATTTAATTTGATTTTCATTGATTGCTATTAGTTTTGGCATTGACCAAAAATTTTGCCCAATTCCCCTGAAGATTACACTAGGCATCAGTTTTTTATTTTATTTTTTCCCAATATTTAAATGAATTTATCTCTCATTCCATTGGTTGATTAACTGGGGGTCTTATTTTGGAGCCAACAACAGCCATCTTGGGACAGAGTAAAATTTCATATTTCCAACCTCCTCTTCGAGAAGATGTATTATATCAAAACAAGGACCACCAAAAATAGGTAGACTTCAATACATATACTCTGTAGAAAAGCGAGCGTGTCTTTCCAGGTTGACTGGATCTTACAATACAAATTTAAGCATTGGCTTCCCTATTTATTACAGAAATCAAGGAAAAATTCATGTTAAGCAAGGATTATATGGTAAGGACCTTAAATTTCCTTCATGAATTTTATTGTATATCTCAAGTGTAGAATTTAATAGTTTCTCTTGTAGTGGTTTGTCCCTAGTGAGATGCTCTGGTAGACATTAACATCTAGTGTGTTTGTAATTCCTATATCTATATGGCACATTACATTTGTAACTTGTGTAGAGATACTTGACATCATCTTTTAGTGTCATTCTTCTAAGAGAGGTCTTCACCTTTAAGGTCTTTCTATTCTTTCAAGCAAGTGCAAATTTCTGTTTCAAGTGTGCATAGAAACTTAAAGTTAATGAAAATATCATCTTGTGTTTTTTGAACAAGTTTTTCACCTTTACATTTTACAATCTATATCTTCGGTTTGCTCATCTTGCTTCCTCTTTTCCTTTATCACTTAGTAAACATTGTAGAAAAAATATTCGTTGTAATTTTCACGCTAAGCTTCCTAGGATATTTTGTTGTCTAATTCTCGGCCAAAGATGGAGATATTTTTAATATATCTAAACTTTTCATTTATTGTTAAGAAATGAAGTTGGAATTCTACTAGATGCATCATCAATGGATTTTACAAAGAACCTTACACCAACATGCCATATAGTTCGCAGTGGCTCACATATGTTGCTGTCTATATGAATCAATTCAAGAAGTCCTTTAAAAGGGATTGTGGTATCTTTAAGGAATTTTCCTAATGATGCTTACCTTTAAAAGGGATTGTGGTATCTTTAAGGAATCATCCTAATGATGCTTGCCATAAGAGTAATTTATAGACGACTACAAAATTTATGATGAATCCACATCCCACCCATAACCAATTTTTCCTCATCTCTACTAGTTTCTACATAGATGGCCCAATCTATAGTGTCACAACTCCACACTTGCAATACCCATCTACTAAAGTTGTGTAAAATATTGTACAAAATTTTTTACCATGATCCTGGAGATTGCACTTTCTCTGATCTGGGAAAAAATTATAGTACGCAAAGAATCCTGAAAGTGTGTGTTTATTATTGTCTTTGAAGAATTGTAATCCCGATGGTCCAGGAGAACCGACCTATGGCAACAAAGCACTAATGTAGAAGTCTTCATTAAATTTGTGGGTCACTCTGCACGTTGAAGTTGTCATGCATGCTACATTCTAGTTGATGAAGAGTGAAGGAGACCGTGCAACTTTAAAAACACACTCCTCTTTATCCTTATAGGAACCTTTTTTTCAAAGAGAATAAACAGCCTGTCTTAAAAAGGTTATAACATTTGCAAAAATATGAAGTCCCAAAAAAACTGGATACTCCAGAGGAAATATTCCCTCAGAATAAAACCAAAAAAAACCCTGAAATCTATAGTATACTGGGCCCATGTAGAGAAAAATACAGAGCCAATATAGGCCATCAGAAAGTTGGAATACAAACTTCACAAATGAATTCTAAATTTGATGGAACCAGACACAAGTGTACACAGTCCACTGAAACGAAAGACCATCAGTTCTGAAGCTATACCGCATCTAAAAAGCAATGAAAGAAGACCAGCACTGCCTCTAATATATGAAACTGCCAAAGCCATAGGGCACTCCCCTCACAAAGGGGGTGTAGTTGATTATGCCTGGTCGATCCTTCAACGAAGCAAAGTTTCATTTTTTTTTTTTTAAATTTAAATAGTTGTCGGTCTTTCGACGCTTCTTTATAAGCATCGGTATTGCGACACTTATAAAATGTCGGTATTGCGACACTTATGAAAACGTCAGTATTGTGACACTTATGAAACTTCGGTATTGTGACACTTATAAAATGTCGGTATTATTGTTACACTTATAAAACATCGGTATTGTGACACTTATAAAACATCGATATTGCGACACTTATAAAACATCGGTATTGCGACACTTATAAAACGTCGGTATTGCAACGCTTATAAAATGTCAGAATAGTGATGCTTTGGATAACGTCAGAAGACCGACGGTAGTCTACAAGCATCAGAACAAGTGTCACTCTTCCGATGCTTTCTTGAAGTGTCAGAATTGTGACGTAATGGCTAACCACATTTTGCCCGGCCTCGAACTGTTGCTCTTGCGATGCCTATGTGTCGGAATAGCGACACATTGGCCTTCAGAACTTGGGCCAAATGTGCTAGTTTTTATATAGTTTATGAGCATTCCCATGCCTTGGCCCTTATCTAAACTGCGTTGTGCATGTGAACATGATCCTCCATGTTTGACTGTGTTGTCTCTCCAAGTCATCCATCATGTCTAGGTGAAATGTACACCCTCTCCATCATGTGTGCATTAATTGCATAACTTCCTCCATCATCTCATCATGAATGCTCCATGATCTTCTGTTTGATCCCTTCCAAGATCTTAGTTGACTGTATCAACCTCCATGATCTATCTCATTAATGAGACATGATCTCCAATCCATTCAAATTAGTAGTTGCTCCACTACCTCCTTTATGTAGATCTAGGCTTAATTAATCCACATTCACACATAGAGAGTGGATATTTATTCATACTGAGGATTGTGGATCCCTCCACCCTTTTATTTACTTAATTCATTAAGAAAAATAAGAACTATAATATTCCAAATATCAAGTAAGAATTTTCTAATATTAAATTCCTCCCCAGAAAAATGTTTCTTTTCCTCAAGCAACTACAAAAGTGGATGCTACAGAAAACATCCTCCCTCCAAATGGCACCCTCATGTGGAAGGCCTTCCCATTTGTCACAATGTGTCATGCATGTCCAGCTCCAAAGTTGCCTCTCTAGAATGTCTAGGGTGATCTCCAACTGAAAATTTAGATACCCATCCTTATCAATAAATATCCAGGTGGCAACCATATGATGACCAAAGTTCTCCTCTATACATGAGATACATAAGATGAAGTGGTTCATTCCCAAAGTGGAAAGTCCCAACCCATGAATTATCTCTCCAATCCATGATACATAGAGTAGATTACATATATCAATGCCTTCATCATTAGCCATATAGGCCATATAGGAATCAAACATCACATCATCATAGTGAAAAACAAGAAGTAGAGACATATGGGAAAACATGAACAATGTCAAACCATATTATCCTAATAACAAACAACGCAACAAAGCCTCCTACTACCATGCTAGATAATCATGAAAAAAAGTAAGAGATCCATTCTCTCTCAAAATAAGCCACTGCAACAATGCTTCTTGTTGCCATGCCAAATCATCAATGAGAATATGAGAGCCATACTCTCTCAAAAGAAGCCAACGCATCAATGTCTCTTGTTGCCATACCACACCATCATTGTACCAAATGTAGTGGCCATATTCTCTCAAGAGAAGCCACCTCAATAAGGCATCTTGTTTCCCCATCACATCATCATTATACCATGTACAATGACCATAATCACCCAACAGAAGCCAACGTTGTAAGGCCTCCTGTTTCCATTCTCCAATAGTGTCATGTAATGTATGGGAAGAATTCAACCCATACTCTCCCAATAGTAACCATAGCAACAAGGATTCTTGCTACCTTCTTGCATTGTCATAATGCAAGTCATGGAGCAACAATAAAGTAATCTACATGTGAGATGTATCATCAACATAATACAAACAAGCTCCTTTATGTGACATGATGTGAGAGTTATGCTTTCTCCCAATTCCAAGTACATACATGAACATGAGATACATCCCAAACAGAAATACATGTAAATACATGAGACATATCCCAAACAAGAGTAAATACAAGGACATAAGATATAACATGTGATGTCCAAACTCTCTCATCAATAACCAAAGTAACCATGTCTTTTTCGTTTGCATTCTTCCAGTGATGTGTAAGGCATGAATCAAAAAATTATGACTCATTGAGTGGTAGCCGTACTCACCCAAGAGCAACCGGCGAAACCATGCTTCTTGTTGGCCTGTATCATAGATCTGAAAGTGGTTTGGAAACCCCTTGCTCCATATCATCAACCATTCATCTCAATGTGGATGATGGATCTCATTCTACAAATACTTGGTATCCTCCCATTGTAAGACACCAACCTCCTCAAACTGATGAAGAACTTTGCACTCCATGAAATTTTGAAGTGCACCTCCAATGAGATCTCTTAATGAGACCTTCTTCTCATCCATGGCCTTCCAAAACCAAATATGTTCTGGATTTGCTGCAAGTATAAGTCTCTCTTTGAGCTTTGAGATGCTCATTGAGAAAGTGTCATAAATAAAGGAGAAAACATTTCTCATCTCAAGATGTCTACCATTCATCATCTTAACCTTCATTTCCTCATAAGTGAAGCTACCTTCAAAATGCTCCAAGAATAATGGGGCTCCTTCATTATCATTGTTACTAAGTGACAACGATGTAGATCTGTAGGGTAATACATATGTTTTCTCAAAGAAAGGTATAATACTGATCTCATAACCAGTCATTATACATAGGATCATGCTCATCCCATTTTCTGAAAATCCACACTTCAACTCAAAGGGTTGAATTTAGTCCATTCATGACAAACTGGTATAGCTTTTCATCTCCTCCTTGATCAAATAAAGGGTCTTATGTGTTGTGATATGTTGCTGCTTCAAATTAGCATTTTTTTTCTAACCCTTGGTTATGCATTGGCCCTGATGGCATGTCCCCATAAGTTCCAATAAGATCTATTGAAACAATAGGTGATGAATGTGTATGCATACCTTGGATAAACTGATGTGTGGGAACCTCTTGGCATAACACAAGAGTTCCTCCAATCGAGACAATGGTGTCTCCAACTGTTGGTAAGAGAGATGGCTGATCTTCTATCAATGTACCAGCACTGGAATCTTCCTCCTCTTCCTCATGCATCTCCTGAATCATGCATGGGACTCTATGTGTCAAAATCTCAAGACTATCTTGCAAGTTTTCAAGTGTCTCTTCTCTAGATGCAAGTACTTCTGCAGCTGGTGGTGAATGTAGTGACTTCTTGTCCAGAGTGACAAGATTTAAATCCTCCTTTGTTTCCTTAGGAAATGTCTCTTTGTGACACCTCTCTATCTTCCTCACATCAAACTTCTTCCTCAACTTGTGAAAGAAATTTGAATATTTAGTCACCTTTGCATGCTCCATGTGACTAAGCCACCAATCCTTGGCTTCACCTAAAAGATGAAGTGTTGTAATCTGGACAACCTCTTTTTCAGCCATAGGATGTAGCATGAAAAATGTATCTAACTCTTTCCTCCAAGCCTTAACAGTGCTTGAGGAAGATCCATCAAATGTAGGCAAATAAAATCTATTGTGCCTCTTTCTTCTATTGCTGCTATAGAATCTTCTTTCTTCTTTGATTTCAAAGGATTCTTGGAGAGTTAGACTCACTTTGAAGGCTCTAGATTGTTCCTTGTACTATTAAAGATACAAACTGAGGGTATCATGAGTCTTAGGTTCTCTTATTTCTTCATTTCTATACCTCTCACCTTCTCCAAAGAAATTGGGCATAGTAGATCTATGAGGAGATCTATTGTTCTCCGATCTTCTTTTCTACTGATAGGAAGTGCTTGGACCTTCCTCTTCAAATATTCTTCTTGGATCCTTCCTTTGCCTTTCTCCCTTCATTTTATAGACCTCCTTGGAGAGATATTTCTTGGATATAAAGAGAGGATTGGAAAAACTATCCTCCTTCATGATAGATCTCATCTATCTGCTTCTTATTTTGATGCAAAAGATGAAGTGTCCACAAGATGAGCCAAAGATCATGATTTGATACCACTGTAATATCCCAAAAGGGACAATGCAATAATACTTAAACACAATATAAGAAATGCAACTAAGTAAAAAATAAATCTCAAGACAACATTAGAATATACAGAGAAGCTGAGCCATTTTATTATATGGAGATGAATCGGTTACACGATGTATAGAAAATGGGTAGATCTAGCACAAGAGAAGGTCTAGAATCACCCTGCAAACATGCTACAACTAGCACTACGTAACTAGTGAGCTTATAGGAAGCAATACTGCGTTGTCTCTTATGCTAAAGATATACATGAAATTCTGCAAAAATAAATGCATATATAGGGAGCTCAAGAGCTCTGATGATGCCAATATTCAATATTTGGCCAATGCGATGGGAACCCAAGATAACCCAGAAAGGATTTTCCAGATCTACAACTTTGGAAAATCACCCTCCTAGGGTTTGATCCCTTTTCTGTTGGGATTACATATCTGGACCTAGATCTACCAAATAGATGGCTGAAATATGTCACAAGATCAGATCTAAGCTTGAAGGGTTGATCCCTTCTCCAGATCTACAAGCTAGAAGCTCTAGATCTATCTTCTCAATCCTCCAAAAATGATTCCAACTGCTACTACACAACTACTCATAAAAATTACGATGTAAAGGAGAGAGAGGCTCTATTCCTTCTGAAATATGCTACAATAGACTCCAGGCTTATGGAAATACTGATGGCAAGGTGAGGGGATGATCCCTCACAAGATTACTAGTTGAAATGCTAGCAACTTCCTTCCTCCTTTGGATCTGCAATAATGGATAGCATAATTCTGGATGGAATTACTGCTGCTAGGAGGTAAAAAAAATTTGGCCTAATTCCAGATCTGAAATGAAGATTTGGGAGTGTTGATCTACATGCCCAGGGTGATAGAAATAAACCTTCATCAATTCTCCAGCTGAAATACTGAAGACAACCTCCAACTTCCAAACTGATCTTCATAAATGCACAATTTATGAATATGTATGTTCTACAGAAAGTAGGAAAATATATGTGGCACCATTGTTTGATGTAGAATGAAGTATAATATTCTCTCAAGAGATACTCAATGAAAGAGGTGGGGTTCCCGACTAGGAACACCCTGTGCTAAACAACACTTGCAATCTTTGCTAAAAAACCCAAGAAAGAAATGGAATGTCACATGAAAATTCTAGATCTAAACAAACCTCAAAATAAATAATCAATAGCCTCCTTAATTGTTGTCTTCATCTCCTTTATATAGCTTATGAGCCTTCCCATGCCTTGGCCCTCATCTAAACTGCGCTGTGCATGTGGACATGATCCTCCATGTTTGACTGCGCTGTCTCTCCAAGTCATCCATCATGTCTAGGTGCAATGTACACCCTCTCCATCATGTGTGCATTAATTACACAACTTCCTCCATCATCTCATCATGAATGCTCCATGATCTTTTGTTTGATCCCTTCCAAGATCTTAGTTGACTGTATCAACCTCCTATCTCATTAATGAGACATGATCTCCAATCCATTCACATTAGTAGTTTCTCCACTACCTCCTTTATGTAGATCTAGGCTTAATTAATCCACATTCACACATAGAGAGTGGATATTTATTCATCTTGAGGATTATGGGTCCCTCCACCCTTTTATTTACTTAATTCATTAAGGAAATTAAGAACTCTAATATTCCAAATATCAAGTGAAAATTTGGGAATATTACACTGGAAGACCAAACTTTGAAGAAAATGGTGAAAGGAAATTCGGTAAAGAAGGAAGAAAAGGAAAAAATAAAAGCCAAGGTTCCAAAGTCCCCTCCAGCCAAACATGGTATGAATTCGGGTAAAGAAGTCATGGAGAATCTATTCCAAACTTATTCTGATGGTACACCATGCTATATTAATTCATTGATTCATGGATGGGAGGGATATGCAAGAGCCAGCCATGAGGAAGAAGAGGACATGGATGTGGAAGAACTGAATCCAATCATTACCAACCCCGATAACACTCGAGGCAGAATATCTTTATTTCATCACTCAATTCGTACTTATTGGTTGTTTAAATTCATTTTGGTTAAGACAATAGTTTTTGTTCAGGAGATTGGGGGAGACCCCAAATCAACCTCAAATTTAGCAGATATCAATAGGTCTATTCAGGAAATTAACATGCGCCAGCACCATCAATGTGTTCGCTTGGGGAGAATTGAGAAGCAACTGCAAAGTATGCACCAGGTTGACATGCCTGGCTCCAACGTGAAAGATCTGGCTCTTGTTGAGTCATATGAAGATTGATTTAATTTCCTCTGTGTGTCGGAAAGAGAATTGACCTTCCTTGTTTTAATTTTTGGGATGCTAGCGGATAGATTTTAATTTTTTAATATGTGTATGACAGAAAATACTGGTATTAGCTACTTGATGATAGTAAGAAACAGACTTAAGATGTTTACGTTTTGGATGACTTATAACTCGTTAAGATGACCAACGAACCTGGTTTCCTACAGGAAAGTTGAGGCCTAAAGTTGTATCTTGTGACCTGCATTTTGTCTTTAAATAGAAAATAGAAAGGATCTACTAAGTTTACAAAAAAAAAAACATATTTTTAATATTTTAATTATTATCATGACTAATAAATTTATCTATTTTTTGAATATTTTTATATTTAGAAGTGTATTTTACAATTCAATAGGAATAAGATGTATAACTATTATTTTTGATATTATAGCTCAAGATAAAAGAGATATGCATTTTTTTTCACAAGACAGTGCAAATACTATTAATATTTTGTTGTCACTTGCAGGAACTAAACTTTTTGTCACTTGTAGCAAATGAAATTCCTAGGGAGGATTCCATTCCTTCCTTTCTCTCACAACCCGAGATAACCTCAATTCACACACACAAACACATTTAAAAAAAAACGATATCCATATGAAATAATATAATGTTATATAGACTTTACATAAAGAGGTAAAGTAATTAAAAAATTTATGTATGTTTGTGGACACTTTTTAGCTTCATAAAGATATGTATTTCTTTTAATTTTTAAAATATTTTAATGTGAACTTAAATAAAATATTTGAATTTCCATGTTAATAAATATATTTTAATATAAAGTATATAGATAAATAGATAGAATAATATCAAATATATACATATATAGAGAATGATATTTCACATGTATTTAAACATATATTATCAACAAAAAAATATTGAACTTATGATGTATATTTGCAACTACTCATGAAATTTTAGTCAAATCACAAGACACAAACCTATTCTACTCCTTTTTGAAATTCAATTCACAATTTACAACATCAATTACAAACACGCAACGAGAAATAACACACACGAGCACAATATTTTTCCAAGGGAAAGCAATCTACTAAAAACCCCTTTGGGTGCTTGCATTAATACGATGAATAGAGTTGTATTACAATTGCTTTGCTGAACTGAGCACAAATTGCAAATGAATAACCTATCTATATACTCACTAAGAATATTTGACCCACACTTAGTCAGTTTCTGCCTCTGCTTGAGCCCCTATTTCCTTGCGCAATTCCTAAGAAATTAAGCCCCTATTATTTAGTAAATTCCTCCAAAATGCTTGCACAATTCTCAAGGGTTGATCATCTCACTGCATGCAATATCTGTACACTCAAGACTAGTCTACAAATAATGTTACACTACCTTGGAATCTCCACCACAACTAGGGAACTTGAATTCTCTGGATGGACTAGATATTTTGGGCTTATTGATCAGTTAACTGGATGATCACTGAGTTTGATTGAAGTCCCACTACTTAACTGACCTTCCACTAGTTCTGCCAACATTTAGAACTAGTTTAACCAAAAAAAAACTCGAATAACTAACCTTGATTGCTACCAATTAGCAATCACACGTGCTTAGCTAAACTTTAACTCCTCCAACTCGAATTTACTGAGCTAATTGAGTGAAAAAAGCCTTGTCACTTCAGTTAACTACATCCAAGTTGTCTGTTGATGTGGAAATTCAATTTTTCTCAATTTAATCAAGGCAAAATAAAATTGAGAATTTCTTGCTACAATTTTCAACAAAAAAACATTTCAATGTGAACCATAAATAAAATATTTCAATGCCTATGTTGAGTAAAATATTTTAATCTCAAAATTCATGCATATACTATATAAAGCAATTAAAAATAAAAAATTTCATATGTTTAAAATATTTTATTAGTGTATTACTTAAAATGTAGGAGGTGTAATTCCTTCCATTCTCAACATGAATTTGATACATGGTGACTTAAAAAAATGATATAGAGAGCATTGTGTTACGCAAAAGTCACTTAATTTCTTTATTAATCACAATGGTTACATATATAGTATATAGATCACTGACTTCAACAAATCTAGATCCTAAGAAAGTGAATCTATGACTTGGACATAACACAACTACAACTCATACACATAGGAAACAAGAAATTATAGATTAACACCTTGAGACTCACAATGAAAACCTATAATACACAAGGAAGCATTACTTCCAAGACCCTCCCTTAATACTTACATGGCAAATACTAAAATCACAAATTTTTACAACACTGATCTTTTGTTTGGCTTGTCTTCATCAACGCTTACACCCACTCTGGAATCTCGTAGACATCGCTCTTTCTTCACCACCACAAATTCAAGCTACCACTTGAACTCCATTTAAAATATAACTTCTTATAATCATCATTCATATACTTGTAGGATTGGCAATATTGACATACTCGACTTGTCGGGGCTTACACAAAAAAAATTTGTCAAGTAACTAAATCATTCTATAGATATACCTCCATCTGTCGGATACTTAGATTTCGGCTATCTTTTAGTTTCTAGGAAGGAAATATGGATACTAAATGTATTCAGAAGTCAATCATACAATTTGACCTCTTAAACACAAAAACATAAGAACTGATGTTCTAGAAACTGGAGCTTCTAACTTATATCAAGAATCCCCAACCCTTTTCATAGACACACAAAAATAATAATTTGTAGCTAGGCTTCCAACTTATAACAAGTTGTAGTCATAATTAAATCAACATTATGTTCATGGGGTTTCCATAATTACTGACTTAATTATGTTACTCTATTCACTGAATAGTTCTTCATCATTTGTAAGATCTCACAGACACAACAACCATAACATTGAATAATCGAACGTCTTTCGTCCATGAACGCTTTGGAGAAGGAGTACTAATATCAATACCAATACAACATAATAATAATAAAAAACTACATAAAAACAACAGAAGTTTGAAAATACATAAACAAATCCACACTTAAAATTAAAAAACTATTGTAAAATCGAAGGGATTACAACTAATGAAAAATAAGATCTTAGTAGAGACATAATATTTCCAAATGTATCTTCCATGAGGAGAAATAAAAAGGCAACAATTAGAATGCTTATTCTACTACAACCAATAGATATTTTGATGCTATCTTGGTTCTTCATTGTTAAAGGAGGCTCGATTTCATCACACACAAATCGTAATAAATCTAAGCATTGAAATTCTAGATCCGAGGTTTGTGTAACCATAAGTTTTAGCATAAACCATAGACTCGCCAGATTTATTGGAAGAAAAAGACCCATCGACACGTTTTAGAAACCCCAAAAGTTATATCAGATAATATTGAGATAACTAGTGCAACATATCGTGCTTGGTGTGTTGGAAGTCATATAAAGAACATGAAGATCAACAATCAAGAGCACTTCACTTACAATTTCTATCTCCACAACTTCCTTCTCCAGCAAGATTAGATCTGGGTAGGTTGATATGGATCGAGTTTCTCCCCTATAATATTTGCACAACAATGATATCTCCTTCATGTTCCAGCCTCATGACCACACAAAGATAATTGTGGGTTATCTTCCCTTCTCACAGGCTGCAACAGGTCCTCTTTGTACGATGAATTTTTTCACTAACACAACAAAACCAAAACAATGGGTTCTAAACATACACACTCCAACAACAACAAAAAAAACATATTTTTCACTCTCCTAGGATAGCCTATGTACACAAGAGTATCATGGCTAAAATTACATGATCTCAACCCCTCACGTGAGAGAGTCAGGGCTGAACCATATCTGATGCAAAATTTAAAAATGAGACAGAGAGAATTTTGTTACACACAAATCACTTAATTTATTTATTTATCACAATGGTTACATATATAGTATATATATCACCGACTTCGGCAAATACAGATCCTAAGAAAGTGAATCTATGACTCGGACATGACACAACTACAACTCATACACCTAGGAAATAAATTCTATATTAACACCTCGGGACTCACAATAACAACCTTTAATACACATAGAAACATTACTTCCAATTTAATGTACACACCCAACACACACATAGAAATAACTAGTGTAGATCCATATTAACTCAATATCTATAAAGTGCCAAGAAGGATGAAATCTCTAGAGGTGTAAGTTCTGAATTTTAAAAGAGGTTTTCACTTCAAGAGATTTGATTCCTATAGACACTTAATAAGTATGAAGTTAATATGGATCTAAATTACAAGTAGTAGCATGAAAATCATAGTACAAGGAATTTATTTTCAAAGTAAAGGAATTAAAGAACTTGAATAATGATTTAATGATCATCTTTCTTCATAAAAATATTTTCCTCACGGACTCACCTTTCTTGAATCCACGAGGAAGATGTTTTTTTATGATACAAACATAAAATGGACACATGGTAAAGAAAATCTTGATTTTTATTTATTTATTTTTTCAGTCACCTTAGTTCTATCTCTTCTGAAATCAAGTTCACTATGGAATTGGAAGAAAACAGGAGCATAAATTTCTTAGATGTTCTGATTACCAGGAAGGAGGATGGTACATTGGTACATCATGTTTTCATAAAGAAAACTCACAGAGAGATTTACCTCCATGTTGATTCATATCATCATTCTTCTCAGAAGTTTTGTGTCCTCAATAATCTTGCTATCAAAGCCCTTAGAATATATGACACCGAACACCTAGATGAAGAGAAGAAACACTTGATTTTTTTTTCTAGAAATATAGGGTACAAGGACCATGACATTATAAAGGATATAAGAAGAGTTGAAGGAAAGGTCATACCCTAAGGCCTTCAATCACATTGTGGTAAAGTCTATCTCCCTTACATTCAAGGGGTTATTGATAATATTGAAAAAATATTGGGTAAGAAGGGTATATCCACTCATTTCACAACAACAGGAATAATCAGACAAAGAATGAGATATGCGAAAGACAAAATATATCAACGTCAACTTAAGGGAGTCTACAAAATTGATTTTTCTTGTGGTAAAAGTTATATTGGAGAAACACAACATTATTTGCAAACAATATTGAAGGAGCATGAAGATGAAATTAAAAATGAAATATCTCGCACTTCAACCCTTGCTGAACACTCCTCGAATACTAAAAATCATGTTTGGTTAGAGGGTGCTAGAATCATCGCTAAGGGAGACCACTATCAGAAAAATAAAATCAGGGAGGTGCTTGAGATAATGAAACACCAACATAATCTTAAGAGGGATGGTTACATTGAGATCAATGGCAGTTGGTTTCCTCTAATCAAGCAGATTGGATCTAGTGACTCCTCTCAAGTAGAACATCTTAGGTATGAATTTCTATGCCTAACTTGAATCCATTTAATAATTTACTTAAAATAATATAAAAAACAATATTAATATTAGCATATAATATGAAATATAATATAATATAATTCAATATAATATTAATCTCATCATATTATTTTCATATATTTACGGTATAGAACACTAAGTTCATTAATTACCTTATAATTAAAATCCATTTTAATATAATTAATATATGTATCATTAATTTAATTTAATAAAAATTCATTAACTACTTAATATAATTAATACATGTAATATTAATTAATTAATATTCATTATTATTATGAAGTAGAAGTATCATTTAAAAATATCATATAAAATTATTATTAAAATATGTATCATTAACTAATTAATTAACTAGTCTAGATATGTTTTAACTTAGAATCTACCAAGTGTCGAGAGGTATCAAATATCTTGAAATGAAAATATATTTTTAGAGTGAAAAGAGGTTTGATCTCTATGGGAGCTTGGTAGACTAGGAGTTAAGATGCATATGAGCTAGTATAATATATGCCCCCTCATATTTTTTTTTCATGTATGCATATATTTAATTATTTTTATTATTAATATTTTTCTAAATGCAGTGAAAGAATTACAAATATCCCTCATACATTGAATTAGAAAGCAATTATTAATGGAATAGGAATTATTTCAATCTTTCTCTCTATATATGTTTCATGTTAAAAACTTTTACTCAACCCGGGTATTGAAATATTTAATTTGTAACCTACCTTAAACTTTTCTTTGTTATTGATTTTTAAAATATTATATATCAACTTCATATTAGAAATAAATGGAATGTGAAAATATAAGTTTTAGTATTATTATTATTATCACTTTATTTTTCTCTATATAAAGTAGATATACAATTATGTTATTTAATGTGGCCACTAAAATATTTTATTTATAGTTGACAATAAAATATTTTTTGTTATTAATATATATTTTTTTATCTTCCATGTGTAAATTGAACCTACACTCAATTACATATCATATAATATCAATAATATTATTTCCTATCATATTCATATTAAGTAGTGAAGAAATTATATTTATTCTTTCTAGTAAAAAGTAAATTAATTTTGTTTACTTATTATACTAAAATGTAAATTATTTTTTTACTTTCAGTTACTTTATATCTCCATATAAAGTTATGTAAAATTAAGGCGTAACTTGAAGTAAGGCCAACATTAATTTCTTTTGTCATCACTATTTTTAATTTGTTATTTTAAGCTATTATTTTACTATTTTTAAATGTAACATTATGTGACAACATCTCTCCCATACTAGGTTGTAGAGCACCTCTGAACACAGTCTCATAGATGTTGTCCAATGGTTAGGTGGGGAATTTTTTTCCCCATAGATCATATTGTCCAATGGTTAGGTGGGGAAATTTTTTCCCCATAGATCTTGTGGTCCAATCCTGGGTAGTACTATGTATGCCTCAGAAATGTTCCAGGAATGATTTCTTGAGTTGAAAAGAGCATCTCTTGACACAATTAATATTTATTCTTATGAATTATATGTAACATATAAAATTATTATTTTAATTAATTTAGATTACATTAATTAATTATTAATAATATTATTTTATGTTTTAATTTAGATTTCAACAAACCTTTTATGGTTTTGTTTTCATTTTGTGCCTTATTATTAATTATTCCTTCTTCCGCATTGTTTCATCTTTCCTAAGCATTGTATGATGATGGATCCTCTTTGAGAAATGTCGATAAATTAAGAATACTATTGAACTCTCTTTCAACAAAATATAACCACATAAGTTTGAAACCTAACATATATACTTATTTTTAATTCATACACACACACACACACACACACACATATATATATATATATATAAGTTACTTGTACAATATTTTTTAAATAAATGTTGTGATAATTAAAAAAAATTAACCAAATCACATATTTATTTTTATAATATATTAATTATCATTATTAATAAATTTTGGGAGAGATTCTCATTAATCCTGAAGGATTAATTGAAGATAGGTATGCCTGGGGTTTGAGAAAGAAGACAAATATCCAAGCAGAGGCCTATGGATTGTATCTTGGTCTTACCTTAACTCAACCAAAAGGAATCAAGCAAATAAATATCTAGGGGGATTTATTCTTGGTCATAAAACACTTGAATTATAGCTCTGAAGCCCAAAACAACAAACTGAAATAAGATATTCAAGCGAGCCGAGGGCATGCTTCCTTTCTTTGGGAATCTATTTTTTTTTCACATCCTAAGAGGCCAAAATAAGGATGCAGGTATGTGTGACACATTAATTTTTCACCCTGTTCACTTCCCGTCCCTGATCCTGAAGTGCCCTGAAATGACTACTGTGTAGTATATCCACCATGGAAAATGCATTCATATATCACTTAAAGGTTAACAAAATGTTGCCTTGAATAATTTTTTGGAGAAGCTCAACTCAAAATCTAAATTTATGGGTCAACGCTCTTTGCCAGTTGCCTCCCCATGCTGATGGAAGGCTGCAACTTTTTAACCTCGTGATGCCAGCATGATTTTGATGGGAAAAACCTCATTGATCCCTTTTTGTCAATGTTTCCTCAAATGGAGAAGTATCTTCATGCACTAGAAGCTTTGATCAGGGGCTCAGTTTTATGCTAAAAAATAAAAGTGTTTAGATTGGATCAGAACCTAAACGATTGTGTAGTGCTCACCGTTGTGAATCTGGAAAACTTCGTTTCACAAAAAATGGTCGTTGTATGCTCCCAGAAACAACTTATGTCCGCTTTGATAAATATGTAAATTAAAAAAAAAAAAAATTAACAATCAAATGCCCAGTCAGCAGTCCATACTGCTGACATGGAATGCTGACTATGCAGGTCATTTTATTGGAAATTTCTTCGGTGAATGGTAAGCTACCAAGTGGAAACATGGCACTAGTTCATATTTGGGGTGATGTGTCAAAGTTTTATTGGTGCATTTATTGGGCCAACCGAGTGAGGACACGTGGTGTAGCCTGGGGCCGCCACATGCCCCCCCCCCCCCAATGTTGAAATGTCATGTAATTTTTTTGGTCAAGGTCTAGTTGGAGGCATCGGGGTTTGATCCCACGACCTCCCACCACACAACACAATGACTTACCATCCTGCCTACCGCATGAGTCTTAACTATCATAGGAGTTGACTTATATTTATGTTTTACCAATGTTTACGGCAAGGGGAAAAGACGGGCCAACCCCGAAGGGCCAACCCTGATCCATAGAACCACTACACACAACCATCGGCGGGAGCTCCAAACAAGCGTAGGATTAAAACAATTAAAACACGGTTAATCTGACCTTAATCCATGTTTAATGGGCCTAATTCGAAAGTTAAATGTGAATTAATTAAAGTGCACAGTTAGCACTTAACTGTGCTTAATTAGTGCACTAATTCCCACTTAACTTAATGATATTTTAATTGGCAGACCTCCAGATTCAGGGAAACTGCCAGTTCTAGTTACAATTAGCTAGTTTAGGGCCGGATATAGTGGGAATAATTGAAAGGGTCATAAATTTTTCATTTTTCAACCAATTCAGGCTCAGAAAGAGGCTAGCTGACCATTTTGAGCCATTATGGACTCATTGGTGCAGGTTACAGGAGAAAAAGAGCATTGTAAACATGTCAACTTGACAGTTTGAGTATAATATAGAGTCCCAAGCCATGGAAGTTGGACCAAGGAGATGTAGCCCAGGAGGGGTGAAATCCTTCATCAAATACCTATTTTAATGTTTTGTTTGGTGATGTTTTTGTACTTTATTTGTTGTTGTTCAACTCTTGTTTTTATGTTAAATTTCTCACTAAATTGACATGAAAAACACTCATGAGACTTTATAATTTTCAAGAGAACCTGAACCCTTAAGCACACATAAGACATTGAATTTATAATTTGAATGAGTAATTAGCACAAAAATCAGTAACATACTCCATTAAGATCATTTTTGGTATCAAAGCCTTTGCTATTTAGGTTTTTTTGTGCTAGAAGGGATCTAATTGTTTGCAAGTTTGTGTCATGCTTACAAGGTTAAAACTCAAAAGAGGAGAAGGGGAGCTGGTTGAGAGCCCTGAAGTTGCGTTAAGATGAAGAAGGGCAAGGTTTCCATAGTCTTAAACACTAGCACGTCCTTGAATTGAAGTCGAGTCTCCAGTGAGCATGTCTCATGAAGGAGAACCTATCATGATAAAAGATGAGAGAGAATTTACAAAGGCATTCTTTGATATGACTGAGATGGTTAAAGTCCTCTATGAGGAAAGGAATGTAAGGATGCAAGGAGAGAGTTCAAGGCCTCCAAGAAAAGAGGGTTCTCTAGGAGGAGGAGGCCAGGGATATGGTAAAAATCCACCATCCACTCCACCATCATCCTCACCACTATCTTCGCCTTCCTCATCATCATCTTCCACTACCACAACTCTTCCATTTGTTCATACGCATACTTCAAAAGGAGCTGGTAAATCACCTTTTATTAAAATTGATGTTAAGTTTGAGCTTCCAAAGTAGAATGGCGAAGTGAATGTAGAGAATTTGGATAATTGGATTCATCAATTGGAGGTTTATTGTAGAATTCAGAACCTTCAAGAAGATAACATAAACATTCAATTGGCTTCCTTGAGGATGGAGGGATCATCACTTGTATTGTGGGAATAAAAAACACAAGAGGAGCATAAGAAACACGGTAAGATCTCAATGTCTTGGTCAAATTTTATTGCTACCATTAAAAGGAAATTCTATCCTCTAGCTTACATGCAAAAAGCTATTATGAGTTGGAAAAATTTTAGAAAATTTAAAGGTCAAAGTGTGCAAGATTATACTCATGAGTTTAGGAGAAGAGATCTTATGTTAGGAGTTTATTTGCATAGCCAAGAAACTTTGTTGAATTAAATAGGTGGATTGCATAATTACCTGAAACATACCATCCTCATGTTTAATCCCACTAGTTTAGGTGAGGTCTGTGTGCAAGATACACACCTTGAGGCAAGAGGGGAAAATGTACAAGATGAGGGTAAAAAGAAACCATTCAAGGGTGGTAAAAAAGGAAAGGGTTTCAATGGTAAACAAAAGAAAAATGCATCCATTAAGAAAGAAGGGGAGAAAACCACATGTAATAATTTTTCTAAAGAGGGTCATGATGAAGCCCACTATTGGAAACTTCGTCCAGAATTGAGGCCTAAGTAATTCAACAATAAGGGAAAACAAAAGACAACTGCTACCACACAACAAGATCTTGGATCTGATTAAGGAGATGAGACTAAAATTGCAGCCATGGTCACAAAGGGAAAAGAAGCCATAGCAAGTACTAGTTCCTCAGATTGTCACAATAACACTCCAAATGAAGAAGCAAGAATATATTTGTTTCATGTAAGAGTGATCTTAAAACATACAAAAATTGACACACTATTTGACAGTGGGTCTCAAGCGAACTTAATCTCTGAAGACTTAGTCAAGAAGCTAAATCTTGAAACCTTACCTCATCATAAGCCATACCCATTGGGTTGGATAACCAAATATAAAAACTTACAAGTTACAAGAAAATGCATTTTCCGGTTTGCAATTACTGCAAATTTTATTGATGAAGTTGAGTTAGACGTTGTACCGCTTGACATATCTGGATTTTTTTTGGGTAGCCCATATCTCTATGACAGGAAAGCATTCTTCTATCACCATGAGAAAAATTACCACTTGTTCAAATATGGGGTGAATATATTGTGAGAGCTCTTCACAAAAATCTAAACCTTGGTTAATGATGGGAAAATGAAGAGACTAGCACACTCAAGAAAAAAGTTGTGCTTCTTATGATCAAACAAAATAATGATAAGTATTTTGAATATTTTTAAGGTTGTGATGATATATTAAAATCTGATTTTTTTTATGTGGTAATTGAGCATGGTGAGATGTTTCAAGAGCCAAAGGGGTTACCTCCCAAGAGGGGAATCCAACATGAGATACAAATGCAACAGTATGTTACACTCCCTAACATTGGCATGTATCACATGTTGATAATGGAAAGTGAAGAAATCAAGAAGAAAATCCAAGAATTGTTGAACAAAGGTATCATTCGTCCATCTACCTCACCATGTGGTTCACCGATTGTATTGGTACCCAAGAAGGATGGAACATGGCGCATGTGTGTGGATTTCTGTGCACTCAACAAAATCATGATAAAGAATCATTATCCGCTCCCAAGGATTGATGATTTGTTTGATCAATTGAGGTATGCAAAGTATTTCACTAAGTTATATTTAAGAAGTGGTTATCATCAAGTTATAATAGCTGAAGAGGACACATGGAAGACCAAATTTAAAACTAAACAAGGATTTTTTGAGTGGCTTGTTATGCCTTTTGGTCTTTGCAATGCTCCAACTACTTTCATGAGAGTTATGAATGATGTATTAATACCATTTCTAGATGGGTTTGTCATTGTATATTTAGATGATATTTTGATATTCAGCAAGTCAATATAAGAACATGTCATGCATGTGAACAAGGTGCTTGATGTCTTGAGAAAAGAGAATTTTTTTTTGAAGATGTCGAAATGTGAATTTGGAAAAAATTCTTTAGTGTATTTGGGACATATTGTTGGAGTTGAGTTGAAGAGAGACCCCTCTAAAGTTGAGGTCATTTCCTTTTGGCCTACACCCAAGTCAGTCACGGAGGTAAGAAGTTTTCTAGGGGCATCACAGTATTGGAGGAAGTTCATTGCTAATTTTTCCTCTATTGCAGCTTCGTTACATGCATTGACAAGGGTTAATAAAGTCTCCCAGTGGGGAGGCAATCAAAAAGAAGAATTTGATGCTTTGAAGAAAAATATCAGTTCAACTCCAATATTAGCATTACCAGACTTGAGACAACCCTTTGTGATTCAGAAATATGCAAGTGACTATGCCATGTCCTCTTACAACATGGTAAGCTAATTTCATTCCATTCAAAAATGTTTAATGGTGCAGTGATAAATCATCCTACATATGACAAGGAGCTATATGCATTGGTACAAAGTGTGAATAAATGGAACATTATTTGATGGGAAATGAAACCATCATTCACATATATTACCAACTGTTGTAATACTTGCAATCACAAACCAAATTGCAGCAATCAAGGCACTTTTGATGGATGGGATTCTTGCAACAATTCCTCTTGGTTATCAGGTATAAGAAAGGTATATACAACAAGGTTACAGATATGATTTCTAGGTCTATTATAAATGCAACTACTTTACACAATAATACTTTTGTTTTACATGAAAGTTACATTGAATAATATGCATTTGACAATCACTTTCAAGATGTTTATGAAAATTTGAGTCAAGGTCACCAAGTTGAGGAGTTAGATTATCATGTTCATAATAACTTGTGGTATCATTTGTGCAAGCTTTGTAGTCCACAGGGTGAGAGAGTGAATTTCATAAGGGAATCACACACTTCTCTTATTGCAGGACATTTTGGTGTAATTAAAACAGTGGAAAATATTCATAGGTATTTTTATTGGCCTCGTATGCTTGAAAGTGTGTCACCTTTTTTTAAAGGTTGTTATTTATGTGCAATCAGTAAGCCTAGTAATAGGAAGCTAGGATTGTACACACCACTTCTGGTTCCTTCATGTCCATGGGAGAGTATCTCAATGGATTTTGAAGGAGGTCTTCCTTTGTCGAAAAGAGGTCATGATTATTTGTATGTAGTTGTGGATATGTTCAAAAAAATGTGTATTATGATGCCATATAAAAAGATAGTTATAGATGGAAAAAATGATCATATTTTCTTTCAAAATGTTGGGGTTTTGGTTTGCCTACATCTATTGTAAGTGATTGATATTTTCAATTTGTTCGAAATTTTTCGTCAAGTTTGTGGGACTTGATGGACACTAAGTTGAAGAAGAGTACAACCTTTCATTCGCAAACAGATGGTCAGACCGAGCTGGTTAATAGAAAAATCATTCATCTTCTTAGAGGATATTGCAGAAAACATCCTAAGTTGTGGGATGAACAGTTGCATTACATTCAGCATGCTTACAACCGTGCAAAACATTCTTCTACTCAAACATCGCCATTTGATGAATGTCTTGGTTATTTTCCAAAGTCGCCATTAGATTTCATCTTTGGGAAATATGTAGCTATCGATGGACATAACGACATAGATAAAGCAAACAAATTCATTAAGAAAATTCAATTGATTCATCAAAAAATGCAAGAGCAACTAGATAAAAGTCAAGGAAAGTACAAGGTGAGGCATGAAAAACATCGGGTGGATCATAAGTTTCAAGTTGTTGATGAATTTTGGCTTCACATTAGCAAGGAGAGGGTAAAAAGATGAATCCAATCTGTTATTGTCCTTTCAAAATTCTAGAAAAGATTGGTAACAATGCCTTCAAGCTTGACTTGCCTTCATACATGCAAATTTATTTAGTTGTTAATGTTGAAAATTTGAGATTGTATGAGCCTCCTTTGATTAAATATCAAGGAGGGAATGGTCAGCTACCATCTATTGAATATTTTTTCTCCAGATTTATTTGTTGAGCTACAAAAAGACACCATATTTGACAGGAGGGCAAGGACATCGATAAGAGGAAGTGTCGACTATCTTCAAGTGGGGCTTAAAGGTACAAACCCTTCAAAGGCCAAATGGATTTAAATTGGGAAGGTGAGGGAATTGTACCCTCACCTGTTCAGCAACTGAATATTATCTTTTGGCGTCAAAAATCTTTCAGTGGGGAGGAGTGATCAGGGGCTTAGTTTTATGCTCAAAAATCAAAGTGTTCATATTGGCTCAGGACTTGAACAACCGTGTAGTTCTCACCATTCTAAATACGGCGCACTTTGTTTCATGGAAAATGGTCATCATATGCTCCTGGAAACGACTTATGTCCGCTTTTCTAAACATGTAAATTTAAAAATAATGATAGTCAAATGCCCAGTTAGCAATCCGTACTGCTGACGTGGCATCCTGACTATCGAGGTCATTTGATCAGTAATTTCACTGGAAAATGGTAAGCTAGCAAGTGGCAGGATGGCACTAGTTCATATTTGGGGTGATGTGTCAAAGTTTTATTGGTGCATTTATTGGGCCAACTGGGGGAGGACACGTGGTGCATCCTGGGGCCACCACATGCCCCCCCAAGTTGAAATACTGTGTAAAATTTTTGGTCAAGGTCCGGGTGCAAGTGTCGGGGTTCGACCTCGCGACCTCCCACCACACAATGCAACGATCTACCATCCCGCCTACCACTTGATTATTAACTATCATAGGCGTTGAATTATATTTATGTTTTACCAATGTTTACGGTGGGGGAAAAGAGGGGCCAGCCCCGATCCATAGAACCACTGCAAATAACCATTCGCGGGATCTCCAAACAAGCAGAGGATTAAAACAATTAAACCACTGTAAATCTGACCTTTATCCATGTTTAATGCGCCTAATCCGAAACTTAAATGCAGATTAATTAAAGCGTGCAGTTAGCGCTTAACCGCTCTTAATTAGTGCACTAACTCCAGCCACTTAACTTAATGAAATTTTAATTAGCGGCCCTCCAAAATTGGGGAAACTGCCAGTTCTAGTTACAGTTAGCTAATTTAGGGCTATATATAGTGGGGAAAGTTGAAAGGGTCATCAATTTTGCATTTTTTGACCAATTCAGGCTCAGAAAGAGGCTAGCTGACCATTTTGAGCCATTCTGGACTCATTTGAGTAGGTTACATGAGAAAAATAGCATTGTAAACAGGTAAATTTGACAATTTGAGCATAATATAGAGGCCCAAGCCATGGAAGATGGACCAAGGAGATGTCGCCTAGGAGGGGTGAACTCCTTCATAAAATACTCGTGTTAATGTTATGTTTGGTGATGTTTCTGTACTTCATTTTCTATTTTTCATCTCTTGTTTTTATGTTAAATTTCTCACTAAATTGACATGAAAAATGCTCATGAGACTTGATGATTTGCAGGATAACTTGAACCCTTAAGCACACATAAGAAATTGAATTTATAATTTGAATGAGTAATTAACACAACAATCACTAACATAATCGATTTATATCAAGCTTCCAAAACGACAAGTTGGATATGGTTCGGTGGAGACATGGTTGAGCTCTCCCATTTGGAGCTCTTGATCCTATCATTAGGGAATTTTCCCTTGAGAAGCGGGCCTTCCTCGTTCCTTTATGGATCCCTAAATCTTTCTCCCTACCTATAAATTAAATCTCATCCTTCCACTACTGGTTGGTCTTACTTGATCATTAATTATTTGCATCCCTATGTTGTGATTATGCCTAATTTTCCACTTTGGAGAAGGATTGCTTGAAGAGCCTCTGTTTGGAATTGGACATCACCAAAGGGAGGCCTCCAACATCAAGGCCATGATTGTAAGCTTCCTCTTTTATATTATCAATATTACATCTGGTGTTTCACTTTCTATATTTTTTTAGATATCTATACAAGCAGCCTAATGCTCCTTGATCTATTAGGTGGTTTTTATTCAATGTATTATATGTTTTTTGTTACGTTTATTGTTGTCTCTTGATCTCCTACAGGTATTCTAACGTCACAAGCAGCAAGGAACAGCCTGAAGGATCGTGGATCAAGGTCTTCATTAAAGGATTGAACGATAACATTAGGAAGATGTAGGTTCTTCTTCTTCCTCTTTCGCTTTGAATATAAACTAGGAAAGGGAAAATTAGATAGTCTTGTGCGTTGCTAGAACCACTCTAGGGCTAGAGAGATCACCTTTTTCCACAGATGGGATTGTCTTAACAAAAAAATTGACGACTCCAATGGGGAGCTATTGCCTCTTTGCCTCTCCTTTTCTGATTTTGTTTTTTTATCAGTTTGGTCGATCGTCAAGATCTAAATATTTTTGGGTCTCTATAGATATGCATAGTGCTTAATTTTTTATTTCGAGTGTCAGGTATATGTTTCTACTTAATCTTTGATTTCTTTTTGTAAACGTTCCTCAATCGACTCGTCTTTTTTCAGATGCAATTGCACTGCCAGCACATATATTTATAAGTACAATCGTGTTGAAAACCCTATCTTCCACTGTATCCATGCGATGGTGTAGTTTCATAGACCAACACAAGTTTTGCTATGCAAAGTAGCACTACCAACACGAGTTTGGGGGTATAAAGTAGCGCTGAAGACTCTGTCAGCATGGGTTTTTCTATGTAAAGTAGTGTCGGTCCTTAAATTTGAGAATTTTAGGGGTTTTTTCTAAAAGGCCTTGTGTGTCCAGATCTCTAAGGTCATAATCTTGATCTGTGTGCATCAAATTCTTTTTTTTTTATGTTAGTTTCTTTGCGGAGTGCAAAATTCCATCCCATACTTGAAGTGGTAAAAGTGAAATTTTTGTTGAGTATTCGATTCTTTCAGTCCATTAAGTCATTGTTTTCTGCTTGTATGTTTGGAAAGATTATTGTTTTGATGATCATTAAGCATCATTTTCATTCCATAAAATAAATTGAGTTCTTGCATTCATTTAGTTTTTATTTATCTCAAAATTTTACTTTTCGTAAAAAGTGCATTATATTACATTGCATTTGAAAAGTCATTTTTGTGATTATAATCAGACATTGATTACATTTTTTGGTGGTTTAAAAACCAAAAGGTGAATTGGGTGCATTCATTTCATTAAAAAGGTGCATTAAGTAGATTCTCATTTCATCTAAAATTTCATTGAGTGCATTCTCATTCATCAAAAAGAAAAAGGAAATTTCGCATAGATTACAGTTGCATAGTTTTCGGAAAAAAAAGAATTTTGCATAGATTACATTGCATAATTTGCATCTTTGAATGTTATGACTTGAATTGGGATAGTGGACATGATCTAGTTAGGAAAAAAAAAATTGTTTCATTATTGTTTGAAATTCTTCCTTGAACTAGATAACATTCATTGAATTGAAAGAATAATTTTCTCATGCTAGTTGCATATAGGTATTCAGGTGACATCGTTTTGAGCCTTGAAATTGAAACATAATCAAAGATCAAATTTAAAATTTATTCAATTAAACTTAAGGAGCATTTATAGGTCTAGGTTAGAGACGAGTTCTGACGTCATTAAGCGTATCATCTCTCACTAACAGCCTGTGTTGCATCCTGGGGGTAATATCCCATCCCACGTATGGAAGTATATATAACTATGCTCCACATATGGTAAGTATATGGGATGCTCTCATCAAAATTTTACACATTAGACAACAATACTACAGACTGATATCCCACGTATTGTCTAGTATATTTTTGGAGACCCCACTAGGTTGCAAACCTGCCATAGGTAACTGAGTCAGACGCCTTGTAGATGTGATACACGAAACACATCATTTAGGGAGATTGGATGCCATACGTCAAGTCCTTGGCTCGCCAAGGTGTATATTTCATTTCACGGATACTTGGTAATCCCTTTTTCCTAGATTACCTTTTTTTTTGTTTAATTCTAAAATTTACTGCCCAAGGAATAACATCTTCCTCGTGCAAAACTCCTTAGAAAATATTAGGTTGAGCCTAATGGAAACAGTTCCTGAGTTTACCAATCAAGAAAACCCCTCTGACAAGAATCCTAGTCCCTTTCCTTCCTTTGGAAATATTGGTGCTCCCTATATGGCAACATTTTCCCTTCTGGGATTTACCATTGGTTTTCCAGTTTGGTTATTTTCGACCCCCATGTTTCCTAATGTCCAAACTACTTCTCAAACAAGTTTACCTTCACCTGAATAGTGTCAACCTCATGTTGATCCTAAATTTTAGCCCTCGCCTTCTTTTCCTATTTCTTCACCTTGTTCTTCCTCTTCGCCTGGTGAAAGTATGGATTCTAGTAACCAGGAATCTAAGAAGAAGAAGAAGAGGATGAAGAAGAAAAAGTAAAAAAATCAAGGGGGAAACCAAGAAAATATTACTACCAGTGCAACTGATGTTGAAAATCCTTCCATTCGGTCCCAAAAATTCAAATTCCCTTTAAAATTATGTAAGGGTGATCACCTTATTAGAGATTTCCTTGGTATTCCCAAGGTATTAGAAACGTGGTCCACCGGCTCACATCAACCTTTGTCATTGGCCTTTGGAAATCATGATGGTGACAAACCCTCAACTAGTGATAGAAAAGTCCATGGGAAATAGTGTAAAGTGAAATTTCCCTGTATTTTATGTGAAGGGAATCATCCCATTCACCTTTTTCCTTATATGGATGAAGCCTTCATTGAAATGTTTGATAACCTTACGACTTATCAACCTTACCTTTCGGCTAGTTACCAGAATCTTTGCCCTGATCCTCTACTAGTTGATCAAGTGATCGATCAAAATTCATCTCTAGTCAATCCCACTCTCTCCGAACGTGAATCCCATGAGTATGTTCCTGACTAACCATTGGTTGAGAAAATGATCGACCTGATTCCAACTTCAATTGATCAAGTCTTTCCTATAGAGAGTGAACCTCGTACCACTCAAGTTATTCTTGTTTCTTCAGATTCCCATGAAATGGAGGGAAATACTCCCATTCCCATGGTACATGAGGGTGATCCTCCTATTCATGTAACACAAGGGGGTAGTTCTCTTGTTCCCACGACACTCCCTCCAAGTAGTCTAGTCGCTTCCTTTTATTGGAGTCAACTAACAGGATACTGTATTCCTTTTTACGTGCCATTTCAGATCACAATACATTCATATAATGTGGCCATACCTAACACCATAATAGATGAAGGTAAATCTATTAGTATTCTTTCCTCAACTACTTAGAAATATTTTGGTTCTCCGCAACTTGTGCATGTTACCCAGAATCTGTTAGCTTTTAACAATGGAACCAGTCAACCATTAGGGATCCTTCCTAAGTTTCTTATTACTTTGGTAGGAAATATTATCTATATATATGTGATGGTTTTTCAAGGTCCTTTGGACCTTAAATTACTCCTTGGGCATGACCATACTTATGTCATGGGAGCTCTTGTCTCTTCTCTCTTTCGCCTGATGTGTTTCCCACAAGAAGGGAGAATTGTAACCATTGATCAACTTTTATTCGTTGTTCCTAAGCTGGCTCCAAATAAACCATCATCCCTTAATGTTCCTTACATGAAAGTGGTATCATCCCCGCCATAGGTTAATTATGTGGCAACTTGTTCCATGCCCGTGTCTACTGATGATCCATTTAATGATATAGTGAATCATGTACTGAGGGCATTGGACTCTGATTTCGAGAGTGTTGTTATCCCATATGATGAGAACCTCTTGGAAGCCATGAAATTTTATGGGCCATGATCAAGTCTTCAAAGCAGAGTTCCTTTTCTTGTTTCAGCTCCTTAAAAAATGAAACATGCTCTTCGGAGCAGAGTTACTTTTCTTGTGTCAAGCTCCTTAAAAAATGAAACAAGCTCTTTGGAGAATAGTTCCTTTTCTTGTGTCAAGATCGTTAAAAAATGAAATAAGGTTTCATGAGCATAGTTATTTTATTGTTTCAAACTCATTAAAAATTTAAACAAATCCTCTTATAATTCAAGTATTTGATTTGATCTCATAAATTCCTAATCGAGTCTTTCACTTGATGTCGTAAATGAACCTTCATTCCATCCACCTGTTAGTAACAAGTAGTGTACTTAGGTGAATGAGGTGAATCTTAGGGGGCATGTACCTCAAATTGTGTCATTATGCCAAGGGCATGTAAACTTATTCCAAGCATAGTTTGTCTCTATTTCAAGCTTGTGAAAAAATGAAACCACTTTCAAGCATAGTTTTTATTTGTTTCAATCTTGTGAAAAAATGAAACCATTTTCAAGCATAGTTTCCCATGTTTCAAGCTTCTATAAAAATGAAACCTTTCATTCTACCTCTCATGATTTCCATTTTATCTACCTCTTCTGCTAGATGAGCCTTGGTTTTCTCATTCCATCATCGACGTCTTCTTGGCCAGTCATACGGTCTTACTTGGTTGTTTTTACGTTTTCCTAGGGAACCGCTGCAATGAGTGGTCTTGTTATCCAGTCTCTTGACCTTTACTTGTTTTGAGCAGTTCCATTATCACCGGAACCAGTTTCGATCCCTTTATACCACTCATTCCTCCAAGAGGAGTTATCTTTAAGCTCTTTTCTAACTCTCAAAAGATGAAAATATCGTTGAGTGCTTGTCGTTTCAAACTCATTAAATTAAATGAATTGACGTCATCTCAGTATACATTTATCCATTTTTCGAGCTAATATTGACTATTTATGAAAAAGGAATACCTTGATTGAACATGGTCAAGAGGTTCTCTTAGACATTGTTTTCTACCTTTTCAAATTCGATGGACAATTTACAAAACGAGACTTGATGGAGTTTTCTTTTTTGTATCTTTTTCAAACTCTCTAAACATGAAAAAGACACCAAGTTACTCTTCTGTTGGACTCGTAAAATTTAAACGGTGAAATACTTGTCACCATGACCAGATCGAGTTACTCCTTCTTAGGGCTCGTTAAAATTACTAGGATGGATTCATTCGAAGAATGAACTTATACACTAAGCATATGCTATCCTCTTTACATTTCCTATCAAAAATAAATAGGTACTCGTTAGAAATAATGAGGGAAAATTGAAAGTGGAAATTCCTATGTGTTTTCTAGGCATCATGTCACTCTTAAACATGACACTCATCTGCATTTCGTGTCAGGTTTGGGATATCCTTCATTATTCACTTACCTTCCTGGGTTTGGGAAATCTATTTTCCTCTTATCTGCTCACCATTTTTTTTCATCATGACCTTTGATCCTATTTTGAGTCAAATGCTGCCACACTTTAGAGTCATGTCACGGATATGTTCAAGAGAAGTCTTGTTTATACAAGTCGAACATCCTCTGCTTATTTGACCCTCTCTGCCACACTCATGAATCACTCTTATCACCTTGAGAAATCCTTTGTTTCATGCCGATGATGTGAGAATCATTATGAATCTCCTTCGACGCATCACTTCTTGTCGACTTCAGATCATTATCCAAGAAGATGATTTAGGAACTCCTTTTCGGTACCTTGGAGCTTGCATGCTTGAATGGAAATTTCTTCGCATTCAATGACAGGTTCATGTCATTGGACTTCAATTATATGATTCTACAAGTGTTCTAATTTGATTCATTTATTCATACTTGTAGATTGTGTTGTTGTACCTTGAGGATCATCGTCATCATTGGTGATTTCTCTCGTGCCTGTTAAAATTTTACATCATTGAGAAGTAATCAAGTGGTTTCCACCATGTTCGACATTATTACATCTATTCACATGGTTAGATTCGTACAATGGATGGATCAATATAGAGACGAAGGCCCTGGATCACATATGTTATTATCCATGCTACGTGGAGTTATTTATTATTCATGATTGGACACATGATCCTTGCTATACGGATGGCTAAGACCATACGGTGGATCCATTTCCATGATCTCTTTCAGACGGATGGTTGCGACCATACTGTGGGTTCATGTGTTATTTGATGCATATTCAAAGATATTTTATTAGGAAATTTTTTTATCATATATGTCACATATTATATTTTGTTTTATTTGGCAGGTATCTTGGTGGTATTCTGAGTCCTTGCCTTAGTTCGTAAAGCATTTCACCCATCACTCGATGTTTTGATTCATGCTTTATGAGGCATCTCTTACACGTTAATTTGTCACCCTATTCACTTCCCATCCCTGATCCTGAAGTGCCCTGAAATGACTACCATGGAAAATACATCAAGATATCCCTTAAAGGTTAATAGAAAGTTGTCTTGAAGAATTTCTAGAGAAGCTCAAATCAAAACCTAAATTTATGGGTTAGCGCTCTTTTCCATTTTCCTGCCTATGATGATCGAAGGTTGTATCACTTTGAACTCGCGTCGCCAATGATATTTTAATGGGAAAAACTATGTTTATCCCTTTCTAACAGTGTTTCCTCAAATGGAGAAGAAGCTTCGTGCACTAGAAGCTTCCATAACAACGAGTTGGATATGGTTCGGTGGAGATATGGTCGAGCTCTCTCATTTGAAGCTCTTGATCCTATCATTAGGGATTTTTCCCTTGAGAAGTGGGGCTTCCTCCTTCATTTATGGATCGCTAACCCCTTCTCCCTACCTATAAATTGAATCCCATCCTTCCACTACTGGTTGGTCTTACTTGATCATTAATCATTTGCATCCCTATGTTATGATTATGCCCAATTTTTCTCTTGGGAGAAGGATTTCTTAAAGAGAATCAGTTTGGACTTGGGAATCACCAAAGGGAGGCCTCCAACTTCAATTCCACGGTTGTAAGCTTCCTCTTTTATACTATCAATAATACATCTAGTGTTTCACTTTCCATATTTGTTTATATATATATATATATATATATATATATATATATATATATATATACAAGTAGCCTAATTCTCCTTGATCTATTAGGTAGTTTGTATTAAATGTATGCTATGTTTTGTGTTAAATTTATTGTTGTCTCTTGATCTCCTATAGGTATTCGAACATCACAAGTAGCAAGGAGCGAGCTTGAAGGATAGTGGGTCAAGGTCTTCATCTAAGGATTGAATGATAGCATCAAGAAGAGGTAGGTTATTATTCTTCCTCTTTCGCTTTGAATATAAACTAGGAAAGGGTACATTAGATAGTCTTGTGCGTTGCTAGACCCACTCTAGGGCTAGAGAGATCACCTATGTCCACAAAGGGGATTGTATTCACAACATGTTACAGTAGCAAGCCAACAAGGCCTTCCAAATGAAATAAGAGTGCAACAAGGTCACATATATTTTCAAATTATCTAATTTCTTGGATTAAATTCCTAATCTTGATGATAATTCTTTCCCCATACTTAAAAAAATGAAAACATATGTCAAAATTCATGGATTTAATGGCATTATTAATATTTATTGCCCCTCTTTCTTACATGGTTCATGGATTTAATGGTTTCTCCCTTTCTTTCATGGTTCACTCCTCCCACCCTTCCCTCCTCCACGTCACCCACCACATCACCCCCTCCCTTAACCCCCCTCTGCAGACCACCTCTGGTGAAAGTGATGTATGATTTGTGCCCTAATGAAGAGATCCAAAATATGAAGGCTCTTCAACAATGAAGAAATTCATGACATCGAATTAAGGAATTCTTCATGAGCAGTGAAGTGCCTCACCATTGTTACTGTAGGTCCCTGGTTAAGAGGGAGCTTGGTAATAATTTTCTTAATTGGAAGAAACCATGTAGTTCTTAAGCCAAGAGGGAAGCTCAGGTACATTCCTTTATGAAATATGTCCTCCCTAGTTGAGAGGGAGAGATAGACACATCATTATGGTCTTCACCTGGAAGATAAAATACGGGATTGGGTAATCATCTGGCATCCAATACTATTTTAGGATGTATTAGGGCATCCTTGGAAACAATAGTCATGAAAGGACATATATTCTTTGAGGATTAACTATCCCAATAAGAATAGTCCTATGAGGTCATACTCGATGAACACTCGGGTGGAGTATGTACCTTGGAGACAATGAATAAGGTGTTTATAATCATTTGTCTAGCCAACACTGTAGCTCATGGTCTCGTGGAGAGATGGAGATGTCATTCAAGGCCTTTCATTGTAACAATGTTGGTTAATATGATGCTATAACAGATGGATTACCAATCGAATTCTTCTTATGATATTCTTCAAATTGAGAGTGACTATGTACCATTATGAATACCTCCCTAGTTCAGAGGTAGTGTTGGAAAGTATAACTAGGTTTGATCTTCATAATGACTTGTAATTATGAATTTATGTAATGAAGAAGAAAAAGATAATAAAATGTATTTTTTAAATGCTTGACTCATGGGTTTCATGAGCAAGAAGTTTTTATAGGTCAAAGACTTCTTCTTGATGTCTTTATGGATTTTCCATCTTGTCATAAATGTATAATTTAGAGTCATATAGATGAAGTGTTGTTACACTTGAAAAGAAAAATTATTGATATAAAAAGAATGCCTCAAGACATTGTCATTAGAAAATGCTAGAAGACATTCCTTGTAAAGTCGGCTCACAAGAAGATGATCATGTAGGTCTAGGGTGATGAGACAGTCCCTATATATAGGAATGTGACCTTATTATTGCATCATGAATTTCGAATCAAGTCTGATATTTCAATACGTGGAAAGGTCTGTGGTCTTGGGTACAAGAATAAGGGACAATACAACCAGGAGAAGTGTCAAGACAAGCAAAGTAAATGAAGATAATAAAAAGCATATCTCTATAATAGTAATTCCCTATTTGCTACGTGAATCTCAGTCAAGTACTATAATCAAGTGTGAAGGAGAAGGCTACAATTCATGCATAAAAAACTATAAGAATAGAATTGATATCAATGAATTCAAGTATCGTTATTGGGATCATATATATCTGCCTCATTTTCTTTATATAGGTCAAAGGGTTACCTCAGTGGAAGTAGGTTCTCTATACAATGTGAAAGAAGGGTGACCATACAATGTGCAAAGAATAATCTCCATAGAAATATAGAGTCCAAAGACTTGGTGTAAAGGAAGGGCTAAAGGGATATCATAGGATATCGAGCCTAGAGGAGCATGAAGAAGCATATTAAGGTTAGGGACTGAGTTTCTCTAATACTGGTGAATTACAGTGCAAAGAAAGAAAAATTAGCATAAGAGGCCGAGAGGAGCAGTGGAAAGGTCTTGGAGGAATTATGGGTCAAGGGTCTATGTCATGGTACTTTAAATTGAAGATCTATAAGAAGAATTACTTTCAGGATTTCCCCTCCAAGAGGGAGAGGTTTTGGCCCTGGCTTGAAGAGACAAAATTCCATGTCTCTTGTGTTTTGATAATTGACTTCATGAAAGACATTATAAGCTAATGAAGATAATATATAATTAATATAAGAATAACACATATAACACAAGTAGTTATCAAGTAAGAGAATTGAATTAAACTATGCCCTACTTCAAAGAAAATGTATGATACACTCTCCAAGTTATTTACAATCAAGAATGTTGTACAAGTGGCAAGTCTAAAGAAGGAACTTTGAACTGTCAAAATGACCAAATATGATACAATGTTTTCTTTATTTGTAATAATTTCCCATATAAAAAACGAACTACAATAAGTTGATGAAATAATCCCTGATAAGGAACTTGTGATTTCTACCCTTCTAGGACTACCAAATTCTTGGAATGCCTTTGCAGCTAGAATTAGTAGTTGGAAAAATTCTCCCTCCTCTAATGAAATTTGGTATTCTTGTACCCAAGAAGAAGCTCATCTTTCCTTGATAAGAGGTAAGCAAGAAGATGAATAAAATGCCTCAAATGTTTATTCTTCCCATTTCAAGAATACAGGAGGAAATAATAAATTTAAAGGGTCAAATAAAAATCATGGGAAGATTGACCTTTATAAAATATAATGATATCATTATCACAATATGGGACATTATAAGAACCAATGCCCCGATATCCCTAAGAACAAGAATAGAGAAAGAGAACACACTACAATTTCCATTGATGATAATCCTCCAAATAATACCAAAACTAAGGAATATGAAGTCAAATACTTATTCTATTAAGTCTTTAGGGATGTTATCCCTTGTATATCCTTTATATATAGTATAGGTTTGTGTTTTTAGGCTTTGTATATTTTTCTCTTATAATTAAATCTAGGATTAATCTTTCTTTTGATTGCTAGGGTTCATAGATCTAATATGCTTTCTTAAAAAAAATATTGAGTTATTTTTATAAGTTGAAGGAATCCCTCACAATGCTTGGATTAGTACAAGATCAAGATGGAGCTTCCACATTTTTCACAAAAATATAAGTATTCTTTATTTATTTCATTAATTTGTTAATTTCCTCTATTTATCTAGCCATATACTTATTTATTGATTATAATTATTTCTCTTGTGTTTTCTTTGAAGAAAAAATTGTAGGAATATTCTAAAAGGAAAGGATTGTGACTAGATTCGAAGGGAAATTTGTAATAATATTTGTTGCAGAGGGAGCTCTTCAAGAGGAAGCCCTACAAATTTTGTGAAATAATCAACTCAAGGTATGTTTAAAATCATAATATTTTTAGTAGGCCCTCATCATGAAATAAGGTACGATCATTTTATCTTTGAAATTTTTTTCTAGGTTTTTGCTATAGAATCATGAAGATTCTTATATTGTTAAGGTGTTTGATCTTTAGATTAAATCAACCCTTGTAACAAATATCTTTTTCTATTTGTTCACTTTGGTGAAACCCTAGCCTTTTAATTTTTTAGGGTTTATTTCTGGTATCTATGGCATATGATAAAACCCTAGCTTTTTAGGGTTTGATGATATTATCTAGGGTTTATGATGAAAACCCTAATAAAATTTGAAATAATATTCTAGGATTTAAAAGAGAAACCCTGGATGTTTCCACTGTGGTTGAAACCCTAACATGATTTAATTTTTGTATATCTAGGTTTTGATAATAATATCTAAAGTCCGTGACAAAACCCTAGCAAAGGTTGTTGTAAGAGTATAGGGCATAAAAGTGTAGCCCTAAGTGTAAATGCGTCCATACAATTGAAACCCTAACAAGGTTTAGGTTTTGAATATCTACGATTTATTTTTCTTGTTTGAAGTTTTGATAACCCTAGATGCTCTCATGGTGATAACATGTTATTAATAAAATTAATTCCATGCTCTTGTACATATATATTGTGTGCCTGGTTGCACTTGTTGTTGAGATTTGCAGGCACACAGTTTACAAGAAGTTGTAAAGAGGTATTCCTACCTCATTCTTGAAGATAACCTTGTGATGATGATGTGCATGATAGAAAGAGGGAGATGCAATAACCCTGATGAATTTGAATTTTATTTTAATGATTGAATGATGACCATGATTCCATATGAAGGAATGAATTTTTGGAAGGTCAAAGTTCTTCGATGATATGATTATGCAAAATAAAGAGCCTGTGTAGATGTAAGAATAAAGTTTTTTGGATCTCCCTAAGTTGAAAGGGAGCTTGGAGGAGAAAAAGTGTAAATCCACCATATTTAAGAGAGAGAATTATCTTGAAAAATATCGATAAGAAAAATAATAAGAGAATGGCTGAAGCACGACTGCTAGTTATTTGTGTTTGATGAGGTCATAAACAAGACTTGCTTGTGCTAAGACTAAGTTTGGTGTTGCTTTAGAATATTGGAAAAGGAAGCTTCTGTCAAGATTTGTTTGGATATTATGATGAACTAAGAACGATAATAATGGTTGAGGACCCCAGATATTGTGCTAGCATATTGATAGTGAGAACCAATATATTGGAAGTTTGATTCTAGTTGGGGTCGTGAAGCTACAATATGCTCTAATGCATGAAAAATAGATGCTATATGTATCTATCCCAGAAAGGTTTGAATATTTGACAAGCATGCTTGGATTGATGGATATCTTTGAAATGGAGAGATGTGTGCCTTAGGATGTGTGCATGTATGATAGTACTTGGGAGGAAATCTTGACCTAGTTAATATTGAGATCTTAGTTATAGTTTGGCCTTGATGATGTCTAAATACCGATGTGGGAGGGTATCTTGGTATTATGGAGGTTTTTTTTAGTATTGGCCTTGACGATACCTAGATCCCTATAAGGGTTGGTGTCTTTGAATGGAGGCCTAGATGGTATCTATATCTTGTTGGATTGATACCAAGGTTGTAGCCTTATGGTACATATAGTGGCATGTTGCCTTGATGACACCTTAGACCCCATGAGTGTCTTTGATCCTTGAATTAATTTCTTTGAAATGACACTTGGATCCCTGAATAGGTGTCTTGGTGACGACACTTAGATCCTTGAACTAATGTCTTGACACTTGGATCTTTGATGTGATATCTTGGCAGTTTGTTTGGCCTTAATGGTATCTATAATTTTGTATGTTGTTGTACTCTTCTTGGATTCAACATTTAAAATTGAGGTCAACCTTGTATCGATTGAAAAATTATGAATACCTAGGCTAGCTAAGGGGGAGTGTTAAAAATGTAACTCGTATCGGTCGTCATAATTGTTGTCTAGCTCATGATATGATGTGTTTTTCAAAATAAAAGAAAAAGAAGAATTATTATTAATAAAAATTATTTATAAGCATGGGTTTCATGCTTTTTTTTTTTTTTTATAGGTCTAAGCACCCATTGAGTGCTTCTAGGGTTTTTTTCACCAGTCACTATCCTTTTCATTTTTTACTAGACCATTCTTGGGCCTATAATGTCAAAGAAAGAAAATGTATTTTTTGTAATTTAGACAATTATGTCTCCTCCACCCATTCGGGCTGCCCTCTCTTCAAGTCCACCTAATAAAGGGAATTTTAACAAACATAAATAGTATATATTAGCAGTGCATTTGACTTATTTGAGATCTATCCAAAAAGAGTTCAATCTTCAATTGAAATAGAGTGAAAAGGCAAGAAAAGGAGGTGACAAAGTCTTGATGAAGGAAAATAAACCTTTTTAAGGAAGAAGGAACCCTAGCTAAGGAAAGGAGATCATTTTATCTTATTTATAGCTCAAACATGCATGATTTTGGGTTTTAGGAAGGGGCCAAAATTGTAGATCTGCAGTAGAGGTCGAAATTTTGATGGAGGAGGTCAAAATATGTGATTGATGTAGTATTAAAGAAGGTTGACTCTTTTTGACTAGAATATGATCTTTGTCATCTTGGGAGGATGACTTGGTGGATTTGAGGAGGTCTTTGTCTTGGTCAGAGGGTATTGACTATCTCATTTGATTTGGTTCTAAAGAAAGAAAGAATAATTTTTGGGTTTCCCCTAGAAGAGGGTTATTTCCCTAGTTGAGAGCCTACATCCTATGTCCTTGTTGTTTTTATCTTCATGCATTTATGTTTTGATAGTTTCTTGATGATAATAATACAAAAGAAGACACAAAAGAAGATAATAATAATACACATAAATCACAAGTAATTATCAAGATAAGAAAATATTTATGCCTTTCTGATTTTCTAATGAATTCCTCATTTCAAAGTCCTTTTTCAAATCGAATATGTGACCCAAACAATGTGTTTTGGTGGGAGGATATTCTAACCACTACCCTATTATCCTTGACCCAGACTCCTCCCAACCAAAGCCTCTTAGGCCCTTTAAATTAAACCCTCTTTGATTTGAGGATCCCTCCTTCCTTCAATCTATTACAAAAATTTAGACTCCTATAAACATGAACATTGGAGTATCTCTTCCTATCCAATTTCAAAGAAATTTTAAAATATGAAAATATTTAATCATCTTTTGGGAAAAGGACTCAAATTTTTTGGATAAAACAGAAGCTTCGATTAAGTTTTATCAAGACCAAGAGACTATCGATCCCCTCATAAACAATATAAGGGATTAGGTTATATCTTCATGGAAAAGAGGAGGAAAATTCCCATATATTAGGAAAATGATTGGAGAATTAGAAGATGATAACACAAAATACTTTCAAATCATAGCAAACCACTCGTAGGTTATAAACGCAATATGGGAACTTTCTAGACCAAATGGCCCTTAGGTCTCCCCTTTGAAGTAATTAGTAGAAGAAGGATGTAGACATCTCATATCTATTTTTCAAAAGGATGAAAGGGGCACTATATATCATATTTAGAACATCACTATCTTATTCCCTAGATTCATCGATGGGGAAGGGAACAATCAGGTTATGGTATAGGATTCAAACTCTAAACTAGAATAGGTCCTCCTCAATTCTAAAAAAGGGCAAAGTCTTAGTCTGGATGGCGTACCTATAGAGTTATACTTGGAGTGTCATGAATTTTTAGGAGAAGATTTGATAAATTTTACTAAATTATGTAGTACCTCTAGATAAAATTTTGGCCCCTTTCAATTCCACCTTCATATCCCTAACCCAAAAAATTGATCATCCTCTTACCTTTGAGCATCACAAGCCTATGTCTGTATGTCTGTATTTAACTCCATATACAAAATATTCTCCAAAATAATATCCCTTTGCTTAAAATATGTCCTGTTAGAGAAAATTTCCCTAGAATAAATTGGTTTCCTACGGGGAAGGCAAATCCATGAAGCCATTGGTCTCACATAAGAGGGTCTACACTTTATACATACATGACAATATAAAATGGTAATATATAAAGTTGATCTTTGAAAATATTTTGGTAGAGTAAGTTGGTTATATATTCATATTCTCTTGATCCATTTGGGATTTAACCACTCCTTTGTGACTTGGGTCCTTAACAATATAAATTCACCCTCCTTTATACCCTTGATAAATGAAGTTGCCTTGCCTTTCTTCAATTTTGA
Organism: Pinus albicaulis; assembly: GCA_034641835.2. Taxonomy (NCBI): domain Eukaryota; kingdom Viridiplantae; phylum Streptophyta; class Pinopsida; order Pinales; family Pinaceae; genus Pinus; species Pinus albicaulis. The sequence goes on along the minus strand of CM076570.1, from coordinate 279,608,009 downwards.
AAGGGGATTGTGTCAAGGATTCCCTACATACATGACACTAGAAAATGGTAATATATAAAGTTTATCTTTGAAAATATTTTGGTAGAGAAATTTGGTTATAAATTCATCTTCTCTTGATCCATTTGGGATTTAACCACTCCTTTGTGACTTGGGTCCTTAACAATATAAATTCACCCTCCTTTATACTCTTGATAAATGAAGTTGCCTTGCCTTTCTTAAATTTTGAAAGGGGATTGTGCCAAGGATTCCCTCTATCTCCCATACTCTTCTTATTATTTTTTTAAGGTATCATAATACTCCAAGGGGATGCAAAGATTATAAAATTTTTCAAAGGTATTACTATTGGTCACAATGTCGTCTAACACACTTGCTATTTGTTGATGAAATATTAATCTTCTTTTAAGGGAATTTTAGGCATTTGCAACATCTAAAATTCTCTTGGAATCCTTATATTTTTCCACCAGGATGATTATCAACTAGGAAAAATATTCTTTGTATTGGTGGGGCCTGTGTGGTGAATAAGTTAAGCATATATAGCACCTTATTTCCTTTTAGATTGAAATAATCGAAGGGGGCTTCAAATACATGGTTTTTTTTCTCAATCCAAATGACCATAAAAATTAAATTGGATCTAGCTCCTAGAAAAAATTGAGAAATGCATCCATATATGGAGCAAAATATGGTTTTCCTAGGCTAGTAGACTAGTTCTTATAAGATTGATCATTGAGAAAATTCTAGTCTACTCGATATTACTAGCTTCGATCTAGTAGGGGTACTTAAAAAAATTAAATAATTTCCTTTCTATTTTTAATGGATGGGGAAAGAGGACAAAATACCATTTTACCTCACCTATTGGAACTCTATAATGACTCTGAAAGCATAGGGGAGATGAGGTTTAAAAAAATTTCACTAGTTATTAAAAGTGTTTAGCAACAAAAGGAGTTTGGAAAATCATTTAGGTACTTTTACTTTGGGCTCAAATTATATTAAAAAAAAAAAAAAAAATCAACTATTTCTCGCTTAGATTATATTATATCACTGATGAAATCCCATAATTTTGGATCCATCCTATGGAAGGCCCTCATCAATGGTTTCCCTCTTACTAGTCATGGATTAAGATGGAAATTTGGAAGCAGTTAACAAGTCCTTATTGGGAAATATCCATGGCTAAGGAATCAACATAATAATATTATACATGAGTAATAAATTCAAAAATTGAATGAAGAATGTTTCATTTATATAAATCAAATATCAAATAGGGACTTCATTTTAGTCAAGAACAATGGTTCTATTCAAGTGATTTGAAATTATAAGGGGAACACATTTTATCCTATGGAAAGTATACAATTAATATACATAAATCCTTTGTATCCACCAAAAATCAATCAAACATTCTTATGCAGGGACCAAACTCAACCAGGAGATACTCCCCAAAACACGATTCCCTTTGTCGTGCAAGGAAACTAGCCTCTTTTTAACCGATAGTGGGGGGAAGTTATGGAAGGTAAAAGGCCCACTAAAAACCAAAAAAATTATGTGCAAGGATCCAAGTTAGGACATCCTCAAAAAGAAATATTTTCATGGACCAAGAAAATATGTGTTCTTCTCAGAAGATTTTGAAACTATATGTCATCTTTGTGTATTACCCATTCCTTTAGGAAATATGGAAGGAAATTTAGAATTTTGAAGATCAATTGTATACCTGGGAAGAATATTATATTATATAGAGGAAGGTTTAAAAAAAAATTTCTCTGCACATCATACATTACATCGTAAAGGCCTTCCATTGATGGTGACATGGGGAGTTCGGTTGGATTGAAATTAGGTCATTTTTTACAATTTAGGGCCTTCGTTTCTCAAAATTTCTATACAATGTTTAGCAATTTCACATTCCTACAACACACTCCAAGTATAATAGCCACATTTTCTTCATCTAGATCCTATCATCCAAATCTCTTGCCCTTGAACTTTCTTTGATGCAGTGTCACAAGGGAATTTCACAAGGGGTGGTGTTGGATGCCTTCTCTTTATTTATTCTTCACATAAAGTCACATATTGCACAAATATTGGTTGATACACAAATAATTATCTAGGAATCATGCTGCCAGTTGCATCATATGAAATCAAATGTATAATCAAGACACATTTTGCAGAAAAATCGAATATAAACTAGCACACCCTCAAGGTGGGGAAAGAGAACATTAAAGTGAATACGAGATTAAATTTCTCAAGATGCAAACCTCCTTTTCAATGTAAAACTTGAGGAAAAGTTTGCACCTCCATAGATTTGTTTCCTCTTGGGGCTTGGTAAATTTTGTGATGGCTCTCAATAATATTATTTATATTTATATAAATTTCACATCTCTATATATAGAAATATTCTTATTTTTAATTTATGTGTTTATTTGATATTTTTATTACTTTTATTTTATTAATAATTCAGTCAACATTTAAATATTTACAAGATATTGAAAGGGATTTGAGAGAGTTGGGGGGGTGGGCAGCTGGTGTTAGTGTCTAAATGCTCAGTGATCAAATACACTCTTTCAGTTTTACTTGGTAGTTGTCCTTGGTCAAAATTTCATGTTTTCAAACCAATTCTCAAATAATTTTTTGTTCATTGAATGTTGTCTAGGTATGAATTCTACTCCCTTCACCCATTCATATTTATCATCAATTTCAAGGTCATTTCATTCATCATCACCCAGGGTTATATATAATTGTCAACATACCTCCATCTAGCTCATGGTCTAGGTTTACTTTGTTTTGCCATCATAATGTCCAATCATGTCATGAAAGAAGGAAAACAAGGGTCATTTTCACCATACAAATCACCTTCATTGGGAGCTTGAAAATATAGGAAAATAAAACAAAGGAAATTTGTATTTTCTCAAGAAGTATACTACATGATCAAGTTTTCAAAAAGTGTTTATGATTTCATTAGAAGACAAAAAAATAAATTTTTGTGAGTTATAAAAGGAAATGAAGCTTTGGAGTTCATTTCATCATTTGGTTTTCAATATAGCTCCCCTCTCATACTCACAACACTCCACAACCATCAAAGATTGAAGACAACCAACAAAAAATAGTTCCAACTGCTCTATGCTACGCTTCTGGAAAGTATGCTATACTTTTTCCTCCAAGCTCTAAAAATATATCAAGGGGTCAATTCATCATTTCTCAAAGTTTTAGAGACCTCAAAATCAGTAAGTTAATTCTCCTCATACCCCATTCAAGTCAATTTCTTAAGCCAAGTGTGGATTCCCTAATCTAGGTTTTCTCCACTATGTTTCTAGTTTCTTTCATGTTTGCTTGCTCCAGTTGGGAAAACCATAGTTTTATCACATACAAACCTTCATACATTTCCCAAATACCTTATCAAATCACTACCTATCACTCATATCCCTCCTTGCTACCATTTTCAATCAAACCCTATTTTTCACTACGTTTTTGCAGAGAAACTAGGAAAAATATGTGTTCTAACATTTTTGGCACCTTTCTCGTGCCTATTTCCAAAAATTTCACTTGCATCCTGTAGCCAATTCATCACCCTACCACCCCAGATTTTTAGGGATTTTTCCCACACTCCCTTCCATCTCATTCCTGTCCCTAAAACCACTGTACCACTATCCCCTTGTTGAATGACATTTTTCCACTGTCCATGTACTCCCTATTCCCAGATCTTTGAGAACCCCTACAGTGTTCCCTGAGTCCATTTTCCATCATGAAAACATTCCTTTAGATCCCTTACAGTCTGAAGATCAATATCTCTTTTAATCATTCCTAGAGTAGCTCCCTAAAAACCCACTTTTTTGGAGAAGTGTGATCCTTCAATGTCTGAGTAGCGCTTATGAAAAATCCTTAGACTGTGACTAGCATCGATCAACATTGGTATGAACCCCATAGCTGCACCGATATACTTCTGGAGTATTTTTAAAAATGGAAACGAAGCTTCATGGCCTAGAAGCTTCGAGAGTAGAAATCACGATATGACCGAGCTTCCTCCTTTGGGCCTCTTGTTCCTACAAAAGAGGAACCACCCAAGGAGATAAGACTTTATTCCATATTAAGTGGATCCATGTCCCCAGTGGAGTCTCCATATTCCCCCTAAAGCATGAATGAAGAACAAGAGTGAGGGGTAAAATGCTTTACGAGTACGTGCTAGGAAGAAGACGTCATCGTCGGAAAACCTGTGAATCAAGTACATATATACATAACTGAAATATTTGAGATAAACACATGACATAAGGCATGGAAGCAACCATCCATAAAAGAGATCATATAATAGGATATGTGGTATGGATACAACCATCCATCAATAAGAAAGATCACAAATATCGACTCAGGTATGGTCGCAGCCATCCAGTTAGAAGAGTCATGTATACAATCATGAATAAATCATATCGTATCGTAACCTAGAATTTATAAGACAAAATACAGGGTCTTGCGCTCCATCACGACCCAATCAAATACAAATTTAGGCATGTGAATGAGTGAGCTGAATTCAAACATGCAAGAAAATCGCCTGATTACCAGTCAATGATGTAAACTATTAACAGGCGCGAGAGAGACCACCAATAATGAAAATGGTCCTCAAGGTACTAGCAGTACAATCCAAGAGATGTGAACAAGGAACTGAAGTCGAACACTCATGAAATCACCTGATCGAAGGCCAATGAGGTGAACATGTGGCCGAATGCGAAAAACCTACCATTAGGGCATGTAGTTTCTAAGGTACTGAAAGGAGTCTCTAGATCAACTTCCCGGATAATGAGCTGAAGTTGACAGGAAGCGACCCATCAAAGGAGGGCCATGATGTATCCCACATCGACGTGAGACAAAGGAGCAATATGGATGTGAATCAAGACTGAACAAAGAATCAGGTAATGAACAAAATGCAGAAGGAATTTCTCTTGAACATATCAGCGACACGACTCCAGAGTATGGCAGTATTTGACTCAAATAGGATCACAAGTCATTTTGACAAGATTGGAATCAAATGAGAGGCAAAAAAATTTCCCAAAGCCGCGGAGGAAAAGTGACGAATGCAGTATATCCCAACCCAACATGAACTGCAGATAAGTGTCATGTTCAAGAGTGACATACTGTTGACACAACTGATAAATACTTTCATTTTCCCCCACCATTTCTGGTGATTACCCCAATTATTTTTTAATACAAAATTAAAGGGGATAGAATATGCTTTTCATATAATTTTTTCCTTCGGAAAAATCCATCATAGTACATTTTACGAGCCCTAGGAAGGAGGAACTGAGTATCATCATGGTGACGAGTCCAATGTCGTTAAATTTTAATGAGTCTAACAAAGGTGAAACTCGGTGCCTTTTCATGTTTAGAGAGTTTTAAAAGAGGTTTAAAAGAAAACTCCATGGGGCCCTTTTCATATATAGTCCCTCAAATCCGAAAAGGTAGAAAACAAAGTTCGAGAGAACCTCTTAATCGCGATTAACTAAGGTATTCTTTTTCGTAAATAGTTTATCCCAGCCTGAAAAAGGGGTAAACTTATACTGGGTAAATGACGTTTCGTTTACTTTAATGAGTTCAAAATGACAAGTACTCGAAAACATTTTCATGTTTCAAGAGTTAGAAAAGAGCTTAAAGGTGACTCCTCTTGGGGGAACGAGTGGTATAAAGGATAGCAATTGGTTTCGATAATGGTGGAACTTCCCAAAACATGTAAAGGTCAAGAGGCTGGCTAACAACACCACTCATTGTAGTGGTTCCTCAGGAACAAGTAAAACAAACAAGTGAAGGCGTATTATCGGACAAGCAGATGATGACGATGGAATGAGAAAACCAAGGTTCATCTGACAAAATAGGTTAATAAAATAGCAATCACAAGAGGTAAAATGAGAATGGCTTCATTTTTACACAGGCTTCAAAACATGGAAAACTATGCTTGGAATTGGTTTCATTTTTACACAAGCTTGAAACAAAGATAAACTATGCTTGACACTAGTTTCATTTTTACAGAAGCTTGAAACATGGAAAATATGCTTGGAATAAGCTTGCATTCCCTCGACATGGTGACTCAATTCGAGGTACATGCCCCCCAAGCTTCATTTCATTCACCTAAGTAGACTGTTGGTTACTAACAGGTGGATGGAATGAAGGTTAATTTACGAGATCAAGTGAAATACTCGACTTTGATTTTACAAGATCTAATGAAAGACGCAAATCTAAAGGGATTGAGGTTGTCACAATAAAATAATTATCCTCATAGGAACCTATTTCATTTTTAAACAAGGTTGACATAGTAAAGAACTATCCTCATCACAACTTGTTTCATTTTTTAAGGAGATTAACAAAAGAAAAGAACTATGCTCATGAATGCTTATTTCATTTTTTAATGAGGTTGATAGAGTAAAATAACTATCCTCATGACACCTTGTTTCATTTTTTAAGGAGCTTGACACAAGAAAATAAACTATGCTCCGAATGGCTTGTTTCATTTTTTAAAGAGATTGACACAAGAAAAGGAACTATGCTCCGAATTTCTTGATCATGATGCATAAGAACCCATGGCTTCCAAGAGTTTCTCATTTGATGGGAGAACAACACTCTGTAAATCAGGGTCTAATGCCCCCAATACACAGTACACTACATCACTAAATGAACCATCAAGGGATGCGGGCATGGAACAGGTTGCTACATAATTAACCCAGGGAAGGGAAGATATCGTTGTCATGTAAGTACCATTAATGGATGATGGTAGAGTAGGTGTTACATTAGGACCAATTAATGAAATTTGATCAATGGTCACAATTCAACCTTCATGTGGAAAACAGAGCTAACGAAAGAGAGAAGAAACAAGTGCTCCCATGACATAAGTATAGTCACGCCCCAGGAATAAGTTAAAATCCAAGGGGTATTGGACAACCATCACGTATATATAGACAATATTTCCTCCCAAAGTAATAGGAAACCTTGGAAGGATCCCTAAGGGTTGAATGGTTCCTCTTTTAAAAGCCATCAGATTCTAGGTAACAGGCACAAGCTGCGGGGAACCGAAAGCTTGCCAAGTAGTTGAGGATATAATACTAACAAAAGTGCCTTCATCTATTATTGTGATAGGTACGGTCACATGATAGGCCTGTACTGTGATCTTAAAGGGCATGTAAGAAGGAAGATGATATCCTGTCAGTATACTCCAATAAAAATAAGCGATCAAACTACTTGGAGGGGGTGCCATAGGAATAGGAGGACTATGCCCTTACGTTACGGGAGTGGGAGGATCACCCTCTTGTATTATGGTAATGGAAGGATTTCCTTGGGAATCTAAAGAAACAAAAAGAATCTGAGTGGTATGAGATTCACTCTCTAAGGGAGAGGCTTGATGAACCGTGGAATCCAGCCAACCTTTTTCTCAACCAATGATTGGTCGGAAATGGACTCATGAGATTGACTATTGGAGAGATTTGAATTGACCATAGACAAATCTTGATCAATCACTTGATCACCTAGTGGAGGACTCGGAAAAAATTCTGGTAACCAACTGGAAGACAGGACTTGAAAGCAGTAAGGGTATCCAACACTTTGGAGGCTTCATCCAAATAAGGAAAAAGGTGATTGGGATGATTCCATTCACATAACCTACATGGAAATTTGACCTTACCCTATTTCTGATAAATCTTATTATTACTAGTTGAAGGTTCATCACCAGCATGATATCCAGAGCCTAATGACGAAGGGTAATTCGAGCCAGTGGACCACACTTCTAACACCTTGGGAGTACCAGGACAATCTCTAAGAAGGTGGTCACCCTTACATAGCTTGCAAGGTAATTTGAATTTGCGAGATAAAGTGGAAGGTTTTTCAAAATCAGTGACATGGGTAGCAATGGTCGTTGATTTTCCCCCTTGCTTATTGTCCTTCTTATTTTTTGACTTCTTCTTATTCTTCTTAGCCACTTGATTACTAGAAATCAGAATTTCTTCAAGCGAAGAGGAAGAACGGGGGGGAGAAATAAGCGAAGAAGGAAAGGGTTCAACCTTAAGATCAAAATGAGGTTGAAATTGTTCAAGTGGAGGAGAACTTGGTTGAGAATCATTTTGGATGTTCGAATTCACGGGGGTCAAAAATAACCAAACTGGTAGACCAATGGTTAATCCCAGGAGTGAAAATGTTGCCATATTGGGAGCACCAACATTTCCAAAAGAAAGAAAAGGATCATGATTCCCATCTGAGGGTATTCCTTGATCGGTAAACTCAAGAACTGTTGCCATTAGTCCCAACCTAAGATCTACTAAGGAGATGAGCACGAGAAAATTTTTCTCATGGACCATAAATTTTAAAAATTAAACACAAAATAAACCCAAAAAAAGTGATAATCCAGGCAAGAGGATTTACCAAGTATTTGTGACCTGCAAAATACCTCCTGGTGAACCAAGAATTACGAGCAGGCAATCTCCCTGAATGTTGTGTTCGATGTATCACATTCACGAGGTGGAAAACTCGGTTACCTGTGGCTAAAGGATAGCTACCTAGTGGGGTCTCTCGTTATATACTCAAAGGTACGAGGAGAAAATGTCCATGTTGGCACTGTCTAATGTGTCACCATTCAGTGAGAGTGCCCTGATATACTTATCATACGTGACGCAAGTTCTATATACTTCCATACGTGGGACGTGGTTTCACTCTCGGAATGCAACATAGGCTATTAACGACATTTGCCAAGTTTATAGATGTTGGAACACGTCTCTAGCCTAGACCTCTAAATGTTTTGCGTTAAGTTTCAAATGATCCTTAGGTTAATTGAGGTTCATTTTAATTTGATCTCTATTAAAGTTTCAATTTCAAGGCTCAAAACAATTGTCACATGAATACCTATAATGAAAATAGCATGAGAAAATGATTATTTCAATTCAATGAATAATATATAGTTTAGGGAAGAGTTTCAAATAGTGATGCAACAAACAATAATGCAAAAAATGAAACTTTTCCTAACTAGATCACTCACACTATCCCAATTCAAATCAAAACATTCAAAGATGAAAATTATACAATGTAATATATGCATAATTTTCTTCTTCTTTTGATGAATGAGAATGCAGTCAATGCACTTTTTAGCTTTTAATCATTAAACAATGTAATCTAAGTTCAATGATAAACCTCAAAAATGACTTCTCATTGCAACTTATCTAATGCACTTTCGATGAAAAACAAACTTTGAGATGAAAACTAAATGAATGAAAAATTATTTTCGTTTGTATGAACAAGATGCAAAAAGAAACAAAACGGAATAATGCAATCACTTGTTTTGAGTATTTCCAAATGAATCCCTCCAAATTCCACAAAAAATAATAAATCAAAGCACTAAAGAGATATTTCGAATCACTTGTTCAAAACAAACATTCTTCTATTTTCACACTAATTGACACACAAATAAATATCCTTCAGTTGAATACAAGAAATGTAATCTATGCTTGTGGATGGAAGAGAGAACCAAATGCACATGGAATGGACACTTGACAACTCTAATCACAAAAATCAATCGAAGAACAAAAAAAAAAAAACAAACCAAAAGTTTCGAGATGGACGACAAAACTGACCCAAGAGCAGGTTTGGAATTCAACGAAGAATGCAACCATTCAAATCACACAAAGCACCTAGAAACCATAGGATGATGAGGATGCACAATTTCAAAAGAAAAGAGACCAAATATGAACTAATCGAGACAATCAAGTCATTGAACAGATGAGAACAAGAGTAAACTAAGCAAAGAAAGTATCTTAGAAGGATAAGACACACTGGAAATCAATGAAGAGAAACCATAAAAATATTTACTCAGAAATCGGTGCATCTGTGAGGCTACACCTCGCAGTGGAAGGGGATATGCACTTCTATTTTAAAACATTTAGCGTCGATCATCGCTTATGTTATAAAAAATACAAAAAACAAAAGGTTTTGTTGAAAGAAGGCCAGGCTTATCACTTCAGAAAGGAGATTGATGATTGTAATTAATCATAACAACCAAAAACAAAGGAGAAATAGACATTCGGCGAAAGTGGATGAAAATTCAAAATCTCAAAGAGTTGAAGGATACTAGAAAAAATAACTCCCCAGTGGAGTCGCCAATTTGTTGTTTAGGTAAATCCTCTCTGTAGACAGAGATGATCCTGCTAGCCCTAGGGTGGGTCTAGCTACAAAGGGAACAAATGAATATCTACTTTCATATATTACAAATGAAATACAGAACGAGTAATATGGCCTACCTCGGCCTAATTCTATGATGTTTCTCCTCGTCAAAGTATTTTGGTCTTTCGCTCTTCCAAGATCAATCTTCACTGCTACCAACGTTCGATTACCTGCACAAGTGACCAAAAAAAAACAAAAAATGTAAAGGTGCAACATGCATATATCAAAAATAGTCTATCTAACTGATCAAGGATTTCTATACTTCTTATCATAACCATAAACAATAATGGAAATAAAATACCAGCTGCATCATATTATTAATAAAAAGGGGAGTTACAACATGTGCCTTAATGTCGAAGCTCTCCTTCGACGGGTCTGAATCTAGGCACGTCTCCAAAGCACTCTTTTTCAACTCTATGTGAGAAGGATAAGGGTCTAAAATCTCTCCTTCTATGCCTATGACAATCTTTAAATCCTTCTTTTTTGTTCTTCTCTTCTATTATGTTCTAGCTAGTAGAGTCATTGGAAGGTGATCAATTTCTAGTGATGGAGGAGGGGACATGGATCCACTTAAGATGGGAGAAAGGCTAATCTCCTTGGGTGGTTCCTATTTTTTAGGAACAAGAGGCCCAAAGGAGGAAGCTCGGCCAAATCCCGATCAACAAACATCCAGCTCTCCGCTCTTGAAGCTTCTATGCCATGAAGATTCGTTTCCATTTTTAAAAATCTTCCATAAGTAGATCAACATGGCTATGGGGTTCATACCAGCACCGATCGATGCTAGTCACAAGCTAAGGATTTTCCATAAGCGCTACTGAGAGACTGAAGGGTCACACTGCTCCAAAAAAGTGGGTTTTTAGGGAGCTACTCTAGGAATGATTACAAGAGAGATTGATATTTAGACTGTAAGGGATCCAAAGGCATGTTTTCATGATGGAAAAAGTACACAATGACCACTGTAGGGGTTCTCCAAGATCTGGGAACGGGAGTACAGGGACAATGAAAAAATTTTGTGTAACATATGCCCACTAAATCATGAAGGCATAACGAGAGTGAGGGGTCAAATTATTTTATGACTACGTGCTAGTACCAAGACGTCGTCGTCATAAAACTTGTGAATCAAGTACATATATACATAACTTAAATCTCTGAGGTAAACACATGACATAAGGCATGGACGCATCCATCCATAAAAGAGATCATATAATAGGATGTGTGGTATCGACACATCCATCCAGCAATAAGAAAGATCACAAATATGGACTCAGGTATGGTCACAACCATCCAACTAGAAGAGTCATGTATACAATCATGAGTAACTCATATCATCTTGCAACCGGGACTTTATAAGACAAAATCCAAGGTCTTGTGCTCCTTCATGACTCAATTAAGTACAAATTTAGGCATGTGAATGAGTGAGCTGAAGTCGAACATGCAAGAAAATCGCCTGATTACCAGTCAATGATGTAAATTGTTAACAAACGTGAGAGAGACCACCAATAATGATAATGGCCCTCCAGGTACTAGCAGTAAAATCCATGAGATGCCAACAAGGAACTGAATTCAAGCACTCATGAAATCACCCGATCAAAGGCCAATGAGGTGAACCTGTCGTCGATTGCGAAAAACCTGCAATTAGAGCATGCGAGCTTTAAGGTACTGAAAGGAATCTCTAGATCACCTTCCCAAATAATGAGATGAAGTCGACAGGAAGCGATCTGTTGAAGGAGGGCCATGATGTATCCCACATCATCGATGCAATACAAAGGAAATAAGATGGTTGTGAATCAATACTGGACAGAGAATTAGGTAATGAAAAAAATGTAGAAGGAACTGCTCTTGAACATATCAGTGACACGAATCCATAGTATGACAATATTTGACTCAAGTAGGATCATAGGTCATGTTGACAAGATTGGTAATCAAATGAGAGGCAAACAAATTTCCAAAACCCATGGAGGTAAAGTGACGAATGTAGGATATCCCCAACCAAACACGAACTGTAATAAGCATCATGTTCAAGAGTGACATACTGCTAGCACAACTGATAAATACTTTCATTTTCCTCCACCATTTCTGGGGAGTACCCCAATTATTTTTTAATACAATATTGAAGGGGATATCATATTCTTGTCATATAAGTTTTTCCTTCGTACAAATCCATCCCAGTACATTTTACGAGCCCTAGGAAGGAGGAACTCAATATCGTCATGGTGGCGAGTCAAATGTCGTTAAATTTTAATGAGTCTGACAAAGGTGAAACTTTGTGCCTTTTCATGTTTAGAGAGTTTGAAAAGAGACTGAAAATAAAACTCCATAGGGCCCTTTTCGTAGATATTCCCTTGAATCTGGAAACATAAAAAAAAAAAATCGAGAGAACCTCTTAGTCATGATTGACTAATTTATTCCTTTTTCGTAAATAGTTTATCCCAACTAGAAAAAGGGGTAAACCTATACTGGGTAAAGAATGTTTCATTTACTTTAATGAGTTCAAAACAACAAGTACTTGACAATCTGTTCATGTTTCAAGAGTCAAAAAAGAGCTTAACTATGAATCCTCCTGAAGGAACGAGTGGTATACAGGATAGCAACAAGTTTTGGTAATGGAGGAACTGCTCAAAACGTGTAAAGGTCAAGAGGTTGGCTAATAAGGCCACTCATTGCAGTGGTTCCTCAGGAACGGGTAAAACAACCAAGTGAAGGCATATGATCGACAAGCAAATGGTGACGATGGAATTAGAAAACCAAGGTTCATTTGACAAAACAGCCTGATAAAATAGAAATCAAGAGAGGTAAAATGAGAATGGTTTCATTTTTATAGAAGCTTGAAAACATGAAAACTATGCTTGGAATTGGTTTCATTTTTACACAAGATTGAAACAAAGATAAACTATGCTTGACATTGGTTTCATTTTTACAGAATCTTGAAACATGGAAACTATGCTTGGAATAATCTTGCATGTCCCCAGAATGGTGATTCAATTCGAGGTACATTAATTTGTTGTCTAGATAAATCCTCTCTTAAGACAGAGACGATCCCTCTAGACCTAGGGTGGGTCTAGCTACAAAGAGAACAAGCGAATATCTACTTTCCTAGATTACAAACGAAACACGGAATGAGGAAGATGGCCTACCTCGGCCTGATGCTATGATGTTTCTCCTCATCGAAGTATTTTGGTCATTCAGTCTTCCAAACTCAATCTTCGCTACTTCCAATGTTCGATTACCTGCATAAGTGACCAAAACACAACAAAAAATGTAAAGGTGAAACATGTGTATATCAAAAATAATTTATCTAACTGATCAAGCAATGCTAGACTTCTTATCATAACCATAGACAAGAATGGAAATAAAATACCAGTTTCATCATATTATTAATAAAAAGGGGAGTTACAACCTATGCATTGATGTCAAATCTCTCCTTCGACGGGTCTGAATCCGGGAACGTCTCCAAAGCATTCTTTTTCAACCCAATGTGAGAAGGCTAAGAGTCTCAACTCTATCCTTTTATGTCTATGACAATCTTCAAATCCTTCTCTAGTGTTCTTCTCTTCTATTATGTTCTAGCTAGCAGAGACATTGGAAGGTGATCAATTTATAGTGATGGAGGAGGGAACATGGATCCACTTAAGATGGAAGAAAGTATTATCACCTTGGGTGGTTCCTATTTTGTAGGAAGAAGAGGCCTAAAGGAGGAAGTTCAGCCATATCCTGATAAAAAAACATCCAACTCTCTACTCTCGAAGCTTCTGGACCATGAAGCTTTGTTTCCATTTTTAAAAATATTCCATAAGTAGATCGGTGTGTCTACGGGGTTCATACCAGCGTCGATCGACACTAGTCACAGGCTAAGGATTTTCCATAAGCACTAGTGAGACACTAAAGGGTCGCACTGCTCCAAAAAAGTGGGTTTTTAGGGAGCTACTCCAGGAATGGCTAAAAGAGAGATTTATCTTTAGACTGTAAGGGATCCAAAGGCATGTTTTCATGATGGAAAAATTACACATGGAACACTATAGGGGTTCTCCAATATTTGGGAACAGGGAGCACAAAGACAGTGACAAAATGCTATGTGAAACCCCTGTTTTCCTAATTTTTCACCTTCCCTTTCCAATACATCAAGCTAGGTTTTTCCTTGTTGAAAAACATCATGGAGGGTGAGAAGAGGGTCCATAAGGGAGGTCATCATTCAAGGTTTGAGCCATCGAAATTGCAGCATATCAATGCTTCTCCTTATGTTAAGAAATATTTTCAAAACAATGGTCGTTTATGAGAGAATCCAAGAGGTAGGCTATCATGCTCAGTTGACAAGCCTTTTTTCCACCAGCTTTAGGAGAGATAAGACTATAATAGTGAGTATTGAATTCACCATATCAACAAATGCTATCACCTCAACAACAAGTATCCTGAACCATGGATAAATATGGTTCAAAGGGATGGACTTGGACATTCCTAACTATAAAATGCTCTTAAAACCTCATTGCAAAGATGCTCCCGAACACATCTTTCCTTCCAGGAATTTACTTGAAAAGTATGCCCCTTTGATGAAGCCAATCAGAAGTATTTTACATGTGAAGGGAGGTTCTCAAGATTGTACTAGTAGCACATAAGGTTATTGATGCACTTCACTGCCACCAAACCACTCAATTTGCCTCATTATTTGTTCATGAGTTTGGTCAAAATTACTAAAAAGGTACAGAGTAAAGGCAAAGATCATCACACTAATTTTTTCCACAATGGTTTGGTCAAAATTATATTCTTGCATAAGCTTTGAGAAATCAATATGTATTGGGAAACATTCATGAAGACAGTTTCATTTGTGCCTACTACTAGTCCACCCATCATTCAGAGCATACCATCAACATCAACAAATCCAAAGAAGGTTGGATCTTCAAGTAGACAAGTAGAAGTTCTAAATATGCCAAGGGCTAAAATCAGTCAAACCTATGAGAAGGGTAAAAGGATGGTTTTTGCTCCTATGATCACTAAAGGTGTGCTTTCACCTGAAACTACAATTGACCAAAGAGAAACCATGGAGCAACCACCTATGCAACAACATGAGGAACAAGCGACTATGGAGTTTGACATGGCGAAGCAGGTGGAAGAAAAATAATCTTAGGATATAATAAGGGAAAAATATGCAGAGATAACAGATCTTAAGGACAACCTCTTAAGGGAAAACTTCATGATAGCCTTCTTAAAACAAGATAATGTGCAATTGAAGGTGAAACAACTACTCCAAAGAAAACCAAAGGAAAATATTGAGGTAGGCAAAGCAATGGTAGATCTTGATCAGTTGGAAGACATGGAGGCTGAAATAAATCTGTGGCCAAGAAAAATAGGATTAAAAAGCCAAAAAGAATAAGAAAAAGAGTCATCTCCACCATTAGGTCAGCTAACCTTTGATGAGTTGATAGCTTCTTAGATTGAGCAAGAAAAAGAGCTTTGGCTTGACAAGGTGAATGTGTATCTTGAGAGGCTTTTGAAAAATCAAGAAAGGAATAATAACCTTCATAGGCACATTGTGAGACACTATTTCACTAGGAACCAAATCGCCTAAGTCAGGGTGAAGAATTTGAAGAAAAATCTTAAAGAAACCCTAATTAAGCTAAAGTAAAAAGAAAAATTAGATTTTCTAGCTGAGGAATCCATAGTTTTCTATTTAATCATTAGAGGATTCCATGGACCAAAATTCAGCATGTTTTGGGCATTTTTAGTATTTTTTGAGATTTTCTGGAAAATTTGGAAATTTCATCTTTACAGAAGCGTCACATAGCAGCGCGACAACTTTCCTCAAAGCATCAAAATGAGTATTTTTCTATATGGTTGGACTTATCTAGCATATTAATTTCCATATATGGGCTCATGTTTTCATGACACCCCCCATCTATGGAGAAAAACCCCAAAAACACCCTCTTTTTCATGCTTCTGCCACTTTTTTTGCCTGTGTGCGACGCTTCTGGAGTAAGCTTGGTAAAACTACTTTTGAAGGCCTTGCAAGAGGTATTTTCTCATTTTAAAGGTTGGGTTGGATAGAGGACATCCAGGGCTACCTATCCCAGTCTTTAGATCAACAGGGGGATGCCTTAAATCCACCCAAAATTTCCGTCAAAGTGGCGCGATGTTTTTTTTGAAAAGTGTGACACTTCTGAAAGTGGCGTGGTGCTTCTGTCTTGGATTCTTTCTAAACAGGTGTCAATGAAAATTGGTCAAAATATCGAGATCACAACTATCCTATGAGGTGTTTTATGGATAAGGTTTTTTTTCTTTTGCCCCTCATTGTTGAGGAATCATGCAATTACACAAGGAGACCAACACTCCTATCTATTAGCTAAATTTGGGGGGATTGTTTCTAACTTCCCTAAATTCTAGGTAATGACTCATTAGGTGCATTTATGATGTATTTTGGATCAGGTTTCAACCCAATGGGGTGGAATATTCTCTATTTTCTATATATAGTCCAACTCAAGTCATTTTAGAGGTTGGATAGTTGTTATTTGCAATGTGGAGCTTATGTACAAAATTTTTCAGTGAAATCAAAGACATGTTAGCATTGTTTTTTCTCAGGACACCATCAAAATTAATGTTTATTATTTATTGACATCACGTTTCTGCTTCTATATGATGATATTGTGATTCTATGAATAGAATTATTGCTTTTTGTGCTCTGTTTTATAATATTTTCATGAATGTGTTCTAATTCCTCTGAAGAATAAACTCATGTAACAGGCTCATTCTGACTCTCTCTCTCTTTTAAAACCCTATGGACAATGAAAATTTAAGTATGTTCTTAAGTATACTTACTTGGCCTCATCTTCATCTCTACTAATTTACCTTTGAAATCAAACCTAAAACCTAGACCTAGTTCCTTGACTGACATTCCTATCTAGCAAAATTCAAAAAAAAACCCTAATTCATTGAGCTTATATCTAGCCTAAGATCACTACATATCCAATCATCTCATTGAATATAAAAGTTATATTGAGAGAGCCCTCTCTGTTTTGGTAGGGCTAACTACCTAATCTAAATATTGGTTTGAGGTTACCTCCTTTAGTCTCCATTCTCGGCCTTGGGAAACAAGGGGCGTGATAACATTTTCAGCATTGTTGCCGGCGAGCAATTGCAAAAATTTCCCTGGGGATACTTATTTTAGTTCACTGAAGGTTAGACTTGTGGGTGATAATTTCTGACATTCGGAGAAGGTTGAGTTAGTAAATTTGAGCCAAAGTGTATAGCCTCAAGAAAATTGGCGCCCAAAAGACACACTAGGTCAAATCCAGACCCTAAACGCTCACCAATTGTTAATGACCTTGAGAGTCTTTTAAGAAAGTAGAAAAAAAATTATAAGATAGTTAGAAAGAGTTTACCTCCACTTGTGAAATCAAACTCCTTGCCTACGAGATTAATTTCTCCAGAATATTCATCCTTCAGTTTTGAATTTGAGACATCTTTGTTCAGGTCTAACTCTAAATCCTTCCTTTCAGAAACTCTATTTGACCCCATTTATTTTGAGACCTACTTGCCATTTTTTGAGTCTTCTTATTTCAAGCTTTATAGTGAAGTCTGGTCTAATTTTCATAAACTTTAGGGTTTGGTCGATAAGTTTCAAGTAACTTCAAAAAAGCTTATTTCCAATACCAACAACAAGCTTTTTCTTCACCACCTACTTTCACACCTTCTCACACAGCTACACCATCATCCCTCACTTTCACTCCATCATTACCTCTGTAGTTATACACTCCATAAACACCTCCACAACCTCCTCCATTAGTCATGGCCAGATTTTCTTCGTTGATTCTACCGCCACAACTCATTGCACTACCTCAGAACTATGATCAAATATTTCCTCTGTTTGATGGAACATAAAAAGTTACTGCTCACCAACACATTGTCAAAGTAGTTGATTTCATCAATCTTGAAGAGATTGACAACGATGACCCAAATATGCACATTTTAGCACAAAGTTTCTTGGGAGAGGTTAAGAAATGGTTCCTCTCCCAAACAGCTAGTTCTATAGCTAATTCACATAAGCTAATTGATTTATTTATGGAAAAATGGGAGGAGAAGAAGAACCCTTTAAAGATTATAGCTGAATACAACACCTTGAAAAGAAATCCTAATGAGTTTGTGAAATACTTCACAGCTAAATTCAATACAATTTATGATTCCATTCCTCAGAACATCAAGCTTCCTCCAGGCCTCGCATTACTTCATTAACTAGATGGTTTTGATCCTGATATGGCTTACCAGCTGAGAGAAATAAATCCATATACCCTTGAACAAATACAGAGAAATGTAGTGAGCGTTGAAGCGAATCTGATTATCAAGAAGTAAAAAATCAAAACAGAAAATAAGGTAACCATCAAGGAAGAAAAATCTACTTCATCAGAGGGAAAACTCAATACCTTGATCAAAACAATGGAGAATATGATGGCCAAAATGACCATCGCAAATAGACAAGTTGAGCCCCCAATCAGAAATCCAAATTTTAGGGGTCAAAACCAGCAGCCTCAATATAGGATCAAGAAACGAGAGCAGAGGGATCAGGATCAACAAGGTCAACAACAAATTCGCACTCCATTTCTGTTGACACCTAATCCTAATGGATTGGGTGAGATTGTATATTATTGTAATTTAGTAAATAAGGAAGGCCAAGATACATTGGGAAGTGAATCCCAATAGTCTCACCTCCATGTATAAGTACACACACAATCTCAATATAATGCATCTTCAGTTTTGCGAAGTCACCTCCTGGCCTGACATGGTATCAGAGCCAGTCCCTGTTTTTGCATTCATGCCCTTGGTGTAACTACCTCCTGTCTATGTTCTACATTTTTTGCAGACTGTCATTGTCCATTCAGATTTCTACTGCTCCTACTGCATTCATAATTTGTGCTGCATTCTGGCTTCTCCTGGAAGACCTGCTTCTCTTCCTTTTCTCCTTCTGCAATTCTGGAATAATTCTGCATTTGGTTTTTTAGCAAATTCTGCTATCAATTTTTTTACACAATTGTGCAAACTCTGCTCCAAATTTTTTTGGCAATCACTCCCTTGGAAGCTCACTCCCCTCATGCTACCTCTCGCTCCTCACAATCACTCATCCCCTCGCCTCACACCTCCTCTCCCCCGTCCATTCCCTTGCACCCCATCACTACTCTCACCACCCCCTCTCGACTCCCCCCACACACCCGCACCCCCTCGCAGCCCTCCCCATCCCTCCCTCACTCCCGCACCCCCTCACCTACACTCTCCACCCTCTTAGCTCTCCTCACCCCTCCCTCACACCCGCACCCCCGTCCTCCTCTCCCCACCCCCTCTTAGCTCTCCTCACACCTGCACCCCCGTCCTCCTCTCCCCACCCCCTCTCGGCTCTCCCCACACACCCGCACCCCCTCACCACTCTCGCCACCACCTCTCTCATTCCCCAACCCGCTCACCTCACCTCCCTCCCCCTCTCCTCCTGTGCATCGCCCTCCCCTAGGCCCTCAGCCCTCCCCTCCCCTCCCCTCCACTTGGCTTGTCCTCCCCTCCCCTTGGCCTGTCCTCCCCTCCCTCGTCCTCTGCTGCCTCCTCCCCATGTAAATTTTTTTACAAAAAATAACCCCCCCCTACCTCAATAAAAAAAAAAAAATGCATCCCCTAGTAAATACCCCCCTAGAAAATGCCTCCCCTACTAAATACCTCCCCCAAATAAACCCTCCCTAAGATAATACCTCTGTTTTTTCCCCAATTTTGATGTTTCATTACTTCTTGGAGAAATGATTGGTTGCTATATTCAGGAGAAACATGTCACATGACATTTAGAAAATATTTTTTTGAAGAATTTACTGAAAAATTTTATGGAATAGTATAATTCGTGGATAAATCCAAACTCAAGCCATGAGGACTTGGCACAATCAGGCTTAACTTTCATGGCCTTTTAGATCATATTCTACATGAGGTTCTATACCTCCCTAATTTGAGGAGAAACTTGTTGTCCTTGGTCCACATCCGCCAGCAAGGACACTCCATTCACATGTTTTATGGCAAGGTTGAGGTCAGAAAAGCATCAGATCGCTCACTTGTCATGGAAGGAATAGAAGAAGGAAGACTCCTGAAACTGCAAGGTTCCTCTGCTCATGCACAATAATTTGCAATCAGTTCACATCATGATGAAGGTACAGTCCCATCAAGTCTTTTATGACATGCTAGATTTGGACACTTAAACTATGATAGCCTTCGATTGTTGAATAAAAATGGTGTTACTGGATTTCCTACAATTCCTAGGAAACTTAAGCAATGTGATGCTTGTATTCTAGGAAAGCATAGAAAACAACCATTTCATGATTCACATTCCAAAGCACATATAAAACTTCAGCTTATTCATTCAGATTTATGTGGCCCCATGCATGTTTCTTCTGCAATTGGAAATAAATATATGATGACATTTATTGATCATTACACCAGAATGTGTTGGGTTTAATTATTGAATAAAAAATCTGATGCTTTTCAAACATTCAAGAATTTTCATGCATGGATTGAAAATGATGCACAAACTCATATTGGCTCTTTGCGTACAGATAATGGAAAATAATACACTTCAAACAAATTTGAAAATTATCTTCGTCAACATGGGATAAAACATCAAATAATTGTTCCCTATAATCCCCAAAAAAACGGTGTAGCTGAAAGAATGAACAAGACAATTTTTAATATGGTTTACTCCATGATGTTTTTTAAGAATGTAAAATTGATGTTTTGGGCTGATGAAATTCTATGTGTTATATACATAAAGAATAAGTGTCCTTCAAATTCAATCAGAAACAAAACTCCTTATGAAATGTGGCATGGCCACATTCCTTTGGTAAAGCGTTTCAGGGTCTTTGGTTCCACCTGTTATACTTTGATACCTAAGGTACAAAGGAATAAACTTAGTGCTAGAAGTCAAAAATGTATCTTCTTGGGGTATTCCAATACCTCCAAAGGATATCGTCTCTATGATGAAGTCAATAAGAAGTTTGTAGTAGAAATAGATATCATATTCCTTGAATCTTCTAAGACTGACAATGTTGTTGAGCGGCAACTTGATCCCCTGGATAGATTCACTCATGAAAAGTCTTTTCAAGAATTTGATAATCAGATTCAAAATCTTGAAGGGGTGATTCCTATACTGAATCAATCTATGGAATCTTTTTCCGAAGCACTCTCTCCCCCAAATGAATAACTAACCACGGATGACACCTTGAATGATGTGATTGAAAAAAATTGAGAGATTGAATCTTGATTCAATTCCAACTCAGTCAACTAAGCAACCTGGTGTTGTGTCTCAATCTAGTCTCCTAAACTGAGTTCATTTAATTGTCAACCAGGATTTGTAAACTGCTGAAGTGAAATGTACCATATGTACCTAGGTGCTTGTTTCCTAGTGCGTTGTGTGTAGTGTTTTGTGATGTTTTGGTTTTTTTTTATGTTGATTTATGATGTTTTTGGTCTTTTGAAGTTTTGTGTTTACAATGAAAGTGCCTAGGAAACTAATGAAAAGAAATTGGTGGTCAAAAACACAGTTGAGCCTAATGTATGGAATGGAAAATGTAATCAAAAATACTGAAGCAACATCTGAACTATGACTGAATAGAAACAAGAGCTTGATGATGACTTTTTAAACAAATGACACAAACTAGACTTTGAGAAATGATCACTAAATATGCAAGTTTTCTAACTAGACAGTTAGACATTAATCATGATGCAACATTCTATTCTAAGCTCATCTATTTCATGACTAATTCCTAGTTCTATTCTGTAATTTTAGTTGAAGGTCAGAGTCTATACTCCAAGAGTTATTGGTTTCTTTTCAGGGTAGTTCTGTTGAGGAAGAGCTCTGTTTATGGTGATGGATTTGCAGAGATATTTCAGACCTTGAAATGATGTTATCTTCTGTTCCTAAGGTTATGGATCACTGGTGGTTTTCAGAACAAAAGATATTTGTAAATAATGAAGGTTGTCTTATGAATCCTATCAACTAAAATGATCTACTGTGCAAAGGGTGACAATGTGACTATGAGATGTAAGTGCAATGAATTGATTTAAACATGAGCTTAAGATGCTTCTAAACTAGAACAATGTTAAACCATAAGTCATCATCAAACTTTGAAACGAAGTAGCTGGACATGAATTAAATGCAAAATGAAACTCCGGAGCATTCTAATTATCATGCACTATTCTATGAAGTTACACACTCGGTTTGTTCATCATGAGTGATATTTTGGAAAAGTTCCTTCTTGTGGAAGAGGTAGAACAATTTTGACTGTGGACTTGTATGCAATTGAAAGCAAATGAACTGAAAGCAAATGAAACTAAGTTGTCACATCACAGTCATATCTTGAACTTCTTAAAGATGTCTTGGAAGAATTTCTTCTTGTGGAAGAATGATTAGGACAAGTGCAACTATGATAGTGAAGACTAAAAACTACAACTAATTCCTATGTTACTATAGCTATTCATCATTCATTGTTATGATATGTTGGAAGAATGTCTTCTTGTGAAAGAACTGGAATGAATATAACTACAGTATCTAGTTAAAAACAAATACAACTCCTATCCTACAATACCATAGTCATTAAACATCCATCGTTTTAATTTATTGGCAAAGTGTCTTCTTGTGGAAGAACTGGAACGAATATGACTATAGTAGCTAGTTAAAAAAAACAAATACAAATTTAACTCCTATTCTACAATACCACAGTCATTTAAACATTCATCATTTTAGTCTGTTGGAAGAGTGTCTTCTGATGGAAGAACTAGAATGAGTACGACCACAGTATATAAAACACAACAACTACTAATTCAATATGCAGAACGTAAACTGACTAGGAAAAGCATCATTTGAAAAAATCCGTTCAAGGCGGGGACCTCTACCATGACGGCATTCAGAACCATTAAATCAAACAACTGCAATCATTTTGTACATGCATTAGATACAATAGTTTAGAAATAAATATTTCATTGACTCAGCAAAAACCGTAACGAGTTTTCACAAAATATCTAGCGACAAATCTAATACAAAATTTCTAACTAGCTCTAATTTTCCTAAGGATTTTATAAAACATGCAAGTAACAATAATAATTACAATAATGAATAAATGCCTGATAGATGTCTTGGATCTTTGGGGTAGGCTGGCAAAGAGAAAGACACTGGGCTGGCTTGATCTATTAGGAATCTTCAACTTCCTAGAATGTGTTCACAGCACTGCTTGTGCAATTCATGCCCTCTTCACATTGTTTTCCCACCATGTAGGCACGGCGTGGATCATGCCCATATGCGTTTTTCCTCAAGAGGCCACACAGATATACTCAATATAGGTAGGCTATGAGAATGCATGGTTAATAGAATACATGTTGATACAACGGCTAGTTCACTCATGCTGTTAATGGCAACAATCACAAAATTCAACAAGTCAGTTATGTAAACCATTCTAGAAGTAATTTTAACTATTTTTATTGATCAATTGGATTTAAAATGGAAATGGCCAAGGGAAAAATGAGGTAAGATGAGGTGAAGGAAAGCACAAATTTGAGGCTCAACATACCCCCACTGCTGTCTCTTTGCATGTCCTCATGCAAATTATCCTATGAATTCTGAGGCTTCTGCAAGGACATCTAATCCCCTTCTTCTCCTTTGTATGAATGTTAGAGGCCTTCTGGGTTTCCTGATCACAAGTTTGAACCTGAGGTTTGTGAGTGCCCTGATCAACTTTTTGTTCCTTGTCTTCATCTTCTCATTAGTCCTCTCCACTTTGTCTATATGCGGGGATAAGGTTGAGTTCATGTCAGTCTTGAGCTTGATTTGATCTTTGAGAATTTCATTCTCATTTTTGATGTGTCTATTCAACAATTCCAACTCATACCTATCCCTCCTCAATATATCAATTTCAGTTAGTGGAGGACTGGGGGTTCTCTCTTCTCTTTCTGAAGTTGTTCTCTCTAAAGTTTCCACATAATCATAGATTTCCTGTTGAGCAGGATCAATCTCAGGGGTGCCTTCATAAAAATCTTCATCATCATACTCTTCCATAGATGTTTCTTCATCTTCAATATTGATTACCCCTGTTTGTTTGATTGATGTTTTCTTCAGTTTTCCTTTTAATCTGTGGCTTCTCCTTAGTTGAGAGGAACCCTCCCCTGTTTCTATAACAGATTCCTTGATTACCTTCTCTGCCTTGAGTTGACTCTTGATTCTAGTCAACTTCTCCAAAATGACTTCTTCACTGCTTTCCTGAACCGGTTTGTCAATTTTACCTTTTGGAGTCCTCCATCTCCTACTTCTCTTTGTGGCCTGTGGTTCAGGTGATAGTTCTTTTGCTTCCTCAAAATGATTTCTTATTAAGAAATCATCCCATGTATCATTTGATTTAGATAGATGATTCTCAATTAAAATTTTGACTAACCCATGATGATACAGGGTTGTTTCCAAAAACTGAACTCTTCTCTGAACACAGGAAGCCATTTTCTTCAGACTTTGATACAGGAAATATGGTAGATTCAAATCTTCTCCTAGAAAATTCAACATTAGTCTCATATGGTAGACATAAAATGTCCCATATCTACCCTCACATGTAACAAATTTTTGTAAAATAAGTAGTATATTCCTCCATTTGCTCTTCAATGCTGTACTGGGAATTCCCTTCTTGAACACACTAACATCCATGTTTGGTGATTTTAAGATTTGTTTCCATGAGTCATTATGGAATTCCCTATTTTTAAACCATCTTTCCCCAGCTCTGGATAAACATGTAGCCTCTGCTATAAAAACTTCATTAACAGTAAACTTAACATCTCCTATTTCAACCTCAGTGCCTTGGAATGATCTAGCAAATGTTTTGGTAACTTCCTTATGGCAACCATTAAACTTTTCCAAGAATTGGAGCCATCCTATTTGTTGTAGCATCTCCTTGCATTGTGGATGACCTTCTAAATATTTTGATCCTATAGGCTCAATCCTTACGATGAAACCCATGATTTTTCACTATCAATTAACACTCTTCTCTATCCACAAAACAATGGCTTTTACTTTCGGATTAAAATGGCTTCAAGCTCTAAATAAAAATGGCTTCAATTTTGGAAGAACATACCTTTGATATATCTACAGTCTTAAAAATCTCTGGTTTGTATGCCTCTGTTTGAAAAATGCCTTCGAATCCTCGGACTGATGTACTTCTGTTGAACTTTGGAATGATATGGAAGCAATTTCAATTTTCGAGCTAATGTGTCTCTAATAGACAGTGGTAGATGATTTCAAATTTCTTTTTGTGCAATACCTCCGTCTTTGGTAACAGAAGACTTCAAACTCAATCACTGAAAAACACTTCTGTTTCTAGTAACAACAGACTTCAAACTCAACCTCTGTCTCTGATAGCAAATGGTATGCTTCAAATTCAACACTTAGAGCAACTCTGTCTTGGGTAACAACAAACTTCAAAACCAATCACTACCACACCTCTGTCTTTGGTAATAACGGACTTTAAACTCAATCACTACCACCCCTCTGTCTTTGGTAGCAAAAGTCTTCAATTTTAGCACCTCTGTCTTCTGGTAGCAACAGGCTTTAAACTCTACACGGCCACAATTCTGTGTTGACAGTGAAAATGCTCCAAACTTTGTTCTCAGTGATATGCTCTCTGTTCATTGAGTTCTCACACCGTTATGCTTCCAATGTACCTCTTATGTTCTGCCCCTGATGATAATAATGCTTCTGCCTTCGGAATGGAATACTGGCTACGGAATGACGTTATGGCAAATGGTCACGGCATAGAGTGGTGGAGTGAGGTGGAGGATTGCATTAATGATTTGAGGAGACGGCGGAGGATTTACGACGGCATGAAAAATCTTCATCATTAAAGAACTTGGTTAAGAGTCGTGGGAATTTCAAATGATTTGGCCGTTCCACCGCTCAAATGCTATTGGATAGAAAATTTGAATTGGAAGATTTAATACAAAGTCTATAGAGGGTTTTTTTTTGTGTTTGATCAATAAAATAATTAAAACAACTTTTTGAATAATCCACAACTAAACTATGCTAAATTTTCATGAATTGCCATCGTAATTTAAATTTGTTACCTCTGCCCGTTATTTGATGTTTGTGTAGCCTTTGTCTTCTCTGCTCATCTTTGGAGGAATCTTTCACAATTTTCTTGATATTTTTGATTCATGAATTCACTGGATCACTTTTTTGTAATTCTGATGTCTGCTGGTTGATGCCTTCAGGGTTTATAGCTGCCAAAAAGACTGTCGGGCTGCAGAAAAGGTGATCAGCTGCAGATTGTCCACTGAGCTGCAAAATGTTCCTGTAGAACACTTCAAACATGAAAATGAAATGTTTCTGGAGAATGGGTGAAATGTTTATGAAAATGGATGAAAATGGATGATGGATTATGAAGTGGATAATGGAATAAGAATGGATTCAGTTCATGGAATGAAGGAACATAAGGGTTGTATTGCAATTCATGGCATATTTTTATTCACTTGCAGCAAGATATCAAATTCTATGTTTTGACATGAAAATGAAGTGAATGGAAGATGGAGTGAAATGAATGGAATGGAATGGAGTGAAATGTGAATGATGGATGAGATGAAGTATGGATGGATAATGAATGGAGTGAGATAAAATGAATCATAAGTACTATGGCACTGAACTTATGATTTTTATAACAGCTGCTTAGAAACAAAAATGGGAAAAGTTAGAGTGTCAGAGAGACTCTGATTTTCACCCTATCTTTTCTGTATAAACATGCCAATCAGTGATTGGTTTTCATGTTTATACCTTTATTTTTATTTTATTTATTTTTATTTTTTTTTCAAAAGAGAAATGCTTCAGAAAATTTAATCAAGTTGATGAAGAAGAGAGACTCTTCTTCATTAACTTCACATCATTGTCTCCTTGGAACTTCTTGAAAAACTCTTCTCTTGAGAGTGGCTTGTGATATAGCTTCAGTCTATGGCCATTCACAAGAAAAGTGACCTCCTCTTCATCTATAGTTCTGATTTTTACTGCCCCATTATCAAAAATTCGAACAATTTCATATGGCCCAAGCCAATGTGTCTGGAATTTCCCTTGAAAATCCTTGAATTTTGAATCAAACAAGAGAGCCCAATCACCCTCTTTAAATTTCTTCTCTTTGATGTACTTGTCATGCCATCTAGCCCTTTGCTGTTGGACTAGACTTGTTTTCTGAACTGCATCTTGTCTGATCTCATCCAATTCATTAATTTGCTCCAGTCTATGCTTCTTTGCCTCCGTTAGATCAAGTCCTAGCTGAACTGCCATCTTGAATGTTTGGATTTGGAACTCTATAGGAAACAAAACTTGCTTTCCATAAACAAGCTCATAAGGAGTATGGCCTGTTGTGTTTCTCCATGTAGTTCTATAGGCCCACAAGGCTTCAGGAAGCCTATCTACCCAATCTCTTCTATGTAGATGAGCAGTCTTTGTTAGGATTCCTTCAATGACCTTATTAGTGGATTCCACTTGACCATTTGCTTGTGGATGATAAGGAGTAGATGTTCTATGTCTGATTTTGTACTTCTCCATCATTTTCTCCACTAGCCTTGATGTAAATTGAGCTCCTTGATCCGTAACAATTTCCCTTGGGACACCAAAACGAGTGAAAATATCCTCAAAAAGAAAAGTAACTACAGATGATTCATTAGCAACAAGTAATGGTTTAGCTTCTACCCACTTAGTAACATAATCAGTGCAAACTAATATATATTTCTTTTGTCTTGATGGAGGACTAATGGGTCCTACAAAATCCAAAGCCCATTTTTCAAAAGGTTCAATGTGTACCTGAGGTTGTAATGGAATCTCACCTGAAGGAGAAGGTTTCCCTACCCTTTGGCAACTGTCACACCTTTTGACATACTCCCTTGCATCTTTAAACAAAGATGGCCAATAATATCCTAAATTAAGGATCTTATAGGTTGTCCTCTTATCTGCAAAGTGTCCGCCACAAGTTTCATCATGACATGCCTTGAGAATTTCAGGCATCTCATCTTCACGAACACACCTTCTAATGATCAAATCTGAACCTGTCTTGTACAACTCATTAGCGACCCATGAATATCTTGCACTATCATTAATGATTTTTCTTTTATCCCTTGCATTCATAATTGAAGGAAACTTTCTTGAAACTAAATAATTAGCAATATCAGCAAACCATGGAGTTTGAGTAGAAACTGCAAAAAGATATTCATCAGGAAATTGATCTTCAACCGGAGTGTCATCTTTGATATTTTGAATTCTAGACAGGAAGTCAGCCACGGTGTTTTGTTTTCCAGGCCTATCTAGAATAGTAATGTTGAATTCTTGCAATAATAACAACCATCTTATAACTCTACCATTAGTGATTGATTTATTCATTAAATATCTAATGGCCGAATGATCAGTGTGAATAAAAGTTTCATAGCCTGTTATATAGTGTCTAAATTTGTTAATGGCATGAACAACAGCTAAAAACTCTTTTTCAGTTACAGTATAGTTTAACTCTGCAGGAGTCAAATTTTTACTGATATAATAGATGGCATAAGGAATTAAATCTTTTTGTCCCAATACTGCTCCTAGAGTTGTATCGGAAGCATCTGTCGAGATATGAAAAGGTAACTTCCAGTTAGGTCCCCTTAATATAGGTGCTTCAGAAATTTTGGTTTTCAGGGTTTCAAAAGCTAACTGGCAATCAGAAGTCCATTTAAATTCACAATCTTTGGTGAGTAATTTAAAGAGAGGAGATGCTATTTTGGTGAAGTTTTCTATAAATCTCCGATAATACCCTGTAAATCCTAGAAAACTTCTAACATCTCTTTGACAACTTGGAATGGATAAGTTAGAAATAACTTCAACTTTCGCTTCATCAACTCTAATCCCATCCCCTGAAATGTGGTGCCCTAAAACAATACCTTCAGTGAACATCATAAAACATTTTTCATGACTAAGTGAAAGGTTTTCTTCTTGACATCTTTTTAAGACTTTTTCCAAGTTTTCTAAAGCCTCTTCAAATGTGTCCCCATAAACTGTAAAATCATCCATGTACACCTCTACACAGTCATGTATTAGATCAGAAAAAATTCCTAATACTGCCCTTTGAAATGTTGCGGGTGCATTGCATAATCCAAATGGCAATACTCGGTAGGCATAGGTACCCCAAGGACAAGTAAATGTGGTTTTATCTTGGTCTTCAAGTGCTACTTGGATTTGATTGTAACCACTAAATCCATCCAGAAATGAAAAGTACTTTTTACCTGCTAATGTATCTAATACTTGATCTATGAAAGGTAAGGGAAAATGGTCTTTAAGAGTAGCTTTATTCAGTTCTCGGTAGTCAACACCCACCCTCCATTTTCCATTTTTCTTAGGTACAATTACTAAAGGGGAAACCCACTGACTATCTGAAATAGGATAGATGAAGTTAACATTTAACAATTTTTGTAATTCTTCCTTGACAATTTTCCTAAGATTTGGATTCATCCGTCTTTGAGGTTGTCTGATTGGTTTGCAATTTGCCTCTATATAGATGTGATGAGTACAAGTCTTGGGACTTATCCCTTTCATGTCAGTGTATTCCCATGCATATGCAGAAGAATGTCTCTGTAATACTTTGACTAGTTCTTCTTGTTGAGATTTTTTCAGGTTTTTGTTTATATTCAAGGTCTTGCCTGGAAAAATTTCACTTGTAGAACTGCCAAATTTGTCCATAGAATGAAGAGACATCTGTCTAGATGACAAGAACTCAATATTGGATTTCTCTTGAAATGATTCTTGTTTGTGATCTGGAGAAGATTCAAAATTTTCTAGAGTATTCAGAATTTGATTATCTTCACTAATTTCTGAAATTGTGAAGAGTGGTTGCAAATATTCTTCATCCTCTCTCCATTGAGTGTCATCTAGATCTGTAATTGTCCTAGCTGGAGGATATAAAGTAAATTTCTTTGTTGAACTTCCATCAGAAATATACATATCACCGGACCTACAACTAATAAAAGCATCAGCTGTAGCTAACCAAGGTCTTCCTAGTATGACAGGATGGCCTCCTAGATTATTCTTGGGTGTAAGGATCATGAAATCCACAGGGTACTCCCAAGAGTCTAGGGACACTGGAATGTCTTCTATTACCCCATCTGGTCTGATCACAGATCTATCTGCTAGTTGTAATAGTGTGGGTGTAAAGAGAAGATTAGGAAGGTTCAGTTTGTCCATGATTTGTCTACTCATGATATTTATTGCTGCTCCTAAGTCAATGAGTGTGTTTTGAATTTCAATTCCATTGATGTGAATTTTGACAACTGGATTTTCTGGGTCAAGGTACTTTGGAATAGTAGTCTTACCCATCATAATGTCTGCTATTTGTCCTACCAGTTGAATTTTCTTGGTTTCTCTTATTCTTTTCTTTGTTGTCTTCATACTCAACTCCTTTATTGTTTTGGCCAAAATTGGGATTTCCTTGATGGCTTGCAATAATGGAATTTTAATGCAAACATTTCTCAATTCATCCAAGAAATCATAATTAGGCACCATTATTTGTTTTTCTACACCTTTGTCGATTTGTAATCTTTCCGGAAAGGGAGGTATAGAAGTAGATGTGGATGGTTGCTCTAATACTGGAGTTGGGCTTATTGGATCTTTTTGTTTCAGTTTTTCAATGTTTTGGCCTTGAAAGGATGTTTCTTCCTCAAGACTTTTATTAACCCGTAGGGAGTCTTTCTCAGAATTATCTTGTTCTTGTATGATCACAGAAGGTTTCCTCTTCTCAAGTATCCTTCCAGACCTAAGTTGAACATCACTAAGGTCTAGAGGAGTAATTAAATAAGTTGGAAATTGTTGTCCTTCTATCATGTATGTATTATGAGGATTCTTATTATTGGCGTTTGGTATGGGCTGAGCTGGTAATTGATTGGATTTTTGAGGGAATGGTAATGGAAGTGGTTGATTTTGATGAGGTTGGTTCAGATGATGTTGTTGAGAATTTTGTTGAAAATTTTGTTGAAGATTTTGAGAAAAATTTTGTGGATATGGCGGATAGGATGGTGGATACTGATAATATGGAGAGTATCTTCCATAGGGACCTTGTGATCCTTGTGCCCAAGCTTGAGATTGATTTTGAAATTGGGGCCAAGGTTGCTGCCAAGAATTCCAAGGTGGAGGTTGATTATACATTTGATCATGAAATCCCTGTGTCTGAGGTCCCTGCCAAGGTCTTCTAGATACAAAGTTAAGAGATTCTGTGGAATCTATAGGAGTTTCTTCTTGAAAAACAGCCTTGAGACCAGGAAGAGAAGGACAATTCTTGGTCTCATGTTTCTCGGAACAAATAACACAGTTTTCTACAACTTTTACATCCAAAGGGCACTCTCTCAAAGCATGTTTCTTCCTACATTTGGGACAAAAGATTGCCAAGGCAT
Source organism: Pinus albicaulis (assembly GCA_034641835.2). NCBI lineage: Eukaryota > Viridiplantae > Streptophyta > Pinopsida > Pinales > Pinaceae > Pinus > Pinus albicaulis. Next base: position 279,576,428 of record CM076570.1, on the reverse strand, counting down.
CAGATTCAACCTTTTGCTTGTTTTGTATCTTGAGGGTGTCTATTTGTTCACTAAGACTCCCTAAGATGTCAGATTTAAAATCATCAAGCATGTGTCCTATTTCTGATCTACTTACTGTCCCAGAAGCAGATTTACTTGCTCTTGCAAGAGCAGGATCTCTTGGACCTTTGGCAGTTTTAGATTTCCCTCTGGAAAGGTTGATACATAACTCAGATATTTCAGGTAATGTGAGTTGTGATATATCCCCTTTTCCCATCATGTTAAGGATATCCAACCATTCATCCCTAATGGTTTTCAACAAAAGAGCTTTTAAAGTGTCTTGATCTAGGTTTTCCATTTGTGCCCTTTTATGTTGTATTTAAATCTTTCCAACAAATCTTCTAAGTTTTCATCTTCTTTTTGTAACATCTTGAACACTTCTTCCTTATGATTAACCGGCATACAATAATCCAAGTATCTCTCCAGAAATGCTTGTTTCATGTCTTCCCATGTCCTAATGGAACTACTGCTTAAGCTCATAAACCACTTCAATGCTGCTCCTTTCAGAGTTGAAGGAAATAATTTCAATTTTTGGGCATCTTGAAGGTAGTCATAAGTCCTACACAGTACTTCAAATTCGAATAAGAAAGTTTCAGGATTCTTAGTTTTAAGTCCATAGAAGTTCGGAAGGACAGAAGGTGAAATGTTTTTCATGGTTGCATTGGTTTCTCCATCAAGTATAGGGAACCCAAAAGAGCTTCCTATTCTACCTCTTCCTCCATCTGCACCTCTACCTCCTCTTCCTCCTTCTCCTCTACCTCTACCTCTACCTCCTCCAAATGTGTTTTCTCCATTAACAACTCCTCCTCCTCCTTCTTCTTCCATGGTTGACTCTCCTGTGGAAGTAGAAAGGTTTGTATCCTCAACAAAAGTTTTTGGATCCTCTTCTATGGCAGGTTCAATGGATGAAGTGGAAGGTTTCTCTAATTGAATAGGTGACCTTAGATCTTCTAGAAGTCCAGGATCAGTAAAGGATGGAAGATGGGTTTGAGTTGAAGGTGTACTAGCTCTGGATCTAGATGAAACAAGTGGTGTTCTAGATGTCAAACTTCTGCCTCTGCTGCTTATAAATCTTCCCCTTGAATCTCTCTCCCTAAGCATAAAATTGTTTTTGGATGCTAAGAAACAAAGGTTACCTAGTTTTCACTTCCCCGGCAATGGCGCCAAAATGTTGGGTCTCAATCTAGTCTCCTAAACTGAGTTCATTTAATTGTCAACCAGGATTTGTAAACTGCTGAAGTGAAATGTACCATATGTACCTAGGTGCTTGTTTCCTAGTGCGTTGTGTGTAGTGTTTTGTGATGTTTTGGTTTTTTTATGTTGATTTATGATGTTTTTGGTCTTTTGAAGTTTTGTGTTTACAATGAAAGTGCCTAGGAAACTAATGAAAATAAATTGGTGGTCAAGAACACAGTTGAGCCTAATGTATGGAATGGCAAATGTAATCAAAAACGCTGAATCAACATCTAAACTATGACTGAATAGAAACAAGAGCTTAATGATGACTTCTTAAACAAATGACACAAACTAGACTTTGAGAAATGATCACTTAAATATGCAAGTTTTCTAACTTAGACAGTTAGACATTAATCATGATGCAACATTCTATTCTAAGCTCATCTATCTCATAACTAATTCCTAGTTCTATTCTGCAATTTCAATTGAAGGTGAGAGTCTATTCTCCAAGAGTTATTGGTTTCTTTTCAGGGTAGTTCTGTTGAGGAAGAGCTCTGTTTATGGTGAGGAATTTGCAGAGATATTTCAGACCTTGTAATGATATTATCTTATGTTCCTAAAGTTATGGATCACTGATGGTTTTCAGAACAAAAAGATATTTGTAAATAATGAAGGTTGTCTTAGGAATCCTATCAACTAAAGTGATCTACTGTGCAAAGGGTGACAGTGTGACTATGAGATATGAGTGCAATGAATTGATTTAAACATGAGAAAAAGATGCTTCTAAACTAGAACAATGTTAAACCATAAGCCATCATCAAACTTTGAAACGAAGTAGCTGGACATGAATTAAATGCAAAATGAAACTCCGGAGTATTCTAATTAACATGCACTATTCTATGAAGTTACACAATCGGTTTGTTCATCATGAGGGATATTTTGGAAGAGTTCCTTCTTGTGGAAGAGGTAGAACAATTTTTGACTGTGGACTTGTATGCAATTGAAAGAAAATGAACTGAAAGCAAATGAAACTAAGTTGTCACATCACAGTCATATCTTGAACTTCTTAAGGATGTCTTGGAAGAATTTCTTCTTGTGGAAGAGTGATTAGGACAAGTGCAATTATGATAGTGAAGACTAAAAACTACAACTAATTCTTATGACACTATAGCTATTCATCATTCATTGTTAAGATTTATTGGAAGAATGTCTTCTTGTGAAAGAACTATGATGAATATAACTACAGTCTCTAGTTAAAAACAAATACAATTCCTATCCTACAGTACCATAGTCATTAAACATTCATCGTTTTAATTTATTGGCAAAGTGTCTTCTTGTGGAAGAACTGGAACGAATATGACTACAGTAGCTAGTTAAAAACAAATACAAATTTAACTCCTATTCTACAATACCATAGTCATTTAAACATTCATCATTTTAGTATGTTGGAAGAGTGTCTTCTTATGGAAGAACTAGAATGAGTACGACCACAGTATATAAAACACAACAACTACTAATTCAATATGCAGAACGTAAAGACAGCTAGGAAAAACTTATCTAGTTTACACAAAAGAAATCCGTTCAAGGGGCAGAGGCCCTCTACCACTTGACGGCATTCAACTTCACAATTAAATCACGCCTTCAAGATAATTTTGTCTGCTCCATTAACGATGCAATAGTTTGAACATAATGCTCTGTGTCTTCAAAGACGTAACACAGAGTTTTCACAAAATCTAGCAGCAAATCTAATACAAAATCTCTAACTTAAGCTCTCGACCTACTCAAGAGTTTATAAAGTAAATGCAAGTAACAATAATTACAATAATTTAGGAATGATGTCTTCCTAATCCAAATCATCTTAGGAGTCTTTGAGGTGGCTGCGTAAAGGAGAAAAGACACCTGGACTGTGACAGTCCTAGTAGGAGCCTTCCTTCACAAATGTGTTCACACGTGCATAACCGCACCCAGAATCCATTTCCTCTTCCATGACGAGCAACACACCATGTAGGCACGACGTGGATCATGCCCATATGCGTTTTTCCTCAAGTGGCCACCTGGAACATGCTCAAACATAAAGGTAGCTGCAGAATCGCCGGTTAGCTACGGAATGCATGCATTCTGCAGCTAGTTCCGGTCAAAATGCTTAACAATGGCAACAATCACAAAATTCAACAAGTTAGTCATGTAAACCATTCTAGAAGTAATTTTAACTATTTTTATTGATCAATTGGGTTTAAAATGGAAATGGACAAGGGAAAAATGAGGTAAAATGAGGTGAAGGAAAGCACAAATTTGAGGCTCAACACCTGGGCCATCTCAGAAAGGTCCCCCAAAATGGCCAACAAAGAAACTAGAAAATTTTCGTCCTGATGAGGTTGGAAAGGCAGGAACAAGAAGTTCCACTAGACAAAACAGAGGTGACATAGATAATTATGATTCACCTATTGATATGGATATTGCTTATAACTGTGAATTGAATTTTTCTACAGATCATGAACCAACTTCCTTCAAAGAAGCTGCTTCTCATGTTGAATGGAATGAAGCAATGCAAAAGGATTATGATGCCTTGATAAAGAATGACACTTGGAAGTTGGTTGATCCTCATTTGGGAACCAAACCAATTGGTTTCAAGTGGATCTACAAGAGCAAGTACAAAGTAGATGGCTCACTTGAAAAAAACAAATCCAAGCTTGTGGAAAAAAATTTTGCATAGAAATAAGGGGTTGATTATGAAGAAAATTTTTCCCCCAGAGAAAAATGGGCCACCATCCAAACCCTCTTTTCCATAGAAGCTCAGAAGGGATGGAAATTCCATCAGATGGATGTAAAAACCGCGTTTTTAAATGGAGATCAAACTTATGGGCCGTGAAGCTTCGTTTCCATTTTTAAAAAGCTTCCAGAAGTAGATCGACGTGGCTACAGGGTTCATACTAGCATTGATTGATGCTAGTCACAGGTTAAGTATTTTCCATAAGTGCTAGTGAGACACTAAAGGGTCACACTGCTCCAAAAAAGTGGCTTTTTAGGGAGCTACTCCAGGAATGACTAAAAGAGAGATTTATCTTCAAACAGTAAGGGATCCAAAGACATGTTTTCATGATGGAAAAATTACACATTGAACAATATAGGGGTTCTCCAATATTTTGGAATAGGGAGCACAGAGACAGTGACGAAATGCTATGTAAAACCCCTGTTTTCCTAATTTTTCACCTTCGCTTTGCAATACATCAAGCTAGGTTTTTCCTTGTTGAAAAACATCATGGAGGGTGAGAAGAGGGTCCATAAAGGAGGTCATCATTCAAGGTTTGAGCCATTGAATTTGCAGGAGATAAATTCTTCTCCTTATGTTAAGAAATATTTTGAAAACAATGGTCGTTTGTGAGAGAATCCTGGAAGTAGGCTATCATGCTCAGATGACAAGCCTTTTTTCCACCAGATTTAGGAGAGATAAGACTATCATAGCAGGTATTGAATTCACCATATTAGTAGATGCTATCACCTCAACAACAAGTATCCCGAACCATGGAGAAATATGGTTGAAAGGGATGTACTTGGACATTGCTAACTATAAAATGTTCTTAAAACCCCATTGCAAAGATGCTCCCGAAAACATATTTCCTTCCAGGCATTTACTTGAAAAGTATGCCCCTTTGATGAAGCTAATCATGAAGTATTTTACATGTGAAGGTAGGTTCTCAAGATTGTACCAGTACCACATAAGGTTATTGGTGCACTTCACTGCCACCAAACCACTCAATTTTCCTCATTATTTATTCAAGAGTGTGGTCAAAATTACTGAAAAGGTACAGAGTAAAGGCAAAGATCATCACACTAATTTGTTCCACCATGGTTTGGTCAAAATTATAGTATTGCATAAGCTTTCAGAAATCAATATGTCTTGGGAAACATTCATGAAGACAATTTCATTTGTGCCTACTACTAGTCCACCCATCATTCAGAGCGTACCATCAACATCAACAAATCCAAAGGAGGTTGGATCTTCAAGTAGAAGTTCCAAAGACGCCAAGGGCTGAAATCATTCAAACCTATGAGAAGGGAAAAATGATGGTTTCTTCTCCTATGATCACTAAAGGTATGATTTCACCTGAAACTACAATTGACCAGAGAGAAACCATGGAGCAACCACCTATGCATGAGAGTGAGTCACCAAAGCAACAACATGAGGAACCGGAGCCTATGGAGTTTGACATGGTAGAGCAGGTGGAAGAAAAATCAGCTGAGGAGATAATAAGGGAAAAGGATGCAAAGATAACAGATCTTAAGGACAACCTCTCAAGGGAAAACTTCATGATAGCCTTCTTACAACAAGAAAATATGCAGTTGAAGGTGAAACAACTACTCCAAAGCAAACCAAAGGAAAATATTGAGGCAGAAAAAGGTAAAGGCAAAGAAATGGTAGATGTTGATCAGTTGGAAGACATGGAGGCTGAAATAAAGCTGATGCCAATAAAAATAGGATTAAAAAGCCAAAAATAACAAGAAAAAGAGTCATCTCCATCATTATATCAGCTAACCTTTGATGAGTTGATCGTTGCTTAGATTGAGAAAGACAAAGAGCTTTGTCTTGATAGGGTGAATGTGTATCTTGAGAAGATTTTGAAAAATCCAGAAAGGAATAATAACCTCCATGGGCACATTGCAAGACACTATTTCACTAGGAACCAAATCGCCAAAGTCAGGGTGAAGAATTTGAAGAAAAATCTTAAAGAAACCCTAATTAAGCTAAAGTAAAAATAAAACTTAGATTTTCTATCTGAGGCATCCATAGCTGTCTATTTAATCATTCAAGGATTCCATGGAACAAAATTCAGCATGTTTTGGGCATTTTTAGTATTTTTTGATATTTTTTGGAAAATCTGGAAATTTCATCTTTACAGAAGCGTCACATAGTGGCGTGACACTTTTCCTCAAATCCTCCAAATGAGTATTTTTCTATATGGTTGGATTTATCTTGCATTTTAATTTCCATATATGGGCTCATGTTTTCATGACACCCTCGAGCTTTGGAGAAAAACCCCAAAACACCCTCTTTTTCATGCTCTGCCACTTTTTTTGCCTGTGCAAGACGCTTCTGGAGTAAGCTTGGTAAAATGACTTTTGAAGGCCTTGCAGGAGGTATTTTATCATTTTAAAGGTTGGTTTGGATAGAGGAAATTTAGGGCTACCTATCCTAGTCTTCAGATCAGCAGGAGGATGCCTTAAAGCCACCCAAAATTTCCCTCAAAGTGGCGCAATGTTTTTGCTGAAAAGTGTGACATTTCTGTAAGTAGCGCGGTGCTTCTGTCTTGGATTCTTTCTAGACAAGTGTCAATGCAAATTGGTCCAAATATCGAGGTCAAAACTATTGTATGAGGTGCTTTATGGATAAGGGAGTTTTTCTTTTGCCCCTCATTGTTAAGCAATCATGGAATTACTCAAGCAAACCAACACTCCTAGTTATTAGCTAAATTTAGGGGGATTGTTTCTAACTTCCCTAAATTCTAGGTAATGACTCATTAGGTCCATTTATGATGTATTTTGGATCATTTTTCAACCCAATGAGGTGGAATATTCTATATTTTCTATATATAGTCCAACTCAAGTCATTTTAGAGGTTGGATAGTTCTTATTTGCAATGTGGATCTTATGTACAAACTTTTTCAGTGAAATCAAAGACATGTTAGCATTGTTTTTTCTCAGTAACACCATAAAAATTAATGTTTATTATTTATTGACATCACATTTATGATTCTATATGATGATATTATGATTCTATGAATAGAATTATTGCTTTTTGTGCTCTGTTTTATAAGATTTCCATGAAAGTGTTATAATTCCTCTGAAGAATGAACTCATGTAACATGACTCTCTCTCTCTTTTAAAACCCTATGGACAATGAAAATTTAAGTATGTTCTTAAGTATACTTACTTGGCCTCATCTTCATCTCTACAGATGTACCTTTGAAATCAAACCTAAAATCTAGACCTAGTTCCTTGACTGACATTCCTATCTATCAAAATTCAAAGCAAAACCCTAATTCATTGAGCTTATATCTAACCTAAGATCATTACATATCCAGTCATCTTATTGACTATAAAAGTGATATTAAGAGAGCCCTCTCTAGTTTGGTAGGGCCAGCTACCTAATATAAATATTGGTTTAAGGTTACCTCCTTCAGTCTCCATTCTCAGCCTTGGGAAACAGGGGGAGTGATAACATTTTTGGCGTCGTTGCCCAGGAGCCATTGAAAAAATTTCCCTGCGGATACTTATTTTAGTTCACTGAAGGTTAGAATTGTGGGTGATAATTTCTAACATTCGGAGAAGGCTAAGTTAGTAATTTGAGCCCAAGTGTATAGCCTCAAGAAAATTGGCTCCCAAAAGACACACTAGGTCAAATCTTGATCCTAAACGCTCACCAATTGTTAATGACCCTGAGCATATTTTAAGAAAGTAGAAAAAAAATTCTTAGAAAGTTAGAAAGGGTTTACCTCCACTTGTGAAATCAAACTCCTTGCCTACAAGATTAATTGCTCCAGAAGATTCATACTTCAATTTTAAATTTGAGACATCTTTGTTCAGGTCTAAGTTTGAATCCTTCCTTTCAGAAACTCTCTTTGACCCCATTTATTTTGAGACCTACTTGCCATTTTCTGAGTCTTCTTATTTCAAGATTTATAGTGAAGTCTGGTCTAATTTTCATAAAATCCAGGGTTTTGTCGATAAGTTTCAAGTAACTTCAAAAAAATCTTATTTCCAATACCAACAACAAGCTTTTTCTTCACCACCTACTATCACACCTTCTCACACGCTACACTATCATCCCTCACTTTCACTCCATCATTACCTCTGCAGTTATACACTCCATAAACACCTCCACAACCTCCTCCATTAGTCATGGCTAGATTTTCTCTATTGATTCTACTGCCACAACTCACTGCACTACCTCAGAAATATGATCAAATATTTCCTCTGTTTGATGGAACATCAGAGGTTACTGCTCACCAACACATTGTCAAATTAGTTGATTTCATCAATCTTGAAGAGATTGACAACGATGACGCAAAGATGTTCATTTTAGCACAAAGTTTCTCAGGAGAGGTTAATAAATGGTTCCTCTCCCAAACAGCTGGTTCTATAGCTAATTCATAGAAGCTAATTGATTTATTTGTGGAAAAATGGGAGGAGAAGAAGAACCCTTTACATATTCTAGTTGAATACAACACCCTGAAAAGAAATCCTAATGAGTTTGTGAAATACTTCACAGCTAAATTCAATATAATTTATGATTCCATTCCTGAGAACATCAAGCCTCCTCCAAGCCTCGCATTAATTCATTACCCAGATGGTTTTGAACCTAATATGGCTTACCTGCTGAGAGAAATAAATCCATATACCCTTTAACAAATGTGGAGAAATGAAATGAGCATTGAAGCGAATCTGATTATCAAGAAGTAAAAAATCAAAACAGAAAATAAGGTAACCATCAAGGAAGAAACATCTACTTCATCAGAGGGAAAACTCAATACCTTGATCAAAAAAATGGAGAATATGATGGACAAAATGACCATCGCAAATAAACAAGATGAGCCCCTAATCAGAAATCAAAATTTTAGGAGTCAAAATCAACAGCCTCAATATAGGATCAAGAAAAGAGAGCAGAGGGGTCAGGATCAACAAGGTCAACAACAAATTTGCACTCCATTTCTGTTGACACCTAATCCTAATGGATTGGATGAGATTGTATATTATTGTAATTTATTAAATAAGGAAGGCCAAGATACATTGGGAAGTGAATCCCAACAGTCTCACCTCCATGTATAAGTACACACACAATCTCAATCTAATGCATCTTCAGTTTTGCGGAGTTACCTCCTGGCCTGACATGGTATCATAGCCAGTCCCTTTTTTGGCATTCCTGCCCTTGGTGTAACTACCTCCTGTCTATGTTCTACATTTTTTGTAGACAGTCATTGTCCATTCATATTTTTACTGCTCCTACTGCATTGAGAATTTTTGTTGCGTTCTAGCTTCTCTTGGAAGACCTGCCTCTCTTCCTTTGCTCCTTCTGCAATTCTGGAATAATTCTTCATTCTTTTTTTTAGCAAATTCTACTATCAATTTTTTCACACAATTGTGCAAACTCTGCTCCAAATTTTTTTAGCAACCGCTCCCCTGGAAGCTCACTCCCCTCACGCTGCCTCTCTCTCCTCACAATCACTCATTCCCTCGCCTCATGCCTCCTCTACCCCGTCCATTTCCTCGCACCTCGTCACTGCTCTCACCAACCCCTCTCGACTCTCCCCACACACCCACACCCCCTTGCAGCCCTCCCCATCCCTCTCTCACACCCGCACCCCCTCGCCTGCACTCTCCACCCTCTTAGCTCTCCTCACCCCTCCCTCAAACCCGCACCACCGTCCCACTCTCCCCACCCCCTCTCAGCTGTCCTCACCCCTCCCTCACACTCGCACCCCCATCCTCCTCTCCCCACCCCCTCTCGGCTCTCCCCACACACCCGCACCCCCTCGTCGCTCTCGCCAACACCTCCCTCACGCCCCAATCGTCTCACCTCACCTCCCTCCCCCTGTCCTCCCACGCATCCCCCTCCCCTAGGCCCTCAGTCCTCCCCTCCCCTCCCCTTGGCTTGTCCTCCCCTCCCCTCGGCATGTCCTCCCCTCCCTCGGTCTATGTCGCCTCTTCCTTGTGTAAATGTTTTTACAGAAAATAACCCCCCGCCCCCCCAAAAAAAAAAAAAAAATGCCTCCCCTAGTAAATACCCCCCTAGAAAATGCCTCCCCTAGTAAATACCTCCCCCCAGAAAATTCCTCCCCCAAATAAACCCTCCCTTAGATAATACCTATGTTTTTTCCCCAATTTTGATGTTTCATTTACTTCTTGGAGAAATGATTGGTTTCTATGTTCAGGAGAAACATGTCACATGACATTAGAAAATATTTTTTTGAAGAATTTATTGGAAAATTTTATGGATCAGTATACTTCACAGATAAATCCAAACTCAAGCCATGAGGACTTGGCACAATCAGGCTTAAGTTGCCTGATCTTCTAGATCATATTCTACATGAGGTTCTATACCTCCCTGAGTTAAGGAGAAAATTGTTTTCCTTGGTCCACATCCACCAGCAAGGACACTCCATTCACATGTTTGATGGCAAGGTTGAGGTCAAAAAAGCATCATATCACTCACTTTTCATGGAGGGAATAGAAGAAGGAAGACTCCTGAAACTGCAAGGTCCCTCTGCTCATGCACAAAACTTTGCATTCATTTCACATCATGATGAAGGTACATTCCCATCAAGTCTTTTATGACATGCTAGATTTGGACACTTAAATTATGATAGCCTTCGATTGTTGAAGAAAAATGGTGTTACTGGATTGCCTACAATTCCTAGGAAACTTAAGCAATGTGATGCTTGTATTATAGGAAAGCATAGCAAACAGCCATTTCATGATTCACATTCCAGAGCACATAGAAAAATTTAGCTTATTCATTCAGATTTATGTGGCCCCATGCCTGTTTCTTCTGCAAATGGAAATAAATATATGACGACATTTATTGATGATTACACCAGAATGTGTCAGGTTTACTTATTGAATAAAAAATCTGATGCTTTTCAAACATTCAAGAATTTTCATGCATGGATTGAAAATGATGCACAAACTCATATTGGCTCTTTGCGCACAGATAATGGAAAATAATTCACTTCAAACGAATTTGAAAATTGTATTCGTCAACATGGGATCAAACATCAAACAATTGTTCCCTATAATCCCCAACAAAATGGTGTAGCTGAAAGAATGAACGGGACAATTTTAATATGGTTTGCTCCATGATGTTTTTTAAGAATGTAAAATTGATGTTTTGGGTTGATGCAGTTCTATGTGTTGTATACATAAAGAATAGGTGTCCTTCAAATTCAATCAGAAACAAAACTCCTTATGAAATGTGGCATGGCCACATTCCTTCGGTAAAGAATTTCAAGGTCTTTGGTTCCACCTGTTATGCTTTAATACCTAAGGTACAAAGGAATAAACTTGGTGCTAGAAGTCGAAAATGTATCTTCTTGGGGTATTCCAATACCTCCAAAGCATATCATCTCTATGATGAAGTCAATAAGAAGCTTGTAGTAGCAAGAGATATCAGATTCCTTGAATCTTCCAAGGCTGACAATGTCGTTGAGCGGCAACTTGATCGCCTGGATAGATTCACTCATGCAAAGTCTTTTCAAGAATTTGATAATCAGATTCCAAATCTTGAAGGGGGGATTCCTATACTGAATCAATCTGTGGAATCATTTTCCGAAGAACTCTCTCCCCCACATGAAGAACCAACCACGGATGACACCTTGAATGATGTGATTGAAAAAATTGAGAGATTGAATCTTGATTCAACTCCAACTCAGTCAACTGAGCAACCTCAGCCATCTTAGAAATGTCCCCCAAAATGGCTGACAAAGACACTAGAAAATGTTCGTCCCGATGAGGTTGGAAAGATAGGAACAAGAAGTTCCACTAGAAAAAATAGAGGTGACATAGATAATTATGATTCACCTATTGATATGGATATTGCTTATAATTGTGAATTGAATTTTTCTACAGATCATGAACCAACATCCTTCAAAGAAGTCGCTTCTCATGTTGAATGGAATGAAGCAATGCAAAAGGAGTATGATGCCTTGATAAAGAATAACACTTGGAAGTTGGTTGATCCTCATTTGGGAAGCAAACCAATTGGTTGCAAGTGGGTCTACAAGAAGAAGTACAAAGCAGATGGCTCACTTGAAAAGCAGAAAACCAAGCTTGTGGAAAAATGTTTTGCACAGAAATAAGGGGTCGATTATGAAGAAAAAATTTCCCCCACATCAAAATTGGCCACCATCCAGACACTCTTTTCCCTAGAAGCTCAGAATGGATGGAAATTCCATCAAATGGATGTAAAAACTGCGTTTTCGAATGGAGATCTAAAGGAGAAAGTTTTAATGTCTGAGCCAGAATGATTTGTTGTGAAGGGCCAAGAACACAAAGTAAGAAAACTTATAAAATACTTGTATGGCCTCAAGCAAGCACCACAAGCCTAGTATGAGAAATTAACTTAGCATCTTCTGAAACTTGACTTCAAACATTTTGATCTTGATGATGCAACTTTTTTTGTTAAGAAAGTTGGAAAAAAAATTGTATATCTTGTGGTGTATGTAGATGATATTTTGATGATGTGGAACAATGAGAGTTATATTACATCCATAAAGAAATAATTGAAGAAATTTTTGAAATGACTAATTTGGGCTATGTTCATTACTATCTAGGTATTGAAGTAACTCAACATCCTAAATTTATATTCCTTCCTCAAAAGAAGTACATTGGAGACATTTTGAACAATTTTGGCATGGATGAATGCAATCCCTTAACCACTCCAGTTGAACAAAACTTGAAGCTCACATCCATTGAAAGGAAGGAATTCGAGGCTGCAACGAAGTATAGACAGCTTGTAGGAAGTCTTATCTAACTGACTACCACCAGACCATACATCTCATTCTCTATTGGAATCCTCTCTAGGTTTATGCAAAAACCTTATGAAGGACATTGGTCTGCTACAAAAAGAGTTCTAAAGTACTTGAAGGGGACTCAAGACATTGGACTCAAATATACAAAGGTAGGCGACTTCAACTTGATTGGATACTCTGATTCAGACTTTGATGGGAAAAAATAAATTGGGGTGTCTACTTCAGGTTAGACCATGAGTCTTGGATCACGAGTTGTCTCATGGAGATCACGCAAACAATCAGTTCCAACATATTCCACAACTAAGGAAGAATATGTGGCATCAGCTGATGCAACAAAGGAAGTTGTGTGGCTGAGGAAAATCCTAGAAGATTTGCAGATGAAACAAATTCATTCAACACCACTCATGATCGACAACACTTCTGCAATAAAGTTGGCCAATAACCCAAAGTTCCATGATCGAACAAAGAACATCAACACAAAATACCATCTGATTCGACATCATGTTGAGGCCAAAACTATCCATCTACATCATTCTTCCACAAATGATCAGACTGCAGACATCTTCACCAAAGCGCTTGGAAGAGAAAAGTTTGAAAAGTTTAGAACGATGCTTGGACTCACCAACATCCCTTCAAATTAAAGGGGGGAATGTTGACACCTAATCCTAAGGGATTGGGTGATATTGTATATTGTTGTAATTTAGTAATTAAGGAAGGCCAAGAGACATTGGGAAGTGAATCCCAATAGTCTCACCTCCATGTATAAGTACACACACAATCTCCATCTAATGCATCTTCAGTGTTGCGGAGTTACCTCCTCGCTAAAAATTTCATAAAAACTATAGTGAAGGCTTTGATGAAGAAGAAGAAGAGATTTCAGGCAAAAATCATTTATTTGAGGAAAATCAACAACCTATTTTCCTGACTAAAGAAGATCAGTTTTTTGCAAAACTTTATGCACTAGATAATCAACAATATATTTTTTCGAATGATGATATGTTATCAACAAGGACAGAAGATTACCAAATAGGTTATCAGAATGATCTTCCTCAGCTGCAGAGGTATTATGGTTTGAGATATAGGAATGTTCCTATAACCTCAAGACAGAAAAAACATAATTCTCAAAAATATGCTCACCATAAAGAGATGTCTACTTCAAATTAGAAAAAATATAAAGGAAATGTTGTTCCTAATCATGGTAAATGAAATGAAGCTTCTACAAACAATCAGAAGAAAGATAAAGAAGTTCAAGATGGAGGACAGAGAAATGATATTCCAAACAAAGATCAACCCGAAAAGAAAGACGCACCATCCAAACAGGTAGAAAAACAATTTTCTCTTTTTAGTCTTGAAAATGAAATCTCAAAACTTAAAGTATCCATTCCTTTAACTGAAATAATAAAGAATGACCAATATAAGTTTCAAGTATCCAATTTTATTAGGGTAGATCAAATGTCTGATATGGTCAATGTGAGTGATGATCACCCTGAACTTTTATTTGGTCCCACTGTAGATGGTGACTTAGAAGATAGTGAGGTCCCTCCTTTTTATCTTAGCCTCAAAATCCATGATTTTATCCTCCATAACTCCATGTTAGACTCCAGATAATCTCATAACATCATTCCTAAAGCCATCACGGAAAAAATAGGATTGTATATCACAAGACCCTATCATGACCTTTACTCTTTTGATTCGGGAAGGGTTAAATGTCCTAGTCTCATTAAAGATATAGTGGGGTATTTAGAGAAAATTCTAGCTAAGAATGTCCTCATGGAAATTTTTGTAGCTAATATCCCTCCCAGATATGGAATGCTGCTCTCCTATTCATGGGGAGACAAATTTAGAGGCACCTTGCAGCACGACTTTTCCTATGCTACTATATCGTTCTTTGTGAAACTCAAAAAACTGTACTGGGAAAATAAGATTTAGTACATGATCAATAGAAAAGAAAATCCTAATAATCACCCAATACATGCTATTCAAACATATTTAGAGTCTTTAATCTTATTCAATGATGATTGTTCAACATCGTCAGAAGTTTTGATGGAAGAAAAAGCAGAAAATTTAGAATTTCCAAATTTTGTTTTAAAAATTTTAAGTGCAGAAAAACAAGAAAATATGCCAAGTGGCTTGGATCAAATGAATCATCCAAAAAGAGAGATGAAATAGTGAAAGAAATAGAACCTATTGGTACAATAGACCTTTCTCAAACATCTAGTCAAGATCAGTCATCCAAATTGCAGCATCCCAATGAAGAAAGTGGTTTGTGGACCATGGATTTCGATGGAGCCTTAGGTAAGGAAGGAGTTGGAATTGGAGTGTGGTTTCACAACCCTATGAATTATTCATCTAACCTTCCTCCTAATGTTCGAATGTTTTCTTACAAATTGGCATTTGATTGTTTAAACAATCAAGTACAATATGAGGCTTTGATAGCCAGTCTGAAAATTCTCAAGAAATTAGGTGCCAAGAAATTTTTTGTGTATGGAGACTCTGAATTGGTAATAAAGAAAGTCAAGGGGGAATACCAAGCCAAGCATCCTAGAATTTGAGCTTACCGCAATGCAGTGTTAGACATCCTCAATACTTTCACTGAATACACTTTGTTATTTATTCCAAGGAACAATAACGTCATTGTTGATTCTCTTGCCACTTCAGTCAGCATGTTTAAAATTCTAGTGTATCCCAACAATAAATATGAAATTAAAATCAAACATTGCCCTACTGTTCCAGATAATGTTCAGTATTGGAAAAAATTTCAATATGACAAGAAAATAAACAATTTCTTGCAAACGGAAGAGGAGTTTGTGAGTTCATAAATAGATGACTGGTTTTATGAAGATGATCAAGAAATGCATGCAACATAAATGAAGGTACTATAGTTGAAAAACAAATCTATTCCAAGAGGTCTCGTACCTTTAGAGGATATTTTTTACCAAAATGATGTTGCACGAAAACCAACAATGCTTCCAATAGAAGTAGGAGTGGAAGACCTCAACCTTGGCACTCCTGAAACGCCGAAAATGGTCAAGATTTCAAAATCCTTGAGCTCAGAAATGAAAGGTAAATATGCAGCACTCATGTATCAGTTTTCTAATGTTTTTGCAGGGGAGTATTCTGATTTGAAAGTGTATGATAAGAGTATAATTCAACACATCATTCCTTTATATCTTGATTAGAATACTTTTTTCCAGAAACTAAGAAGAATGAATCCAATTTTCTACCCTCCATTCAAAAAGAAGTGAACAAGTTGTATACTGCTAGTATTATAGTTCCTCTTCATTTTTCAAATTGGATGTCAAACTTAGTGCCAGTATGAAAGAAGACCAAGGAGATTCGCTTGTGTATATATTTCTGTAATTTGAATAAAGTATCATTGAAAGACAACTACCCACTTCCAAAGATGGATCATATTCTGCAAAGGGTGGTTGGTTTTTCCATAATTTCATTATTGGATGGATATTTTTGGTACAATCAGATCTTAGTTCATCCAGATGATCAGGAGAAGAAAACCTTTACAACACCTTGGGTTACTTTATTGTATGCTAAAATTCCATTTTGATTGAAGAATGCAGGAGAAAATTTTCAGCGAGCAATGGATATCACCTTTTCCAATGAAAAGGATGTATTCTTGGTCATTTTTCTTGATGCCATCACAATTTTTTCCAAGATGAATGAACAACAGTTGCATCATTTGAAGACAATTTTCTAGAAGTGTAGAAAATTTGGCATATCGCTAAATCCAAAGAAGAGGTTTTTTGCTATGGAAGATGGGAAATTTCTTGGTCATATCATATCTAAAGATGATATCCGAATAGATCCTTCAAGGATTGAGGCAATTCTGAATTTGGAATTTCCTAGAAGCAAGAAGGAAATCCATTTGTTCAATGGTAAAATCAATTCCTTGAGAAGGTTTGTTCCTAACCTTGCTGAACATTTAATAGAAATTAATGATATGTTGAAGAAATACAGTGAGGTGAAGTGGTCCGATGAGGCAAAAAAATCTTTCAATCAAGTTAAGTTTACATTTTCTCATGCTCCTATTCTTATGAACCCAGATTATACACTTGATTTCATCATTTTCTCCTTTTCTTCTGAACATACTCTAGCTGTTGTCCTTATGCAAAAGAAAGATCAGAAAATAGAACAACCCATCGCCTTCGTTAGTAGAACCATAAGAGACGCAACCTTGAAGTACAATATCATTTAAAAACAGGCCTTGGCGCTAGTTAAAGCATTCAAGGACTTCTGATTCTATATTATTCACTCACATGTTCTTGCATATGTACCAAAGGTTTCTGTCAAATATGTGCTAACTCAAAATGATCTTGAAGGTTGGCATGGCAAGGGGATAGCTGACATGCTGGAGTATGACTTGGAAATCAAACCTACAAAACTGATCAAAGCACAAGGCTTGGCTAAGCTCATGGCAGACTCAAATTTACATGCCTTGGATATAAATTTCATTGCTGCATTATCTGAGGGGCAAGAGGTTGATTCATTACCTCAGGAATCTAAAATTTGTACTTCATCACCATGGTATGCTGATATGATTCATGTTGTGCAAAATTTGAATCCTCATCTCGGATTTCCTAGCAATAAAGGTAGATCTATGAAGTTGAAGGCCCTTCATTATTGCATTCTTAACAATGTTTTGTATTGGAAAGATCTGGGCGGAGTTTTTTTGAATTATTTGGTAGAAGATAAAGTTGAAAAAGTGATGAATGATTTTCATAAAGGTGATTGTGGTAGTCATCTTTTCTAGAAGACTACAACAAACAAGATATTAAGGGCTGGTTTTTATTGGCCAAGTTTTTTTTCTAATGTTTATAAAACTGTCATGAGTTGTCATGAGTGTCAAATTTTTTAGGGAAAGAGAAAGCTTTTACCATTTCCCTTGAAAAAAATTGAAGTTCAAGCCCCCTTCCAACAATGGGGGCTTTATTTCATTGGAAATATCCACCCTCCATCTTCAGCTCAACATAAGTGGATACTCACCACCATTGATTACTTCACAAAGTGGATTGAGGCCATCCCCACGAGGCAAGCTAAAAACACCGTCATTATTTAGTTTTTGGAGAGAAATATTCTGTCTCGTTTTGGCTTCCCACAAAAAATTATTCCTGACCATGCAACCACCTTTAATTCCAAAAAGATGATATAATTTTGTGATAAATATCACATAAGACCCGAACATTCTACAACATACTATCCTCAAGGCAACGGGTTGGCTGAATCTTCAAACAAATCATTGGTGAACATAATAAAAAAAATGCTGCAAGAGAACAAAATAAATTGGCACAAAAAGATCATAAATGCTTTATGGGCAAACAAAGTTAGCACAAAAAGATAAATCAGCATGTCACCCTTTCAGCTAGTGTATGGTGTCGACACAATGTTTCCCACTTCTTTAGCAGTGCCGGCAATGAAAATTCTGCAAGAGATTGACAGTGAGCCAAATGACATCCAATGACAAATCAATCAAATTATTCATTTACAGCAGTCAAGGGAAGAATTTTTCTATCACACTTCAAAACTTCAGGAGAAAATCAAGAATATCTATGACAAGAATACCAAAGCTGATGATTTCAAATTAGGAGATGTTGTTCTTTGATGGGATGCCTGAAATGAAGACAAAGGCAAGCATGGTAAGTTTGATAACCTATGGAAATGTCTATACAAGATTACATCATTCAGGGGTAATAAGGAATTTTTGTTAGAATATCTTGATGGGAAGGGAATTCTAGGAGGAGCGCCGAATGGTAGGTTCCTCAAACATTACCTTACCTAATCGTGAAGAAAAAGGTTCCCTTTCATTGTAAATGTCATTTTATTTTCTGTCAAAGAATAAGGAATTTTTTGAAGAAGTTTGAATCCCGAGGAGAAGGCCATGAGGCTTCTATGATCAACTATTGTTCTTCTTTTAATAGTTCAAAAATTGAAGTCAGTTTAAAAGTCAAAGTCACTTTTTGTTTTAGTTAGTCATTTTAGTTTGTCGAAGTTATTTCAGTTTCCATTTTGGAATCCATTTCCCAATGGATGAGGCTACCTGATCTATGGTTTTCTTGACATATCATAAAGGAGTTTTCTTCCTCATATGGAGCCAATGCCAGTGTCTAAATGTTCAGTGATCAAATATTCTCTTTCCGGTTTACTTGGTAGTGGTTCTTGGTTAGAATTCCATGTTTCAACAAATTCTAAAATAAATTTCTACTCACTGAATGTTGTCTAGGTCTGAATGCTACTCCCTTCACCCATTTATGGTCATCATCATTTCAAGGTCATTTCATTCATCATCACCTAGGGTCATAGATCAGTAAACATACGTCCATTTAGGTCATGGTCTAGGTTTACTTTGTTTCACCATCATAATGTCCAAACATGTCATGAAAGAAGGCAGACAAGAGTCATTTTCACCATAAAAATCACCTTCATTGGGAGTTAGCAAAGATAGGAAAAATAAAGCAAAGGCAATTTATATTTTCTCAAGAAGTATGTTACATGATCAAGTTTGCAAAAAGAATTTTCAAAAAGTGTTTATGATTTCACTAGAAGATAAAAAACAAATTTTGTGAGTTATAAAAGGGAAATGAAGCTTTGGAGTTCATTTCATCATTCGGTTTTCAATATAGCTCCCCTCTCATAATAAAAACACTCCACAACTATCCAAATATTGAAGAAAACCTATAGAAACTAATCCAAATTTCTCTGTGCTACGCTTTTGAGAGTTGCGCTACACTTTTGGTAGTTGCGCTATGCTTCTGGAAATTGTGTTACTCTTTTGCTTCTCAAGATCCAAAAAACCATCCAAGGGTCAATTAAAATTTTCTCAAGGCTCATAGACCTCCAAATTAGTAAGTGAATTCTCCTCATACCTCATTCAAGTCAATTTCTTCAGCAAAGGGTGGATTCTATCCTTTAGGTTTTCTCCACTACGTTTTTGGTTTCTTTCATACTTGGCTAGTTTTAGTTGGAAAAAACCTAATTTAATCATCTAAAAAGCATCACCCATCACTCATATACCTTATCAAATCACTACCTATCACTCATATCCCTCCTTGCTACCATTTTCACTCAAACCCTAGTTTTCACTATGTTTTTGTAGAGAAACTAGGAAAACTATGTGTTTTAACATTTTTGGCACCTTTCTCATGAAACTAGGAAGACTATGTGTTTTAAAATTTTTGGCACCTTTCTCATACCCATTTCCAAAAATTTCACTTGCATCCTGTAGCGAACCCATCACCCTACCTCCCAAATTTTTTTGGGATTTTTCCCTAACTCCCTTCCATCTCATTTCTGTCCCTAAAACCACTGTACCACTATCCCTCGTTTTCCTAATTTTTGACCTTCCCTTTCTAATACATAAAGTTAGTGTTTTACTTGTTGGAAAACATCATGGAGGGTGAGAAGAGGGTCCATAATGAAGGTCATCATTCCAGGTTTGAGCCATCCAATTTTCAAGAAATCAATGCTTCTCCTTATGTTAAGAAATCATTTGAAAACAATGGTTGTTTAAGGTTTTATGAGAGAATCCAGGAGGTAGGATGTCATGCTCAAATGAAAAGCATTTTTGCCACCAGATTCAGGAGAGATAATGATACCATAGAAGGTATTGAATTCACCATATCAGCAGATGCTATCACATCAATAATAGGTATTCTGAACCATGGATAAATCTGGTTGAAAGGGATGGACTTGGACATTGATAAAATGGTCTTAAAACCTCATTGCAAATATGCTTCTGAACACATCTTTCCTTTCAGGCATTTACTTGACAAATATGCCCCTTTGATGAATCTAATCATGAAATATTTTACATGTGAAGGGATATTCTCAAGATTGTACCAGTACCACATAAGGTTATTGATGCACTTTACTGCCACCAAGCCACTCAATTTTCCTCATTATCTATTCAGGAGTTTGGTCAAAATGACTGAAAAGGTACAAGGTAAAGGAAAATATTATCACACTAATTTGTTCCACCAAGGTTTGGTCAAGCTTATAGTTTTGCATCAACTCTCAGCAATCAATATGGCTTGGGAAAACTTCATGAAGACAATTGCATATGTGCCTACTACTAGTTGAACCATCATTCAGAGCATACCATCAGCATCAACACAACCAAAGGAGGTTTGATCTTCAAGTAGAAAAGTAGAGGTTCTAAAGACGCCTAGGGCTGAAATCACTCAAACCTATGAAAAGGGTAAAAGTATGGTTTTTTCTCCTATGATCACTAAAGGTGTGCTTTCACCTAAAACTAAAATTGAGCAAAGAGAAACCATGGAGCAACCACCTATGCATGAGAGTGAGTCAACATTGCAACAACATGATGAAAAAGCACCTATGGAGTTTGACATGGCAGAGCAGGTGGAAAAAAATTAGATGAGGAGATAATAAGGGAAAAGGATGCAGATATAACAGAGCTTAAGGACAACCGCTCAAGGGAAAATTTCATGATAACCTTTCTACAACAAGAAAACATGCAATTGAAGGTGAAACAACTAATCCAAAGCAAACCAAAGGAAAATATTGAGGCAGACAAAGGCAAAGGCAAAGCAGTGGTAGATTTTGATCAGTTAGAAGACATAGAGGCTAAAATAAAGCCAAGGAGGTGAACAACAAGAGGATTAACCAAGAAAAAAGAACAAGAAAAAGAGTCATCTCCTCCATTAGGTCAGCTAACCTTTAATGAGTTGATCATTGCTGAGATTGAGAAGGAAAAAGAGATATGGATTGTAAGGGTGAATGTGCCTATTGAAAAGCTTTTCAATAAGGCAGAAAGGAATAATAACCTCCAGAGGCACATGGGGAGACACTAATTCACTAGGAACCAAATCGCCAAAGTGAGGGTGAAATATTTAAAGAAAAAGCTTAAAGAAACCCTAATTAAGCTAAAGGAGACAGATAACTTGGATTTTATAGCTGAGGCCTTTCTAGTTGTCTAGTTCATCCTTCAAGGATGCCATGGACCAAAATTCAACAAGTTTTGGGCATTTTTGGTATTTTTTGAGATTTTTTTTGGAAAATCTAGAAGTTTCACCTTTGCAGAAGCGTCCTGCAGTGGCACGAAGCTTTTCCTCAGAGCCTCCAAATGAGGATTTTTATAAATGGATGGATTGATCTTGCCATGTAATTTATAGATATGGTCTCAGGTTTTCATGACACCCCCCAATTATAAAGAAAAAACCAAAAAACACCCTCTTTGTCATGCTTCTGCTACTATTTTTTCCTATGTGCGACGCTTCTGGAGTAAGCTTGGGCAAATGGATTTTTGAAGGTCTTGCAGGAGGTATTTTATCAATTTCAAGGTTGGGTTGGATAAAGGACTTCTAGGGCTACCTATCCCAATCTTCATATCAGCAGGAGGATGCCTTAAAGTTAGCCAAAATCACCCTCAAAGTGGTGCGACGCTTCTGCTAAAACGCTTGACGCTTCTGTCTTGGATTCTATCTGGACAACTTCAATGATGCTTCAATGCAAATTGGTCCAAATATAGAGTTTGAAACTTTCCTATGAGGTGTTTTGTGGATAAAAGAGGTTTTTTCCCCCCCTCATTGTTGAGGAATCATGTAATTACTCAAGGAGACAAACACTCCTAGTTATTAGTTAAATTTGGGGGGACTGTTTCTAACTTCCCTAAATTATAGTTAATGACTCATAGGGTGCATTTATGATGTATTTTGGATCAGGTTTTGACCTAATGAGGTGGCATGTCCTATATTTTCTATATGTTGTCCAACTCAAGTCATTTTAAAGGTGGGATAGTTGTTATTTGCAGTGTGGAGCTTATGTACAAACTTTTTCAATGAAATCAAATACATGTTGCAGCTATAATTTTGGGACTCCAGTGGTATGCTTATTCGCATTGTTTTTTATCAGTAACTCCATCAAATTGAATTTTTATGATTTATTTCCATCACTTGTATGCTTATATATGATGATATTATGAGTCTATGAACAAAATTATTTCTTTTTGTGCTCTGTTTTATAAGATTTTCATGAATGTGTTCTAATTCCTCTGATGAATGAACTCATGTAACATGATCATTCTGAATCTCTCTCTCTCTTTTCAAACCCTATACACAAAGACAATTTAAGTATGTTCTTAAGTATACCTACCTGGCCTCATCTTCATTTCTGCAACTATACCTTTGAAATCAGACCTATAACCTAGACCTAGTTCCTTGACTGACATTCCTATCCAGCAAAATTAAAAACAAAACCCTAATTCACTTAGCTTATATCTAGCATAAGATAATTACATCTCCAGTCTCCTAATTGACTGTAAAAGTGACATTGAGAGAGCCCTCTCTAGTTTTGGCAGGGCTAGCTACCAAACCTAAAGATTGGTTTGAGGTTACCTCCTTCAGTTTCCATTCTCAACCTTGGGAAACAGAGGGAGTGATAGAAAATTATCTGAAGTTAAGTCTCTAGTTGCAATAATTAGAAGTGTATTTCAGTGTCTAAAATATTGAGGAAGAGCAGAATATTTCATTTGCACAATGAAATTACAGGGCCATGCCCTAACTTTGTGCGAAAGCCACACCGAGACCTTGAGGCTGGAGGAATATCCTCTAATGATTAAGTACGAGGACTTCAAAACCATCATAAAGTCACACATTTACCCTTTTGGGTATGTAGAGGAATAGTCGATACTATGGCATTACTTCATGAAAACATTTGGGTAGATTGTATAGTAGTACACCACAGTGTCAGAAATATGGCCATAATGTTGGGTATCTCCCCAAAGAACCCAATTGTACTCCTTAGGTATTTTGGGGGTGTACATAGGAATGTACAAAATTAAGTGATGTTATCAAGCCCAAATTGATAGATGAGGCTTGTGCACAGGCACAATACCTAGAGAACATAGGCTTGAAGAAAGGAAATCAAGTGGCTCGAAGCAGAAGGAGAAATGCGACACTTATAATGAGGGGAAGAAGAAGTGGAAAGGGGGCCAATATAAAAATATTGTAGGCATAGCACACCAGTGAAAATATCCCAACAACCACTGCAACCACTACAACATTGATGACCATATAGATGAGAAGTGCTAGAAGTTGCATCTAAAGCTTAACTCGAAGAAGAAAAAATAAAGACAATAAGAATAAGAATCTCATGGCCACTGATTCAAGAAACCAGGTTGAAATCAAATCATATGTGGATGAGAAGATTGTTTGTACATCAATGCAAAAGGAAGTGAATCTGATTATCCTTCAACAACATGAAGAGAAATAAATGACCAAAATATTCCACATAAATATATAGGTCAAAAAGACAAATATTGATGCTTCGTTTGACTCAAGATGGAAAGAAAACATCATTACAATAGATCTAGTCAATAAATTTGGATTGGAAGTTCATAATCATCTAAGCCCATGTCCATTGGGATGGGTAAATAAGGACGTAGTTTTGAAGGTAACAAAACAATGCAAACAAAGATTTTCCATCAGTGCTAATTTATTGTTGAAGTAGAACTAGATGTATTTCCCCTTGATGTATGTGGAATCGCGTTTGGAAGTCCCTACATATACATGCATGATGCAATATTCATGGAAATATCAAACTATTACCAACTCGTCAAGGATGGAAAAATTTTCACTGTTAATGTGCATAAAGGCAAGTTGAAAATTTCGTTGGTAAGTGCTAACCAATTCAAGAAATTGATTAGTTGCAACAAGAAGTATGTTTTACTATTTTTAAGAGAAAATTAGTCTATAAATGAGTCTATAAGAGGCAAGGAATTCATGGAGTGGTGTTCTAAGAAATATAAATAACAACTAGAAGAGTTGCAACGAGAATATAAGGATGTGTTATGGGAGCCTAAAAGGTTACCACCCAAGAGGGAAGTGGAGAACAATATCTAACTATTTTGGGTTTATGTTATATTATTTCCACGACTAATCAGCCTAAAAGGTTACCACCCAAGAGGGAAGTGGAGAAAAATATCTAACTATGTTGGGTTTGTGTTATATTATTTCCACGACTAATCATGCGCGGGGGGGTACTGCCCCCCCAATCGGGGTCTAGGGCAACGCCCCGGAAAATTTTTTTGGTCCTTATTTTCCAGTGGGCAGATCTGCCCATGGTTTTGTGCATGGGTTTGCACATGGTTTTCAGCCCATGGTATTTTGTAGATCCGGTCAAGGGAACTACGGTTATGTTCTAATCCAGGGTTAATGGGTTGGGGTTTATGTATGCTTCGACATGTATATATATGTGTTGTAACACTAAAAGGAATATAATGAAAAATCAAGCTGGTCGTCTAGATTTGGGATCCAGGGGAAAATCTATGTGTTTATCTGTTTTATGTTTTATGCTCTCGCTATTGTTTATTTTCTATTTTGTAAGATTTGTTTGCAGACAATTTCTGTACAGGGTTAAAACCTACATTTGGTATCAGAGCAGTTTCAGCTTCAAGGGGACACCTTTTCTGCTGA
Organism: Pinus albicaulis; assembly: GCA_034641835.2. NCBI lineage: Eukaryota > Viridiplantae > Streptophyta > Pinopsida > Pinales > Pinaceae > Pinus > Pinus albicaulis. The sequence continues at coordinate 279,551,248 of CM076570.1, read as the reverse complement.
GGGGTTTTTTTCTCGGGCATGAGGTAGATCCTATCCAGTGGGAGATCTGCGGGATCGATTCTTGCGGTGAAAGAAGATCGCGAGAGATGGGAAGATAGAGATCGAGAAATTTAATGGTCAGAGTTTTGAGTTGTGGAAGCTCAAGATGGAGGATTTGCTGGTTGATAAAGATCAGTGGATCGCGGTAGATCCATGTAATAAACTAACGACAATGTCAGATGAAGACTGGAAGAAGCTATATCGGAAGGAAAAGAGCACAATATGGTTGTGTGTCTCAGATTCGGTATTTTTGAATGTATCTGGGGAAGCTACGACGAAGACCTTGTGGGACAAGCTAGGAACTTTGTACCAATCTAAGTCTCTGGTGAATAAATTTTTCCTGTGGAAAAAGCTGTATAACCTAAGGATGAAGGATGGAGACTCAGTGACAGAGCATCTGAACTCCTTCAATACTGTGGTAAGTCAGCTGTCATATGTTGATATTAAAATCTTAGATGAAGATAAGTGCATCAGTTTGATGTGTTCTCTACCAGATTCGTGGGACAGTCTGGTTATTGCAATAGGTAGCAATACAACTACCTTGAATTTTGATGACATTGTCTCAGCCTTGCTGTCGGAGGAAATGAGATGGAGAAATATGGAGGGTCAGAATGGAGATGCCTTATCTATATGAGGAAGGTCCCAGAACAGAAACAAGAATAAGGTTTTGAGTGGGAGATCTAAATCTAAAGGGAGATATAAATCTCCTGGAAAGTTTGTAAAGGTGTGCTGGAATTGCGGAAAGGAAGGGCACTACAAAAAGGACTACAAATCTAAAGCTCCTACGAAAGGAAAGGGATCTGATGATTCTCTTTTTGAAGAGGCAAAAACCACCTCGGATGAAGGTGGGGATGTGTATTTGGCTTCTTCTTCAAATACACAGGTATATCATGAGTCATGGTTGATTAACTCGGGTGCATCCTTTCACTTCACTCCCCATAGGGAGTGGTTCTGTGAGTATGGGAAATATGATGATGGTGATGTATTCCTAGGGGATGATAGGAAATCCAGAATCGTCAGACGTGGAAAAGTCAAGCTGAAGTTGCAAGGTGGAAGGATTAGAACACTTCCTGGTGTTCTGCACATTCCTGCATTGGCCAAAAATATAATTTCTGTAAGCAAGATGGATGGTGCAGGTGTAAAAACAGTGTTCGAGAAAGATACCTGTAAGATGGTTTCGGGAACACTGGTATTAATGCAGGGAGTTCGGATTGGAACTCTATACAAGCTTTAGGGCAGCACTGTTATTGATGGGTGCAACAGTTCTGTGGTTCCTGAAGGTGGAGTGGAAAGCCTAGTGGTATCTAGAGAAAAGACCACGCTATGGCATCAAAGGCTTGGACATATTGGAGAGAAGGGCCTTCGGATCTGCATGGAAATGGTATGGTAGAAGATATGTCTAATTTCTCTCTGGATTTCTATTTCTGTGAAAATTGTGTATATGGGAAGCATAATCGAGTGAGTTCTCCTTTTGGTGCTAAGAGGGCGAACAAGATTTTAGAGCTTGTGCACAGTGATGTGTTTGGACCTGTGTCGGTTCCATCACTGGGTAATTTTGTGTACTATATTTCATTCATAGATTACTTCTTAAGGAATACATGGACATATTTCTTGAGGAATAAATCTAAATTATTTGAAAGATTTAAATAATTTAAGGCTCTAGTGGAAAACCAGACGAAGAAGAAGATAAAGGTGTTGAGGAAAAATAATGGTGGGGAGTTTTGCAAGAAGGAATTTGAAGAGTTCTGTAAGAAGTGTGGTATATCACGGCAGAAGAATACTCCATACACACCTCATCAAAACGGAGCAGCAGAAAAAATGAACATAATGCTGATGGAAAATTCAAGAAGCATGCTCAGTGGTACTGGGTTAGGACAAGAATTTTTGGCAGAGGCAGTGGAGACTGCATGTTATTTGGTTAACATACCACCTTCATCGGCGTTGGAGGATAAGACTCCACATGAGGTATGGACTGGTAAGAAACCCTCTCTTTCACATTTGAGGGTATTTGGATGTGCTGCATGTGTAAATGTTCCAAAGGAGAAAAGGACCAAGTTGGATAATAAATTTGAAAGGAGCATCTTTATTAGGTAGAAGGATGGTTTAAAGAGTTACAAGCTTTGGAACCCGGAAACAAGGAAGGTTGTGTATAGCTGAGATGTGGTGTTTAGAGAGGTGAAAGATGTTGTTAAACATGAAGTCCTACCAAAGGAATCTGATAAGATAGAGTTTGAGCTAAAAGAGGATGAATCAGACTCTACAACAGAAGAAGACTCAGAAGAGGAAGAGCCACAAAATCAAGAGGTGAGAAGATCAACTCGGGAAAGAAGACAACCATAAAGGTATAGTCCATCTACTTTCTGTTCAAATTTTTCTTTAACTATAACTGATGATGATCCCAAAACTGTCAGGGAGGTAGTATATTCAGAGGATGGAAAACTCTAGAAGGAGGCCATGGTTGATGAAATGGCATCCTTGCATAAAAATGAGGCATGGGATGTGGTGGAGTTTTTGGCTGGAAGAAATCCCATTGGGAGAAAATGGGTGTTTAAGAAGAAGATGAATATAGAAGGCAAGGTGGAGAAATACAAAGCTCAGTTGGTAGCAAAAGGTTATTCCCAGGCACCGGGAATTGATTTTGGTGATATTTTTTCTCATGTTGCCAAAGTTACTTCTATTAAATTACTTTTATCTGTTGCTTCTACATACGATTTTGAGGTAGAACAGATGGATTTGAAGACAACATTTCTTCACGGGGATCTGGAAGAGGAGATATACATGAAACAACCTAAAGGCTTTATAGTGAAGGGGAAGAAAGAACTGGTATGCAAGTTAAAGAAGTCTTTTTATGGATTAAAACATTCACCAAGGATGTGGTATCGGAAATTTGATACCTATATACGGGGACTTGGCTTCACCAGAAGCAAGGAGGATCACTGTGTTTATTTTAAATTAATTGGTGACCATGTTATTTATTTGGTCTTGTATGTGGATGATATGGTGTTGATTGGAAATGACAAAGAAATTATCCAAGATTTGAAGACCCAACTGTTCTCCAAATTCGACATGAAGGATCTTGGTGCTGCAAACTATATTTTGGGCATGGAAATTAAGAGAGATCGGACAAAGAGGAAGCTCTGGTTAAACCAGAGGAAGTATTTTGAGACTATATTGTAGAGGTTCAATATGCAGGATAGTAAATCGGTGAATGTTCCGATTCCTATAGGTACAAAGCTGTCTACTAAACAGTGTCCCAAGACACAAGAAGAAGAGGAGGATATATCCCATGTTCCATATGCAAGTGTAGTGGGCAGCCTGATGTATGCAATGGTCTGTACTAGACTAGACATTGCACATGCGGTGGGAGTATTGAGCAGGTTTATGTCAAACCCAGGGAAGGAGCATTGGACAACAGTAAAGCGGGTTTTCAGATATTTGCGTGGCACTAGTGATTATGGCTTATGCTACCAGGGAAGAACAGGATTGGAAAGAGATTTGGACATTCGTGGTTTTGTTGATGCAGACTGGGCTTGAGATCTGGACAAAAGAAGATCTACAAGTGGGTATGTGTTTAGATTATTTGGAGGTGCAGTCAGTTGGATGAGTAAAAGACAATATGTAGTGGGTCTTTCAACTACAAAGGCTGAATACATAGCAGCGACTCATGAAAGAAATGAATTAGTTTGGTTGCAGATATTTTGTTTAAGTATGGGGTTGGTGCAGCAAGATTTAAGGATAGATTGTGATAGCCAAAGTGCAATTTTCTTGGCTAAGAACCCTGCTTATCATTCAAAGACAAAGCACATTGATGTTCAATATGACTTTGTGAGAGATATGGTTGAAGCTAAAAGGGTGTTGCTGGTAAAGGTGGATACTTTGAAGAATGTTGCATATGCATTGACAAAGTCTGTGAGCACTCAAAATTTCTCTTGGTGTAGAGAAACAATGGGTGTTGCAAAGCTGGGCTAATGACTCAGCTCTCCTGTGGCCCCTTGCAGAAAGAAAACAAAAAGTGGGAGAATGTTGGGTTCGTTTTATATTCTTTCCACAACTAATCACGTGAGAGGGGGTCACAGGGGGGGCGATAGCCCCCCCAGTTGGGGTCAGGGGCAGCGCCCTAGAAAATTTTTTTGGTCCTTATTTTCCAGTGGGAGGATCCGCCCATGGTTTTGTGCATGGGTTTTCACATGGTTTTGGGGTACGATGGTTTTCGGCCCTTGGTATTTTGTAGATCCGGTCAAGGGAACTACAGTTATGTTCAAATCCAAGGTTAATGGATTGGGGTTTATGTATGCTTCGACATGTATATATATGTGTTGTAACACTAAAATGAATATAATGAAAAATCAAGCTGGTCGTCCCGATTTGGGATCCAGGGGAAAATCTCTGTGTTTATCTATTTTATGTTTTATGCTCTCGCTATTGTTTATTTTCTGCTTTGTAAGATTTGTTTGCAGATAATTTCTATACAGGCTTAAAAAATAAAAATATAAGGATTTGTTATGGGAGCCTAAAAGGTTACCACCTAAGAGGGAAGTGGAGAAAAATATCTAACTATTTCTGGTCTCCCCATTACCAAACATTAGGTTATATAGGAAGTATGTTATAGAAGCAAGTGAGGTGAAGAAATAAATGCAACAACTACTGGAACCAGGTGTCATTCGACCAAGTACATCACCATGTGGGTTACCCATCATCATTGTGCCCAAGAAGGATGAGACTTATTGAATGTGTATTGATTATATGGCACTGAACAAAATCATACTATAATGTTCCCATTTTAGCACATCGCTAAATGGAACATAAAGTTTTGATTTTATCACATTGCAGCTAAATAAATGGGTAAAGGGACCCATTATTATTAAATACATGAATAAAATCCCTCATGATGTGAAAGGGATCATCAGAGTAGCTTCATTTTTCACCGTCAAGTGTGAAAAGGGGCAAATGCATGAAGACAAGGTCATGTTTGACCAAGTCAACAATGCTGCTATAGGAGGAGTGGATCAATTTATGAGACAATGTAGTGTGAATGAGGAAGAGGATATTTGGTGGAGGAAACCCTAATGGATGGGGCCCATGAAGAAAGAGCTTTCACTTGCTTAAAAGGAGGGCAAGGCAACCATTTTTTCTTATGCTTATGATTATTCATCTCATTGTCTATTCAGACAATTGTGCATTCTATTATGTTTAGCAAGAATTTCCTGGGAATTCCTGTTTAGGATTTCTTCACCTTCTTGAGGGGCCTCTTGAAGGATTTTTCTTCATTCTCCATATCTCTTGGCTCAAGGCCAAAGCTTCTCCTTTCATTTATTGCGTTATTTCTGCTCAAGTATAACGCAGTGTTGCTGGGGTGTTTCAGTGGAGGACACCATCTACCATTTCCTTGGCTCATCTGTTAGAGGAGGGAGCTAAGCTTCTATTACTCTAGGAGGTTATTGAGGGAGATACAGGAGCATATTGCAGATCATTTGCATCAAGCCAAGCATTTCTCTTCACCAACAACACAATCCCTTCTCTAGACTGCGTTATTTCTGAGTGTATTTGCAGTGGAGACTTGCTCCACATGTTTTGAGGGTTAGATCTTAGGTGAGAGTATCAGCCTTTCATTATAGAGATCCATTGGAGGATATCTTGTCATTGATTGTAGCATCTTCAGTCTTCTCCATTTGTTTCCAGTTCTTGAGTTACTGCAGCTACCCAACAACTCTGGCATTTTTGCAGAGTTGCCATTTTGCTTGTATTTCAGCCATTCCTTATGAGGATTGTGTATTGTATGTTTCCAGGGGTTGAGATCTTGCTACCCCTCCTTATTTGAGCTATCTATTGTCATATATATATATATATGTATTATTGACATTTTTCAGCAGTTCTCCTTCAAGGATTGCGCAGTCATAGCTAGGGCTTCTCTTGTATAGTAGTATTTCTCCATTTTCATGTATATGTTTCCATTGTGGCTGCATTGCCTAGCTTGAGAGATAATTTCCTCAAGATCTTGTATACATCTGTTGCTGCTATAATCTAATGTAATGGTTATGTGGATATTTCGGTATTTTGGTTTTAATGCATTCACTGCTATTTTCCAGCTCATGTTTATGTATTGCTGATCTCCACATTGCTAATATCTTGAGATATTCCCAATAGTGTAGCTGCTCCTAATTTGGGAAAATTACACATACTTAAGTATAGGTACTCGTTGCCTAGGATGGATGATTTACTCGATCAGTTGCAACAAGTGAAATTCTTCACCAAGCTAGACTTAATGTTTGGATATCACCAGGTTCGAGTCAAACAAGACACCTCAAAAACTTCCTTCAAAACCAAGAAAAGTTTGTATGAGTTGTTAGTAATTCCATTTGGCCTATGCAATGCACCAACTACATTTTTATGAGGTTAATGAATGATATATTGCACTGTTTTATAGATTTGTTTGTTACTGTCTATTTGGATGATATATTGCTATACAATACTGCATGGATGGAGCACATCACACATTTGATGAAGGTGTTGGAGACATTAAAGAAAGACTAGTTGCTAGAAAATATGAAGAAGTGTGTGTTTGCACAATAGTCTTTGGTGTATCTGGGGTATGCGATATTTGGAGGAGAGCTGAGGTTATATCCTACCAGTATGGAGGCCAAAATGAAATGGTCATTTCCTACTAATGTTTCTAAGCTTAGGAATTTCATAGGGGTATCATACTACCTGAAGAAATTCATAGCCTCATTTTTAGTGGTAGCAACAGTACTCCACGCCATAACATCAAGTGACAAGAGTTTCTAGTGGGGAAAGGGTTAGTAGAGGGCATTTGAGGAGTTAGAGAATAAGATCATTCAAGCAATAGTTCTAGAATTATAAAATGTACAACAAATCTTCGAAGTGGGGATAGATGTGAGTGGGTATGTTATGGGAATGGTATTGATGTAGGGAGGATGGTTTGTATGCTACCATATTTAGTAGTTCATGGGGTAGTTATTAATTACCCTACCTGTGAAAAAGAGCTCTATTCCTTGGTGTAAACTATGAATAAGTGGAAGCATTATCTAACGCGAAAGGAGACAATAATCCACACATATAACCAACCACTACAATACCTACGGGGCCAGAGTAAGCTACAAAAAAACCAAGCATTACAAGTGGATGGGGTTTCTACAATTGTTCCATTTAGGGATTAAGTATAAGAAGGGTAGCACACAAAATTTGTATGAAATACTTTCAAGGCCACCCACGTGAAAGATCACAACTTTGGAATGCACATGGAGCCATTCACCATGATGCATACAAAGAGGCATATTTGAAGGATGAAGACTTCAAGGAGGTGTTTCAATATTTGTATAACCATAGTCATGTGCATGATGGCGACAAAATCATTGACTACCATCTCCAGGATGAGTTACTCTACAAGTTGGATAAGTTATGTGTTACTAAAGGTGAGTGTTGTAGCTAATTAGAGAGGCTTACACCTCCAAGCTCATAGGGCACTGTGGTGTAGGGAATACAGTGGGAAACTTGTAGAGGTATGTGTATTGGCCCAAGATGCAAGAACATGTAGCTTGGTTCATAAGAGGATGCATGATTTGTTGTACCAACAAGCCTAGTAACTAGAAACAAGGTTTATATCATCCCTTACATGTACCCACTCTTCCTTGGGAGATCATTTCCATGTATTTTGTGGGAGGTTTACCAACAGCTAGGAAGGGACATGACTAAATGTTTGTGGTACTTGAGAGGTTGAACAAGATATGTGTTGTGATTCCCTGTAAAGAGACTATCAATAGGAAAGAAACAACAAACTTGTTCTTTAGATAAGTCTAGGTGCACATTGTCATACCAAGGAACATCATTTTAGATAGGGACACAATATTTCTCTGTGAATTTTGGACTACATTGTGGGAGAAGGTGGACACAAAGTTGAAGAGGTCTACAACATCCCATTCTCAGATATATTTGCAAATAAAAGTAGTCAAAAGACTTTAGTGTATCTTTTGAGGGGTTATAATTATAGGCATACAAATATCGAGGATGAAAATGTGGTATATATACAACACTCTTATAGCATAACATACCACACTTCTACTGGTAAGTCCCCATTTGAAACTTGTTTTGAATATTTTCCACCTTCAAATTTGGATATTGCATATGGATAGCAAGGAGGAGTGAGAGAGGATCTTATAGGGGATGCCTTGAGAGCTGAAAATTTTGTTTAGAAGATCAGGAAGATCCATATACAGGTACATGAGACGTTGTAGAAGTCACAGGAAAAATACAAGGCCGAGAATTATCAGCACAGAACAAAGAATCCTTTCAAGTTGGGAGACAAATTATGGTTACATTTAATCAAGGAGAGGTTACATGATCCAGGTAAGAAAATAAATGCTCTATGATATGGCCCATTTGAGATACTAGAAAAGGTGGGAGATAATTCCTATAGAATTAGTATACCCCCATACATGTGCATTTACTCAGTTGTGAGTGTGGATAATCTAAAGCTCTATAAGCCTTCCATTCTATATCAGGAAGATGAATAGATCCTACCTCCTGTGGAGGATTTGACACCATATGCTCATTCGAAGTTGAAAAATGATATATTTTTGCAGAATACGTCTAGAACTAAAAGGCAGGGGCGTTATGACCTTTGGAATATTGGGTTGAAAGGAAAACTTCCATGCAAAGCTAAATGGTACACCCAATGGAAGGTGGAGGGAAATTTACACACCTCATTTAGTAGAAGTTTTTGGGGATCCAAAGCCTCCCAAAATGGGGAAGTGTGATCTATATTGGATCATTATATATTTTTTCATCCACATTAATGATTTAAGAGTGGAAAAAAGGGAGGAATCGGCTCATGGGACCATTTTTATCGGTGGCACCCAGTTTGGAAAATCAGGGTATGAAATCTTCTAGGAGAATTTTGAGGCATCAAATGAAATTTTTTGGGGGGGTAAAACTATTATTTATATTTTTCACATAGAGACATTTCAAATGGTGCAAGAATTACCTCAATCAGTGTTGTTATGAAACATTTATGCCATTGAGAAGTTGACCTTCTTCGTTTCACCACCATAAATCGAGAGGTTGCCACAAAAACTCCCATTATTCTTGGAAAAGGGGCTAGCCATATAATTATGATGAATACAACTCTATAAGAGTCCATATTGTAAATTTTTTAATAGTTGAGGTATTCAAACCTAAGCACTAGTAGGTTATCAGGTTGTGTTATAACGGGGCCACTAGGATGAAAAGAGGTTCTATTCTTTTCGAGTGTAGTTGTTCCATATATGAGAAAAAAATGTTGATAGGGATAGGAGATATAGGACAAAAGGATTTGTACATTGTAGTATCCCACATGCCACAGGCCATATTTCTTTGTACTCAGGTCTATATTTCCATTCAGAGAAAGAGAGTGAAGCGACCTCACCTTCCAGTTGGGTTTTTCTCCCGAAAAGATTTCTTAGTTCATATCTTGTGCCAAATACATTTGTGAGATTGTATTCTGTCATTCTCTATTTTTTGAATTATTTTAATACACATGCATACATTATTAACAATAATCTACAAACAAAACTTTAATAATATAAATTTTTGATTTTTAAGTATAATTTTATCATATCTATTGTGACAAATTGTCTAGTGGAATATCAATGGTAGTTTATGGATCATATTGGTATCAAAGCGGGTTTATTTGAGTATAATGTGGGTATTTCGAGGGGATATAGATCAAATGGGCCAAAAGTTGTAAAACCTTAATCATGGTGGATGAATATGTGAATAACTCTCTTCTCGGCTGGACAAAAATTTGTAGATATAAATCATAATTAAATATCCTCATGATGGCCTTGAGAAATAAGCTCAGGATATTCGAAGAAGATGGGGTTTCTAATGTAGAGGAAAAATTAGAGGGGATATCAAGGGATTATGAAGAAAAAAAGAACCAATTGAAGAAAGGACCCGAAAAATATCAACTCAGTTAGAGTATCGTGAATCATTTACAATCCCTGTTCAAAATGGAAGCAAGGTTCGATATCAAGTCATACCACAAGAATATTGATGCTCTAAATATAAATATCTAGTTTCAAAAAATTTAAGTGTATTTCAGTGTCCATCAAATTGAGGAAGAATGGAAGATTTCATTTGCGCAACTGAAATTAGAGGACCATGCCCTGACTTGGTGGGAAATTCACACGAAAACCTTGAGGCTAGAGGGAGAACCTAATGAATAAGTGAGAGGACTTCAAAACCATCTAATAAAGTCACAATTTTACCCTATTAGGTATGAAGAGGACCATTGGTTCTAGTGGCACTACTTCAGGAAAAATTAAGGGAAATGTGTGCAAGAGTACACCACAAAGTTCAGAAGGATGGCCATATTGTTTGGTATCTCCCCAAAGATCCCAGATGTACTCCTCAAATATTTTGGGGGTCTACAACACCATCTATAGGAGAAAATTATTTTATTCAATCCCAAATCGATGGAAAAGGTTTGTGTACAAGCATAATACTTGGAAAACATAGGCATGAAGAAAGGGAAATCAAGTGGATCGAAGTAGAAGGAGAAACATAATGCTTCTAAGGAGGGGAAGAAGAAGCAGAAAGGGGGAAAAAATAAAAATATGGAAACCATGAAACATCATTGCAAAGATCCTAATGACCATTTCAACCACTATAACATTTTCGGTGATATAGAGGAGAAGTGTTGGAAGTTTCATAAAGACAATATGAAGTAGAATCTCATGGCCACTGATTTGAGCAACCAAGTTGAAATAAACTTAGACATGGATGAGAAGATCGTATGTACATCAGTGTAGAAGGAGGTGAAATGAGTAGCCTTTAATAATAGGAAGAGAAATAAATGAAAAAAATCCTCCATATAAAGAAAAAGGTCAAGAATACCAAGATTGATGGTCTGTTTGACTTAGGATCATAAGAAAATCTCATTGTAACAAACTTGGTTAAGAGGTTGGGGTTGGAAATTCATGATCATTAAATCCCATATCCATTGGTATGGGTAAATAAGAATGTGTTTTTGAAGGTAACAAAATAGTGCAAAATTAGATTTTCCATTACTGCTAATTTTATTGATGAAGTTGGACTAGATGTGGTTCCTCTTGATGTATGTGGAGTTGTGTTTGGGAGTCCCTACATGGAAATGTGAGATGCAATATTCATACAGAGAACCAACCAGTATCGAATCTTCAAGGATGGAAAATCATTTACCATCTGTTATCACTAAGTTGGTACAACTAGGATGCTCCACTAGAAAACTTAGAGTAACTCTTTTAAACCTACTTCTAGCTAAAAATTATCCTTTTAAGCCTGAGAGGGCTCTTTCAAAGATAAAAATGATTTTATTTAAATGAAGTTCAAAAAATGGCTAAATCTGAAATAGTGTTTAAAGTGTGTTTGTATGCAGGTGAATGATGTGTAAGAATCACTACCATTGGGCATACGAAGTTAGCGTTATGAAACTCAGTGATATTGGAACTCTTCCTATGGAAGCTTAGGCATATAGATGTTTTGATGAAAAGAAAACATACACAGATACACAAAATTCTAATGCTTGAAGGAAGTTAGAGCATGATATACATAAATGATAAGTAATCAAACATCAGAGTACTAAAGATAAAATAGTAGGATACATAATAAAAATGCTCATGAAAACATCAAAGAATCTCAGGTGAAGAAAAGAGCCAATAACCACTGTATATTACTGATAAGTATTTATTTTACAATAGTAGTTTTGTAGTCAACATAATTAAAACCTCTATCCTTTGATAATATACCTATTAATAGGCTTAAGCATCTTTACATTAGGTCTTCCAAAAAGGCTAGACCATCGAGTCTCTTTGATGACACCTAATCTAACCATAAGCAGATTATATGGAGGTAAAACTGACATCTACAAATTTTAGGACTTAGAGACCTAATATGACTTTATAACCTATTTATTACATCAAAAAACTTAAAGAATGCATATTTACATCCAGAAAAGTCATGTTCCTGGGTGGCACTGACCATGACCAAAACATAATTCCCCCCACCAAGTCAAGAGACTTATCTTCCTACTTTTCAGGAGGTGGTGTCATGATGAATGATGAGTGTCTTCATGACGAGCTGACCAAGTTTGTCGAAGACCATGCCTCCACCTAGAAATTCCTCTGATGTCCTTTAACCTTTCCATGTGGCTGGCTTATCCCAAGTAGACCATCAAAATTTGAAAATTCTACAAAAACTTCTTTGCTGCAGAAATAGGGGAGTTAAGGCAAGTTTGTAGTGAAAGTCTGTAGCGCTTTGATTTTAGCCATATATGCCACCTGTTTTCTCCCTTTTATGATTTGAAACTATTTATTAAGTCAAAATATCTAAATACAAACTTCTTCTCGCCTTCATTATGACAAGACCTGTGATTTATAGCAAAAAGACACCTACACCGAGTTCATAGTGAATTCTGGGCTTCAAGCCTGAGATACGCTACGAAATTGCATAATTGGTAGTAAACTTGAAAATTGTTCTTCTTTCTTCAAATTTTTCCTATGGCTCTGCAAGTGCTGATTCAAAATGATGCAAAAAATATCAAAAAGGTAATTTTTCCACTTTTCAAGCTTTAGAGGCTTCACATTTGGCAGTAGGGGTTTGAGTCTCTTCATGTTCATCTATGACTATAATTTTTAAACCTTTATTCTTTAGCTTTGACTGTATCATCTTCATATGCTCTTCTAGCTATTTGACTTGGATTTTAAGTTTCTCTCTCTGCCTGCAACCAAATATTCCTTTTTCTTGTATGTTTCATTACCCTACGTAGAGGAAGTGTCCATTTCAATAGTTTCTTGGCATTAGTCAATGACTCATCATATTGATTGATTTGCTTATTTACCTTATCTTTTAATTATTCTATCATTTTTATATCTAGATTGGCTTCCTCTAATTCAAACTTAGTTTCAATCACTTCTTCGTTGGCTTCTCTTAACTGCTCCTTTAACAACTATAGCTCAGTTTTTTCAACAACCTTCTCTTTACCCTTCCTCTGCACAATGATCTTATTTTGCTGGAGAAAAATCAATGATATCCTCTAACATAGGTTGCTTTCCTTTGTCTGTAGTTTCTGTCTTTTTACTAGCCATGATAACTTTAGCAAGATGCAAGCTGGTGAGTGGTTTTCTTGGTTGGAACATAAACCCTGTATCTTCTCCTGAGAAATCAAGTTTTTTAACAGTTATTCCCTTATTTTTCTTCTTGCTTCATTTAATATCTACAACTTTTACCGCTGGAGTCTCTTCTATATCTATGACTTGAATAATATCCTCAAGGTTTCCTTTCCCAAGTGTTTGGCTTCTTGTTATCCTTCCATGACTCTTCTTTCCGATCTTTGGTTTTCTATTTGTAGGTGTAGGCTATGGAAATTTTGTTTCTTGTGCATTCTCTACTTTAACATCCATGGGCTCTACAATAGACTCCATATCCTCCTCATTCACACCCTCTATTTCAGCTACAAGTTTGTCACTCTTGCTTGAAGGAGTGGCTTTTGATTTTGGAGTCTTCTTAGGTGTTAATATATCTACCTCATAACCACTGAGAAAAAGGAATGTGGTCCAATCCCTCTTCAATTTTTTCAACTCCTCCAACACTAGAAGTTTGATCAATCCATGATGGAAAATTGAAGTCTCATTACCTTTTGGCCTAGCTTGAACTTTGTTTGAAATCTTACCTAGGCTCCTAAATAAGAAAAATGGGAGGTCTAGAGATTGCTTACCAGTGAAATGCAGCAAGAGCCTAAAATGGTACTGATAGACCATATGAAACCTCCCTTCACACGTGAAGTATTTTTGAATTACAAGTAGCAGTTTGGAGTAGTTATCTTTAAGGCAGGTCCTTGGGATTCCAAAGGTCATATCTACTCCAATATGTTCAGGTTTCATAAACTCATCATAGTTCTATAATTTAAACTTAGTGGCTTTGAACCACTCTTTTCCCATCCTCAGAATCTCTGTGGCTTGGGCAATTTTTTCAGGTGACACCACAAAACTTAGCACCCCCACCTTTGATGCAGTATCTATGGAATTCACTGCAAAATATTTTGAAACCTGGGCATGAAAACCTTGTAATTTCTGGCAGAATCTCATGAATCCAACATTGCTGAAGGCTTCTGCAAAGCTAGGGTCTTCATTGAGTAACTTTATATCCATAGGCTCATACCTTACACACGAGCCCCCTTTATTAGTCTTCTTCTGCATGGTCATCGTCCTTTACACTACGCTGGCCTCTTGACGTTGTGACACCTGCAAAGAAAGGAATTGAATAGAAATTAGCTTGTAACGAAGCTGAACTTCTCAAGGATGAAAAAAACAACTATACACAAAGTTTGAAAGAAGGATGACATAGAGAAGCGTTGAAGGTGAATTTAAAAGCTGAAATTCGAATATGGGAGGGATAATGAAAAAATGGGAGAGGTTAAGTGAAATGATGAGTGACCACTTATGATTACTCATGCTGCATGACTCCTCTAACTGATCATGTGACCTTGGATTAACCTTGAACCTCTAAAGACTCGACACCTCACCATTCCCTTTATCAGTACAGAAAAACATGTTTTTGTAGCGGTTTCCATTATAATTATAGCAGATTTGCTATGGACTGGCCAGGTGAGTCTGCAGCGAAAACAAAATTTTTTCAGTTATATTCATTGTAGACTCAGGAAGAGAAAGACAGGTGGTGACTACCTATTTTTAAACCAATGCATGGTTACCTTTGGTGGATTTTGATGGATTTGACTATGATGACATGACAAGTGGGACTCTCTAAATTTAGGATAATAAACCATTCATAAAATTTCATCAATTTCAAGAACCAAATTGGATAAGACAAATGAAACCTATGCTAAATGACTCTACTAACCAAAGTGAAATTTTATTTGTGATAACAGTGGATCCACTAGGGATGGTGTGCCCCTGTGGCACAACAAAGAACTTGTAGTTCTAATGCCTTCCTTGAAAAAATGAAATTTTCTAAAAATGATGAAGACTTCGCCAAGCTCTTATGGCCTTCTCCTCTAGATCAAGCTTGATGATGAATTCATTTTTTTTTTCAAAACATCATAACAACAAATGAAATGTGTACAACGGAGTGTAATTCAACAAAAGAAACTAGGAGGAATAATGCTTTAGAAACCTACTATTGACAGGTCCTCCTCCACACAACTATCCATCCATATCTTGATGTAGAATTTTTTTGTGGCCATGGTATGTAGCTATCGCAAATGGCCCTTTCCAGATGTTTTCAAACTTTCCATGCTTCCCCTTTTCCTCAATTCTGGCTTCCCATTTCAGAACTATATCTTGGATTTTGAAGTTTGCTTCCTTAGTATTTTTGTCAAAAGTATTCTTCACTTTGTTTTGTGATTGCTGATGACTGTCATACACCTTTTCTCTTTTCTCCTGCAAATATTTGAGCTGGTTTATCTTTCTTTGGATGGAATTAGGTTCTTCTTCAAGTCCTTGTAACAATTTCAATATCGGAACCCCCAAAGAATTTGGGAATATTTCTTCAGCTCCATATACTAATTCATGGGGGGATGTAACTATGGATATCTTAGAACAAACTCTATTAGCCCACAAAGCAAACTTTAGTTTTAAATTCCATGATATTTTATTTTCTTGTAGCACCTTTTTGATGATCCTCAATATACTTTTATTGGATGATTCTGCTAAGCCATTACCTTGAGGGTAATAGGTTGTGGAATGACCAAGAGTGACATGATAATGATGAAAAAAACTAATCAGATTTTTGGATATGAAATCTTGTGCATTATTAGTAATAATATTCATAGGACAACCAAACCTGGACAAAATGTTGTTCTCCAAAAATTGAATGATGGCTAAGTTAGTAGCCTGCCTCGTAGGGACCACTTCAATCCACTTGGTGAAATAATAAGTGGTTGTCGAAATCCAACGATGCTTCCCTGAGAATGCCGGGTGTATTTTTCCAATGAAATCTAGCCCCCATTGCTGGAAAGGAGCTTCAACATATATTGGTTTCATTGGTAAAGGAGTCAACTTCTTCTTACCATCAAAAACTTGGCATTCATGGCATGCAACAATCTTCTTGTAGATATATTTAAACATGGTAGGACAATAATATACTGCTTTGAGTATCTTATTAGCTGTGGCCTTCCAATAATGTTGTCCTCTACAATATCCCTTATGAAATTTTTCAATGACCTTTTCAGCCTCTTCTTCCAGCAAGAAATTCAAAAGAATTCCACCGGTGTCCTTCCAATACAAGTTTTTATTCAAAATGCAATATCTTAAAGATTTCAGCTTCAAAAACCTTGACTTGGACTTAGTAAATTGAGGAGGGGATTTATGATGATTTAGAAAAAAGATCACATCTCTATATCATTCAGAAAAAAATAATTTCTCTTGAACAGGGACAAATTCTTCTTCTTCTACCACCTCTGAAATTTCTGCAATGAAATTCATGTCTATGCACTCAAAATTTGACTGTGCCATCTGTTTTTCTCGCCCTTGACCCTTCAATAACTTGGTAGGATTAATTTAAATATCATATTCCAGTAAAGTGGCCATCCATTTCCCTCCTTTTCCATGAGGATCAACTTGGGTCAGAATATCCTTCACCACAGTGTTAGGCACAAATTCAATAATATGAGAATGCAAAATGTAAATTCTAAAATCTTTAAGAGCTTTGAATAAAGTTTCTCCATGATAATATACTTCAATTTAGAGTTGGAAAGAGTCCTACTGAAAAAACAAATAGGTTTCTCACCACCTTGCTGCCTCTTCTGCAATAATACTCCAGCAATTGTGTGTTCAGAGGCAAATGTAAAACCCGTAAAGTCACTTGAAAAGTCAGGACCTATGAATACTGGGGCTTGAGTGAGGGCTTTCTTCATTTCTTCAAATGATTTCTTTGCTTATGCTATCCACTTAAAATCAAATTCCTTCCTTAACATCTTAGTAATGTGCTTGACAATATCAATAAACTTTGGAATAAACCTTCTAACAAAATTTACCTTTCCAGGAAAAGATTGAATCTCTTTCCTATTCCTTGGCAAGTCAATTTTCTGAATGGCACTAACTCTATTTGGATCAATCTTTATTCCATCATTTGATATAATGTGTCCTAAAAATTTTCCAGAAATTAAAGCAAAGACACTTTTAGTATGATTGAGAGACATACCAAATTTTCTGCATTTCTGCCGAATTTTCTCCAAGTGCTTAAGGTGTTCTTCCTCCTTCTTTGAAAAGACTGTGATGTCATCAAAATAGACCACCACTGATTTTTATTTCTCCTTAGAAAAAGAAATATCCATCGCTCTTTAGAAAGTTTCCCCTGCATTCATCAGACCAACAGACATTTTTGCATACATGAATGTTACCCACGGTGTGGTAAACACAATTTTCTCTTGGTCCTCCAGATGTACTAATATTTGGTTGTAACCTGAGAAACCATCAAGCATGGACATTCTTTGAGAGCCAAAAATATTCTGCAGAATTTGATCCATCTTGGGAATAGGGTAATTGTCCTTTAGATATTCTTTGTTTAAATTTATGAAATCAATACAAATTCTAATCTCACCATTCTTCTTCCTTACAGGTACCAAATTAGCAAGCCATCTTGAAAAACTCAAAGGGACAATGCTTTTTGCATCAAATAGTTTTTTAACCTCTTTCTCAATTAAAGGCATGAGAAAAGGATTAATTCTTCTCAAATTTTTATTGAAAGGTTTTTCATTCTCTTTGATGGGGATAGTATGTTGGATAATATTGGGATCATACCTTTTCAAATCGGCATAGCTCCATACAAAGACATCAATATACTTCTTCATCATATCCACATACCTCTATCTCATCACCATAGAAAGAAACCTAGATAGCTTGACCATTTTAGGAACTTCTGCTGTACCAAGATTGCAAGTTTCCACTTCTTCATCATCCGCCTTCATCCTTGGGGTTTTGAAAACATTTTTTTGATCAAATAATTTATCAAGGGGAATAAGGCCTTTGAGAATACAATTATTTTTCAGCTGCAAGACTTAAGGATTGACTTTAGTTTCAGCAAACATATTATGTTGATCTACTTGGATATTCTCAAACTCTTCTTTCAATTCAAGGAAATTTTGGACCTGCTGATAACTATCAAACACTTTCCAATGAATGATGTTATCAGGGATTTTTGGCCCATGTCTAACCTAAACCTCATATCTCTCACTGGAATGAGTTGGAATGACAAACAAACTAGCAGATACATCCAAAGAATCAGCCACTGAATTTTGATCTCTAGTTTTGACAATGAAAGTGTATTCTTGAAAATTCTCAAGAATTTCAATGATTAAGTTTCTATAGGCCCTCATCTTGAGATATTGGGTCTGGTAAGACCCTTCTACCTGTTTGATCACTAATTCAGAATCACCACAAACTGATATATTTTTGGCGCCTAATTTTTTCAAAGTTTTTAGACCCAAAAACAATGACTCATACTTTGCCATGTTGTTTGTACAATCAAAAATTAATTTGTATGAGAAGAACTTACTTTCATCATTAGTAGTGGTAATCCATATCCCTACTCCAGCCCCCTCTCTTCCAGCAACACAATCAAAATGTAAATGCCACCAACCTTCTTCATTTTTCTCAACACATCTTTGATTTTTTGTTTGCTGATTTTCTTTCTTTTTCTCATTTTCTGCCTCATCAGTAAGTTGATAAAACCAAATTGAGGATCCCAATTCACTCTCAACTGCATAAATAGGAAAATTATGTGGTTTTTATTTGCTACTCACCATGTAAGCCATCCTACTTTCTCTATACAACCTCATTTTCTCACCAAATACCAAAATGGTGGCATATGTCATATCCATATGCATAGTCCCTTTAATTTTGGCTGCCCAAAATCTGGATAAAATCATGCCAAAATTTGGAGGATGTCAGCTACCACTATGTCCATTACCATTGTCTTAGAAGGCACTTGAGTTATGCCAACAACCACATCTTTAATGAGACCTATGCATTTAACTCTCTTAGAGTCAAAAGAAGACAAATTTTTGTAAGGTCTAGTGATATCTAAACCCATTCTTTCCATTATCACCTTAGGCATTAAATTGTGTGAAGCTCCTGAGTCTAACATGGAATTATGAAAAGTCATATCATGGATATCCAAACTTACATAAAAATGAGGAAATTCTTCATTCTATTCGTATTCTACCCTTGGTCCTAGGTAAATGATAGGATGGTCTTCTTGCAGATTTAGGATGTCTGAAGGTTTGGGCTGAGTGTTTAACATCTTGACAATTTTATTGCTGTATTCAGTGACCTTGATGATTTCTCCAAAGGGAACTAAATTTTTATTTTGGAGATATCATTCTCTAAATTGAAAGTAGATGAGGCTTTTTCAATTTCTTTGGCATGAGGTGGTGGTGGTGTATCTTTCTTTGGTTCAAATGGTTAGGAACATATTTCTTTGGCTGATATTTGTTTGTTGTAATGGGAACATTACTATTCATTAAATTTTATTATTTCTGCTTTTCAAAGATAGCATGCTGGTAACCCTTTAAGTAATCATATTGTCCCTCACTTCCCCCCATATCATGACTAGACTCATCATGTTCCTCTTTAGTTATAAACATCCCAGACACATCTTCATCTAAGAAATCAATAATATCCTCTTGGAATTCAGGTTGTGTTTCCTCTTCATCTAGTAAATTCTTCTGAAAAGGAGGTCTCACTTGTGTATCAGGTTGGTTTCTATTTTCTCTTTGTATTTGTTAAATTTGATGCCTCCTAAATTGGGGATTTCTGATATGTGTCTCTTTTTGTGTAGGAGGTAAAGGAGTGGCTCGAAGAACAAGTTTGCCAATAAGTTTCTCCATGGTCTTCATCATGGAATCAAAATTTGCAACTGAGGATGAAGAAGGCTCCTCCTCTTCTTTTAATTTTTTTTAACCCATCTTAGACCACTTTGTTGCAGCCATGTTCACCTTAACTTTCACTACATCATTCTGCATCTTAGCCAAAGAATTAAACTCTCTTTCCCTTAACAAGATGGAAAACTCATAATAAAAAACTTCAACATAGTGTAATTGAGCAGCTCCCGGGGGAGGTTTAATATGAGAAAGTATGGAGTTGTATACCTTTTTAAATACCTTAGAAAAGTCTTGGATAGATTCATCTAATGCTCTTTTCAAATTTCTATACTCAGTTAGAGCTTGAACAAGGTTCACCTTACTCCCCCACTTTGTCAAAAAACTATCTTCCAACTGGTCCCAATTTTGTAAACTCGCTGGAGCGAAAGCCTTAAACCATTTTCTTACCTCACCAGTGAAAATTTGAGAAAACAACCTATTTTTTACATCCTCATGATCCACCTCCTCTCGGTCAATGAAGTCATTAAATTGGTCAATATGTTCTTCAACTGATATTTATTCTTCACTCCCAAAGGTTTTAATCCTAGTAGAGTATCCATCTGGGAGGCCATGAAGGACAACATGAAGGACAAGTGGAGAATATCTTGCAGGTCTAGCAAGAGGAGGACCACCAACCATGATGAGAGGGCCTGTGGTACTCGAAGAAGGAGTGGACAGGCTTAAATTCTGACTTTGGGAGAAAACAATGAATGAAGGTGAAGTATTGGGAGATGCTGTAAAGGGAATTTGGAGTCTAGATACAAAGGAAATCCATTCAGGCAAAGGTATACCAGAATTTCTCTTCAAAAAATAAATAAAAAGGATCTAACTCTCTTAATCTCTCAAAATACTCTTTCTCCAACAACAACTCTGATGTGACAATCTTCCATAATTCTTCCTTCTCTTCTTTTGATACTAAGGAAGATGTGTCAATACCTAGTCTTTGTAGGTCTAGTATTATATCATCCAGTTCATTTTCAGTCTTAGACTTAAGCAACACTTCTTCTATTTTATCATCAAATTGTTTTTCTTCAAGACTTCGAATAATCTCAGAGGAAAATACTCTTGACTGTGATGTAATACCTGATTTTGAAGAGCTGCCTCCAATGCCTTTGAGAATCCTTTCTGGATTATCCAAAATTGTAGGTGGGTTAGGATCTATATTTATCCTTATGTATATATTTATCGAAGCCACCTTTAAATAATAATATTTTTAGTGAAGTCACCAAGGTAGTATGCAACCTCGAAAGCTTCTTATCTCCTGCTACCTCCAAGAATTCAACATTTCTGTTTGAGCACAAACTTCAGAAAATATGTCTTCAGACTCCTGGAAGATGCACCAAAATTTTATCGCTAAGTTGGTAGAGATGGTATGCTCCACCAGACAACTTAGAGTAACTCTTGCAAACCTACGTCTAGCTGAAAATTAGCCTTTTCAGCCTGAGAGGGCTCTCTCAAAGATAAAAATGATTTTATTTAAATGAATTTCAGTAGATGGCTAACTCTGAAATAGTGTTTTAAGTGTGTTTGTATGCAGGTGAAGGATGTGTAGGAATCACTAACATTGGGGATATGGAGTCAGTGTTAAGAAACTCAGTGACATGGGAACTCTTCTTAGGAAGCTGAGGCATATAGATGTTTTGATGAAAGGACAACATACACAGATACACAATAGTATAATGCTTGAAGGAAGTTAGAGAATGATATACATGAATTCTAAGTAATCAAACATCAGAGTACTGAAGATAAAATATCAGGATACATAAGACAAATTCTCATGAAAACATCAAAGAATCTCAAGTGAAGAAAATAGCCAATAGCCACTATATATTACTGATAAGAATTTTTTTAGAATAGTAGTTTTGAAGTCAAAATCATTCAACCCTATATCCTTCAATAATTTGCCTATTAATAGGCTTAAGAATCTTTACATTAGGTCTCCCAACAAGTCTAGACCATTGAGTCTCTTTGATGACACTAATCTAACCATAAGCAGATTATATGGAGATATAATTGAAAACTACTAATTTTAGGACTTAGAGACCTAATAGGACTCTATAACCTATTTTTTACATCGAAAAACTTAAAGACTACATATTTACATTGAGAAAAGTCATGTGCATGGGTGGCATTGACCATGACCAAAACATAATTTCCCCCACCAAGTCAGGAGACTTATCTTCCTACTTTTTCAGGAGGAGGTGTCATGATGAATGATGAGTGTCTTCATGATGAGCTGGTGAGATGACCACGTTTTTTGAAGGCCATGCCTCCACCTAAACATTCCTATGATTTCCTTTAACCTTTCCACATGGCTGGATTATCCCAAGTAGACCATCAAAATTTGAAAATGCTACCAAAACTTCTTCGCTGCAGAAACAGGGGAGCTAAGGAATGTTCGTAGTGAAAGTCTGTAGCACTTTGATTTTAGCCATCTCTGCCACCTTTTTGCTCCCTTTGCTGGTTTGAAACTATTTATTAATTCAAAATAGCTAAATACAAACTTTTACCTGCCTTCATTATGAAAATACTTGTGATTTATAACAAAAAGACACCTACAACGAGTTCGTAGCGAATTGTGGGCTTCAAGCCTAAGATACACTATGAACTTGCCTAATTAGCAATAAAATTGAAAATTATGCTTCCTTCTTCAAATTTTCCTATGGCTCTGCAAGTTTTGATTCAAAATGATGCAAAAAATATCAAAAAGGTAATTTTTACACTTTTCAAGCTTTAGAAGCTTCACCTTTGGCAGTAGGGGTTTGAGTGTCTTCAAGTTCATCTATGACTGCAATTTTTAAACCTTTCTTCTTTAGCTCTGACTGTATCATCTCCATCTTCTCTTCTAGCTCTTTGAATTTGATTTTAAGTTTCTTTCTCTCTGCCTGCAACCAAATATTCCTCTTTCTTGTATGTTTCATTACCATACGTAGAGGAAGTGTCCTTTTCAACAGTTTCTTGGCATTAGTCAATGAATAATAATATTGATTGATTTGATGATTTACCTTCTCTTTGAATTATTCTATAATTTTTCTGTCTATCTTGGCTTCCTCTAATTCCAACTTAGTTTCAATCAATTCTTCCCTGGCTTCTCTTAACTTTTCCTTCAACAGATGTAGCTCAGTTTTTTCAACAACCTTCTCTTTACCCTTCCTCTACAAAATGATCTTTTGCTAGAGACAAATCAATGATATCCTCTACCATAGGTTTCTTGCCTTTGTCTTTAATTATATTTTACTAGCCATGACACCTTTGGCAAGCTAGAGCCTGGTGAGTGGTTTTCATGGTTGGAACATAAACCTTGCATCTTCTCCTGAAAAATCAAGTTTTGTAGCAGTTATACACTTCTTTTTCTTCTTGCTTCCTTTAATATCTACAACTTTGACCACTGGAGTCTCCTCTATATCTATGGCTTGAAGAATATCCTCAAGGTTGCCTTTCCCAAGTGTTTGGATTTTTGTTATACTTCCATGAATCTTCTTGCTGATCTTTGGTTTGATATTTGAAGGTGTAGGATGTGGAAATTTTTTTCTTGTGCATGCTCTACTTCAACATCCATGGGCTCTACAATGGGCTCCATATCCTCCTCATTCACACCCTATGTTTCAGCTATAGTTTTTTCACTCTTGCTTGAAGGAGTGGATTTTGATTTTGGAGTCTTCATGGGTGTTAATGTATCTACCTCATAACCACTGAGAAAAAGGAATGTGGCCAGTATCAGTTCATTTTTTCAACTCCTCGAACACCAGAAGTTTGATCAACCCATGATGGAAAATTGAAGTCTCACTACCGTATGGCCTAGCTTGAAATTTTTCTGGCATCTTGCCTAGGCTCCTAAACAAGAAAAATGGAAGGTCTAGAGATTTCTTACCAGTGAAACGTAGCAAGAGCCTAAAATAATATTGATAGACCATATGGAACCTCCCTTCACACGTGAAGTATTTTTGAATTACAAGCAGCATTTTGGAGTAGTTCTCTTTAAGGCAGGTCCTTGGGATTCCAGATGTCATATCTACTCCATTATGTTCAAGTTTCATGAACTCATCACAATTATGTAATTTAAAATTAGTGGCTTTGCATCACTCTTCTCCCATCCTTAGAATCTCTATGGCTTGGGAAATTGTTTCAGGTGACACCACAAAACTCAACACCCCCACCTTTGATGTAGTACCTACAAAATTCACTGCAAACTATTTTGAAACCTGGGCATGAAAACCTTGTAATTTCTGGTAGAATCTCATACATCTAAAACTGCTGAAGGCTTCTACAAAGCTAGGGTCTTCATTGAGTAACTTTAGATCCATAGGATCATACCTTACACACGAGCCCCCTTTATTAGTCTTCTTCTGCATGTCCATATTCCTTTACACTGTGCTGGACTCTTGATGTTGTGACACCTACAAAGAAAGGAATTGAACAACAAGCATCTTGAAACGACGCTGAACTTCTAAAGGATGACAACAACAAACATACACAAAGGTCGAAAGAAGGATGACAAAGAGAAACTTTGAAGGTGAATTTAAAAGGTGAAATTTGAATATGGGAGGGATACTGACAAAATGGGAGAGTTTAAATGAAATGATGAGAGACCACTTATGATTACGCATGCTGCAAGACTCCTCTAACTGATCACGTGACCTTGGATTAACCTTGAACCTCTAGAGACTTGACACCTCACCATTCCCTTTATCAGTGCAGAAAAACGTGTTTTCGTAGTGGTTTCCGTTATAATTCTGGCAGATTCACTACGGACTGGTCAGGTGAGTCTGTAGAAAAAACAACCTGTTTTCAGTTATATTCACTGCAGACTCAGGAAAATACAGATAGGTGGCTACCACTGATTTTTACACAAATGTGTGGAGACCTTTGGTGGATTTGACTACGATGACATGACAAGTGGGACTCTATAAACTTAGGATAATAACCCATTCATAAAATTTCATCAATTTCACGAACCAATTTTGATAAGACAAATGAAACCTATGCTAAATGACTCTACTAACCAAAATGAAATTTCATTTGTGATAACACCATCAACACCTGTAAAGGCAAGTCAAATTTTTTTTTGGCAAGTGCCAAAAATTGATCAATTCCAGCAAGAACTATGTTTTACTATTTTTAAGAGAAAATGAGTCTATAGAAGAGTCAGTAAGAGGAAAGGAATCCTTGGAGGGGCGTACTAAGAAATAGAAAAGAAAATATAATAGTTTCTACAAGCACACGGGGATGTGTTTTAAGATCTTAAAGGGTTACCACCTAAAAGGAAGGTGCAACATGAGATCCAGCTATTTTCGGACTCCCCATTTCCAAACATTGGGTTGCAAAGGAAGTTAGTTACAAAAGAAATTGAGGTGAAGAAACAGTTGCAGCAACTACTGGAATAAAGTGTCATTTGATCGAGTACATCGCCATGTGGGTCACCCATCATCATTGTGCCAAATAAGGATGGGACTTGATGGATGTGTATATATTACATGGTGTTGAAAAAAAGCATGCTCAAGAACAGGTACCCCCTGCCACAGATAGATGAAATACTAGATCAATTACAACAAGAAAAATACTTCACCAAGCTGAAATTAAAGTTTGGATATCATCAAGTTTGACTCAGAGAAGAAGATACCTGGAATACCTCCTTGAAAACCAAGAAAATTTTGTAGGAGTGGTTAGTCATATCATTTGGTCTATGTAATGCACCAACTATGTTTATGAGATTAATTAATAATTTACTACGCCCTTATATAGATTCATTTCTTATTGTCTATTTGGATGATATACTTGTACACATTTCTACCTGGGAGGAGTAC
Organism: Pinus albicaulis; assembly: GCA_034641835.2. NCBI lineage: Eukaryota > Viridiplantae > Streptophyta > Pinopsida > Pinales > Pinaceae > Pinus > Pinus albicaulis. The sequence goes on along the minus strand of CM076570.1, from coordinate 279,525,496 downwards.
ATATCACATTTGACACATGTGCTAGAGAATTTAAAGAAGCACAATCTCCTAGCAAATCTCAAGAAGTGTGAGTTTTCACAATAATATTTGGTTTATATGAGCTATATGATAGGTGGAGGAGAGATGAAGATATATCCTTCCAAGATGGAGACCATCATGAAACGGTCAGTTCCTACTAATGTTTCTGAGTTTAGGAGTTTCGTTGGGGAAGAAAAATAGTTGAGGAAAATAATAACCTATTTTTCAGTGGTAGCAACATCACTCCATGCCACAACATTAAATGGCAAGAGTTTCCATTGGGGAAAGGGTCAACAAAGGGCCTTCAGGAGCTAATGAAGAATATCAATCAAGCACCAATTATAGCATCACCAAACGTGAAGCATCCCTTTAAAGTGGAGACATATATGAGTCGGTATGAGGTCCCCATGAAGGGATGAAGGCTTGTATGCTACCGTTATTTAGTATTTCATGGGGAAATTCTTAACTACCCTGCCTACGACAAGGATCTTGATGATTTGGTGCAAGATTAGAAGAAGTGGAAGCACTATATTATAGGAAAGGAGATATTAATCCACACATATCACCAATCACTATAGTAACTGCAAGCCCAGAGTAAGCTACAACATACCAGGAATTACAAGTGGATGGGTGTAACACCATCCTCACACATCTACCTTAGTAACCGACCAACCGTGATAAAAATGTGAAAAAAATTTACTAAGTTTTGATTCAAACTCATAGGTCACCTTAAGGAAGTGGAACAAACACCACACAACAACACAGACCTTCTGCACATGCTACAGGACACCTAAGAGCCATCCCAACCTTCCAGGAGGCTAGCCCCTGGTCCAACATGAAATTTTCATGAGTCAATCCCCCAGTTGATCCCTTGACAGAGGCAAGAGTGTGACTGAAAACCTCTAGTCACATGCACACCATGGGTATGCATGCAATTGGGGACTTTAACCAGTAGTTCTAAGCCTGAGCCCTGATTTCTATGGCACTTTTTTAGACCCAGAGCTTAGGTCACTACCCAGAACTCCATGACACTTTTAGAATTGAAAGCTAAAAGAAGAATAACGATGTAAAATAAAACACTTAAAAAAGGACTTGACTAAACCCCTACTAGCCATGATAGGCGTTTCATCAAACATGTCACATATATGTAATCTACAGGTTTAAAAAATAGATCTGAGTATTGCTTCCTCATCTCATTAACTGGATTATCATCTATTTGGTCATAGATACATTTTTCATTCATTTAAAACTCGAAACATGATGAGATACATACATCATCACTATCATAAAACACATTCATAACCAACATATATAAAACAGAAATGACAAGCACATAACAAACATATAATACACATAATAAAAAACATATTTACCCATAAATACAAGAGGAAAAGAGATTTTTTGCCATAAGCCAAATGAAACCAAGTTTTGAACTTCCACATTCCACCCGACCATAGACATGGTTGAGTCAAATATCTCTTCATCTAGTCACCCCTATGCCATATTCCAAGGATGAATGTGGGATCTCATAAAAATCATCAATAAAAACCAAACCAGGGATTCCAGAGGTCAAAATACCTCAAACCTTAACAAGTAATTCCACCTCATAGTCAGACATCACAACCATCACCAAGTTGGTCTCCACCCAAGCTGTCCAGGGCTTCATAGCTTTTGTTCCATCCAAGGCTCCAAGACTAGTAACAAGACCCAAATTTGTTGTCGGAATCTAGAGAGTTTGTCCAACCAAGGCTCCAAGACTAGTAACTCAACCCACCAAGGGCTCCAGAGCATTTTTCCAACTAAGGTTCCATGACTAGTAACTCAACCCAAGTGGTTACAGGGCTCGAGAGAATTTGTCTAACCAAGGCTTCGGGAACTAGTAACTCAACCCACAACTAAAGGAACATGAGAACCAACCATAAAAAAACAATGAAATGAACCCACAACACCATGGTTATCTAGGAGATGGCAAGGCTAGGAAAATCCACCACCAATTCAGAAAAGCCTCCATGCCAATGACAGATCATGACCAAGAAACCACATGTATATGCCATGCATGCCAAAAATAGTGAGGAAAACATACATGCAACTCGGTACTTGGAAGAAAAATCTGTTATAGCTACTGATCACGATGTCCTCTTGTTCTTCCCTTCTCTTCCTTTGCATTCTTGCTAAAAAAATCCAAGTATTCCGCACTCTCCAAGAGTGCTGCAAGAAACTCTAATTGTCCAAGAGCATGAGAGAGAGAGAGAGAGAATAGAATGAGATCTCCAAAATTGAACTGATCAAAAGCCATGAACTAATCCTCAAAATCCTTTTTATTAATGAGGCCTCTAATTTCTTCAATTTTCCATTATTTTCCTTCATTTTCCTCCTCACATGCAACCTGTGACCTTTCACCTCCCCTTTCTCCTATTTTCCATTATTTCAGATATAAATGCCAATAAATGCCACTTTTCCTTTCCAAAGCCTTATCCATTGCCTTTTCCAACTTCCATAGCCATAATAAACCATATGAACATGCACATTATGATGTGTTAGCCTAACATTTATCTTGGAATAAATGTCCCATGACTTTGATTATTATTTTTCCTTTATTAAGTTTTATTACATGGAATTTTCACCGGGGATGTTACAGAACCCTCCCCCTTGGGGGAGCACCATCCTCGGTGTTCAAAAACACCACCAACTAATAAGACTGGTGTAAGAAAAACATACTTCCCATGCAGCTTTATAACTTAGCTCGTTGAAGTATTTACAATGATCAACCTACTGATAAGCAAACCAACATGCCAACATGAAAAATATAACATCATAATGACATGACACCCATACCACTTATTGGAGATTTATAACATAGCTCATGGCGGTATTTACAACCATGTACATATGTACATATACCAAAAAATCATACCAAAATATACCAAAGACATATAAAAACACATGCCAAAACATTTTCTCAACCAGCGAATAAGGAAAGATACATAGCCTGCATCTAATCCTCCATCTCCCATGTAGCTTCATAGAGCCCAAAGTGATTCCACTGCACTTTAACCTGCTCGATTGCTTAGTTGCGAAGCATGAGTGTATTTTTCTGCAAAATGCACTGAGGTTGCAGTTGGAATTTTCCTTCTGGCTCCACCTGTAATATATACTACTCAATCACATGATAAAAATATTTAACATACTTCTTAAGAAATGACACATGGAAAACATCATGAATTTTCACTTTCGGCGGCAGTGAAATTCGATAGGCTACTAGCCCAATCCTCTCAAGAATCTTGAAAGTTCCACAAAATCGAGATGCCAGCTTGGTACATGATCCAATTCGCAAGGATCTCTTCTTGGGATTGATGCAAAAGTACACCTGTTCCCAAACTTGAAAATCCTTAAAAAACCTATTCTGATCTACATAGCTCTTCTTCATATCCTATGCTACTTTCATATTCTTCTGTAGTAGTCCACCTGGATGTTTACACTCTGCCTTGATATATTGACAATCTAAGCACCTAGCCCCAAACTCTGCTACTTATCTCTTCAAATTTGGCCAATAGTAAAACTTATTCATTGTTGTCAGTGTCTTCTGATAGCCTGGGTGACCTGAATACAGTTTCACTTGAAACTCCCTCAAGACCACCTTCTTGAGTTCATTATTGTTTGGCACAAATATCCTATCTCTAAACCTGATCAAGCCATCTTTTGTGATATAATAGTCCACATCATGTGCTCCTTCACCTGTAGCTTTACCACTACATGTACTTGTACTCTGCTTCATTCTATGCCTAAGCTCCATATACCTGACATTCTACTTACTTGCCTGCAAAATCCTATCCTATAGATCTATCCCATAGGAACTCATAATTGCTATACCATTCCCCTGTATCTACATACTAAGAGCATCTGCAAATTTTTTCTCCTTACCCTTGATGTACTTGATATTGAAGCCAAACTCACTGATATTGGCCAACCATCTAGCTTATCTGGCATTCAGATTCAGTTGGTAAATAATATGCCACAATCCATTATGACCACTCATCAATACAAATCGTTTTCCTAGAAGATAGTGCCTCCACATATTCAATGCATTAATTATCGTTGCTAACTCCAGATCATGTGTCAGATATTTTTGCTCATGCTCATTTAGTTTTTGTGACTCATAATATACCACCCGTCCTTCCTGCATAAGGAATCCACCAAGTCCTATCTTGCAAGAATTTGTACATACTGCAAACTCTTTGTCCATATATGCGATATTTAACACTAGAGCATGTGTCAAAAACTGCTTCAAATACTCAAAACTGGTAGCACATTCCTTTTTCCATTCAAAATTCTTACCTTTCCTTTGCAACGATGTAATATGATAAGAAATTTGTGAGAAATTTCTGATGAATCTCCTATAATAACCTGCTAACCCCATAAATGATCTTATCTCATCCACATTCCTACATAAGATTCCCAATCCATGATAGATCTTATATTCTCTGGATCCACTATTATGCCCTCCTTGGAGACAACATGTCCCAAGTAATGTACCTCTATCTGAAAGAAACTGCATTTTCTAAGCTTAGCATACAACCGACGCTCTCTTAGAAATCTCAACACGGCTGCTAAATGTTCGACATGCTCATTTTTAGAATATACCAATATATCATCAATGCATATAATAAAAACCTTGTTAAAATAAGGACACAACACACTATTCATCAAGCACATAAAAGTAGTTGGAGCATTAGTCAAACCAAATGGAACTATAAAAAACTCATAATGCCCATACCTAGTATGGAAAGCTATCTTTTAGATGTCTTCTTCTTTAATGCGTACCTGATGATATCTCGATCTCAGATCAATCTTCAAGAACATTGTTTCTCCCTTCAACTAATGAAACAAATCATCAATCCTCGTCAACGAATACCTGTTATTGATGGTCACCTTGTTCAACTGTATGTAATAAATCCATAACCTGAGGGTACCATTGATTGGCCTCTAAATTAGACACAAATTAAGGCCCACCTAACCTTTCTTAGGCACATAAAAGATATATTAAATCTCTCCTTCTACACTTAATACTGTTTTTTTATGCTTTAATATGTTCTTAGGAATGTTTAGAGATAATTTCATATTTGTGCCTAATATTATTTATTTTTGTAGAATATTGTGAGAATATTGGGCAGATTATAAATATTTGGAGAAGGAGATAATTTAGCTACTTTCTCCCTACTATTGGAGGATCAATATTGGAAAATAAATGAGAAAAATATCACAAAATTATTGAGAAATTATGGAGAGATTCAGAACTTCGATGATTGAGAAAATCTAGGAATGTGTTTCTTGCCATTTACTGCAAACTCCTAGTGTTGGGAACCAGATCCACTATTTGGGGGATTTTAGAGGGGAAAGCTTCCTCCTTTCAAGGAGAATTCTACCTCATAATTTTGTATATGTACCAATTCGAATTGGCCTCTAGGGGCATGTATTCTTTAGTGTTATTGTGGAGAAAACATGTTTTGTGGTAGCTCCACTTTCTTTTCTTGTAGGCAAAAACTTGGATTGATTCAACAATGAATATTGGTGCCATTTTAAGCTTATAAGGCTTGTTTTATTCCATAGGACTCTGATTCCTCCTTGGGCTTGGCCATCACAAGAGCCTCAGAGCCCTCTTTCACAATTTCTTTATGTTCTTTTCACTTCTTATTCACATGCATCTCATATTTCTGTTTTGCATATTTCTGTATTTAGTATTGTTTCTTTTCTTGCTGTAGGATCGAGTTAAATGATTTAAGTGAGTTATTTTACAGGTTTTTTATAGGTTCAAAAATATTATTCATCTTTATAATAAATTTTGAAGGTCATATTAATCATTAAGCGACTTGGATTTGGTTACCTCACGAATATAAGATTTCTCGAAATGCCTTGTAGCGAAATAGTAGTTAATTCATGATATTTTTTAGAAGGGGTTAATCAGATCCATTTGACTTGATTCCACTTGTGTTATGTCATAATAATGTTAAATTTGATAACAAATTTTCCCGATTTCATTTTCAATTGATTAGGTTAGGTATTTGACAGATTAACTAGCTCACTAGTTCTTGAATTTCCATATTTTAGAGTAGTAATTTTATGTTATTTTTTATCACATGTGATAGGGGGTATTTTGGAGTGATTCCACTTGGAATGGAGACCTAATAAATCATACTTAATAAAAAAAATTTCCCCATCCCATTTTCATTTGATTTACTTAGTCATTCGGTGAGTTATTTCCAAAACAGACTTTCCTGTAGCAAAAACAGAGTTTCTTATAGCACTCTTGTAGCATGTGTAAAATTGCCCAGATTTGCTCCCAAAGCTTGGGTTTTGTCTCTTAGGCTTGAATAATGATCCCTAGGATATAAATACATGATTGAGGTAGAATAAAAACCACTAAGGACATTAATTTTCTCAAATTAGATGCGGCCTTTTTATTTGAATTCATGCTCTTAGATTTTCAATTACATTTTGTTGTTCTTTCCTAGGATTAATTTATTTTCAACGCAACACTTCCATTTATGAAATTAGCTTAGGCTTTGATTTCATGACAGTCACACCATTACTTCAGATCAAAAAAATAAGTACACATTGTATGTTGCACATATAGTGTCGATACCTCTTAAGTTTGTACGAACCCCAGGTTGATAATTAAAGTTGGTAGCCTCAGTAGTTGTAGCATTCTTGTTGCAATACTGAGGTTCATCAACCATCTTTATTCTTCACAAAAAATACTGGTGCACCCCATTGTGATACACTTGGCCTAATGTATCCCTTGTCGAACATTTACTTTAACTGCAACTTCAACTCTACAAACTACGGTGTGCTCATCCTGTAAGGCGCCTTAGATGCTGGTGCTGCCCCTAGCACCAGCTCAATAGAAAATTTTACTTCCTTATGAGGTGAAAACTCTGAAATATATGCAAGAAATACATCCTAAAAATACTATAGAACTGGGTACCTTCTTAACACATCTGCATCCTCAACTTCCTTACCTTTGTCACTATAAATATGCATTGAAAATAAAAAACACCCTTTCTTGCGACTACGTTTGGCCTGCATATATTTCACCATCCTAAATGATGTTGATTTATTCTTACCCCGAAAGACTCTTTATTCCTCATTTTCATTCAATAACTCAATAGCCTTGTCATAATAATCCACCTTGGTCCTATGAAGCTACAACCAATCTATACCCAAAAGCATTATATACAATTCCAGCGACAATACATTCAGATGTGCTGAGGTAGGCATACCATTAAAGTATAATGCAAAAGCTCTTACCCAATGATGAATTATTTTCTTGGTACCTATAGCCAACTACAGTAACCAAGATTCTGCATGCACTTCCTTATTCAAAACACACTTATCCACCAAGTTAGGATTAACATAAATATAATTAGATCCAGGGTGAATCAAAATAGAAAAAACTTGATCAAAAATCTTACCGTCCATCTCCATAATAGATGCCTGGTGATATTCTAGCCTGCTATCCAACACTCCATAGATCTAGGGAACACTCTCTCCAACATATCCCATTATATGTGCCTCTTGAGAATTGTAGATCTACGGTGTACCACCTTGATGTTATGGACAATCTCTCTAGTGATTATCTCCTTCACAAGTCCAAAACTGCACGAGCTCCCTATTTTCACTCTTATTTTCATCCTCAGACTGAAGTTCCTATCCAGTGCTAGATGTATTGAACTTCTTAGGTTGTGTAACATTCTCTTTGTTACTTGTATCTTGTGGTATTTCTCACTTCTTGTCTCATTTTTCTTTATTCTTATTGTTACCTTTCCATTCTAGATTTGTCTCAAATCTGTTGGGTATGTGTTATATTATTTCCACGACTAGTCACGCGCGCATGTGTCATATTTTTTGGACCTTATTTTCTGGTGGGCGGACTCGCATGGGTTTGCACATGGTTTTGGGGCATGATGGTTTTCGGCCCTTGGTATTTTGTAGATTCGGTCAAGGGAAATACGACTATGTTCTAATCTAGGGTTAATGGATTGGGGTTTATGTATGCTGCGACATGTATATATATGTGTTGCAACACTAAAAGGAATATAATGAAAAATCAATTTGGTCGTCTCAATTTTGGATCCAGGGGAAAATATTTGTGTATATCTGTTTTATGTTTTATGATTTCGCTATTATTTATTTTCTATTTTTAAGATTTGTTTGTAGATAATTTCTATATTGGGTTAAAACCTACATTTGGTATCGAAGCTGTTTCGGCTTCAAGGGGATGCCTTTTCTGTAGAGGGGTTTTTTCTCGGGCCTGAGGTAGACACTGTTCAGTGGCAGATCTACGGGATCGATTCTTGCGGTGAAAGAAGATTTCGAGCAGTGGAAAGATAGAGATTGAGAAATTTAATGGTCAGAGTTTTGAGTTGTGGAAGCTCAGAATGGAGGACCTGCTGGTGGATAAATATCAATGGATTGCGGTATATATAGGTACTAAACCAACAAAAATGTCAGATGAATACTGGAAGAAGTTGGATCAGAAGGCGAAGAGCACAATACAGTTGTGTGTGTCGTAATCAGTATTGTTGAATGTATCTGGGGAAGTTAAGGCGAGGATTTTGTGGGACAAACTTGGGACTTTGTACAAATCTAAGTCTCTGGCAAATAAATTTTTCCTACAGAAAAATTTGTGTAACCTGAGTATGAAGGATGCAGAATCAGTGACAGAGAATCTAAATGCCTTCAATACCGTAGTAAGTCAGTTGTCATCTGTTGATATTAAAATCTCAAATGAAGATAAGTGCATTAGTTTTTTGTGTTCTCTACCTGATTCGTGGGACAGTCTGGTTATTTCAATAGGTAGCAATAAAAATATCTTGAATTTTGATGACATTGTCTCAGCCTTGCTGTCGGAGGAAATGAGACAGAGAAATATGGAGTGTCATAATGGAGATGCCTTATGTGTACGAGGAAGGTCCTATAACAGAAACAAGAATAAGGTTTCGAGTGGGAGATCTAAATCTAGAGGGAGTTCTAAATCCCCTGGAAAGTTCATAAAGGTGCACTGGAAATGCGGAAAGGAAGGGCACTACAAGAAGGACTGCAGATCTAAAGCTCCTGAGAAAGGAAAGGGATCTGATGATGCTCCCTCTACAGAGGAAAAAACCACCTCAGATGAAGGTGGGGATGTGTATTTGGCTTCTTCTTCAAATACACATGTAGATCATGAGTCATGGTTGATTGAATCGGGTGCATCCTTTCACTTCACTCCCCATAGGGAGTGGTTCTGTGAGTATGAGAAATATGATGGCAGTGATGTCTTCTTAGGGGATGATAGGAAGGCCAGAATCGTCAGACATGGAAAAGTTAAGATGAAGCTGCAAGGTGGAAGGATTAGAACACTTCCTGGTGTTTTTCACATTCCTACATTGGCCATAAATCTGATTTCTGTAAGAAATATGGATGATGCAGGTGTAAAAACAGTGTTCGAGAAATATACCTATAAGATGGTTTGGGGAGCAATGGTATTAATGCAGGGAGTTCAGATTGGAATTATATACAAGATTTAGGGCATCACTGTTATTGCTAGGTGCAATAGTTTTGTGGTTCCCGAAAGTGGAGCGGAAAGCTTAGCAGTCTCTGGAGAAAATACCATGCTATGGAATCAAAGGCTTGGAAATATTGGAGAGAAGGGCCTTTGGATACAACATGGAAATGGTATGGTAGAAGGTATGTATAATAGCTCGCCGGATTTAGATTTCTGTGAACATTGTGTATATGGGAAGCAGAATCGGGTGAGTTTTCCTTTTGGTGCTAAGAGCGTGAACAAGATATTAGAGCTTGTGCACAGTGATGTGTTTGGACCTGTGTCGGTTTCATCACTGGGTAAGTTTGTGTACTATTTTTCATTCATAGATGACTTCTCAAGGAATACATGGATATATTTCTTGAGGAAGAAATCTGAAGTCTTTGACAGATTTAAAGAATTTAAGGCTCTAGTGGAAAACTAGACAGGGAGGAAGATAAAGGTGCTGAGGACAGATAATGGTGGGGAGTTCTGCAAGAACGAATTTGAATATTTATGTAAGAAGTGTGGTATAGCACGACAAAAGAATACTCCATACACACCTCAAAAAAACGGAGTTGCAGAAAGATTGAACATAATGCTGATGGAAAAGGCAAGAAGCATGCTCAGTGGTACCGGGTTAGGACAAGAATTCTGGGTAGAAGCAGTGGAGACTGCATGTTACTTGGCTAATAGATCACCTTCATCAGCGTTGGAGGATAAGACTCCACATGAGGTATGGACTGGTAAGAAACCCTCTCTTTCACATCTGAGGGTATTTGGATGTGATGCATATGTACATGTTCCCGAGGAGAAGTTGAGTTGGATAATAAATCTAAAAGGTGCATATTTATTGCGCAGGTATAAGGATGGTTTAAAGGGTTACAAGCTTTGGAACCGGAAATAGAGAAGGTTGTGTACAACGAGGATATGGTGTTTAGAAAGGTGAAATATGTTGTTAAACATGAATTCCTACCAAAGGAACTTGAGAAGATATAGTTTGAGCTAAAGGAGGATGAATCAAACTCTACAACGGGGAAGAAGACTCCGAAGAGGAAGAACCACAAACTCCAGCTATGAGAAGATCAGTTCGGGAAAGAAGACAACCAGAAAGGTATAGTCCATATGCTTTCTGTTCAAATTTTTCTTTAACTATAACTGATGATGATCCCAGAACCGTTAGGGAGGAAGTATATTTAGAGGATGGAAAACTCTAGAAGGAGGCCATGGTTGATGAAATGGCATCCTTGCATAAAAATGAGGCATGGGATTTGGTGGAGTTGCCGGCTGGAAGGAAGCCCATCGGGATTAAATGGGTGTTTAAGAAGAAGATGAATGTAGAAGGAAAGGTGGAGAAATACAAAGCTCGGTTGGTAGCAAAAGGTTATTCCTAGGTGCTGGGAATTGATTTTGGTGATATTTTTTCTCCTGTTGCCAAAGTTACTTCTATTAGATTACTTTTATTTGTTGTTGCTGCATTTGATTTTGAGGTAGAACAGATGGACGTGAAGACAACATTTCTTCACGGGGATCTGGAAGAGGAGATCTACATGAAACAACCTGAAGGCTTTATGGTGAAGGGGAAGAAAGAATTGGTATGCAGGTTAAAGAAGTCTCTGTATGGGTTAAAACTGTCACCAAGGATTTGGTATCAGAAATTTGATACCTATATTTAGGGACTTGGCTTCACCAGAAGCAAGGAGGATCACTGTGTTTGTACATGGATGATATGTTGTTGATTGGAAATGACAAAGAAATTATCCAAGATTTGAAGACCCAACTGTTCTCCAAATTCGACATGAAGGATCTTGGCGCTGCAAACTATATTTTGGGCATGGAAATTAAGAGAGATCAGGAAAAGAGGAAGCTCTGGTTAAACCAGAGGAAGTATGTTGAGACTATATTGCAGAGGTTCAATATGTAGGATAGTAAACCAGTGCATGTTCCAATTCCTGTAGGTACCAAGCTATCTGTTGAACAATGTCCCAAGACACAAGAAGAAAAGGAGGATATGTCCCGTGTTCCATATGGAAGTGTAGTGGGTAGCCTGATGCATGCAATGGTCTGTACTAGACCAGAAAGTGCACATGCAGTGGGAGTATTGAGCAGGTTTATGTCAAACCAAGGGAAGGAGCATTAGACAACAGTGAAGCAGGTTTTTCAGATATTTGCATGGCACTAGTGATTATGGCTTATGCTACCAGGGAAGACCAGGATTGGAAAGAGTGTTGGACATTCATGGTTTTTTTGATGCAGACTGGGCTGGAGATCTAGAACAAAGAAGATATACAAATGGGTATGTGTTTAGCCTATTTGGAGGTGCAGTCAGTTGGATGAGTAAAAGACAGTCTGTAGTGGCTCTTTCAACTACAGAGGTAGAATACATAGCAGCCACTCATGCAAGCAAAGAAGAATTTTGGTGCAGATATTGTGTTAAAGTATGGGGTTGGTGCAACAAGCTATAAGGATAGACTGTGATAGCCAAAGTGAAATTTTCTTGGCTAAGAACTCTGCTTATCATTCAAAGACAAAGCACATTGATGTTCAATATCACTTTGTGAGAGATATGGTTGAGGCTAAAAGGGTGTTTCTGGTAAAGGTGGACACCTTGAAGAATGTTGCAGATGCATTGACGAAGTCTGTGAGCACTCAGAAGTTCTCTTGGTGTAGAGAAACAATGTGTGTTGCAGAGCTGGGCTAATGACTAAGCTCTCCTGTGGCCCCCTGCGGAAAGAAAACAAAAAGTGGGAGAATTTTGGGTATGTGTTATATTCTTTCCACGACTAGTCATGTGTGGGGGGGTGACAACCTTGCCTGTACGTTGCACCAGGTGCAGCATCCCAGGAAAATTTTTTTGGACCTTTTTTTCGGTGGGCGGACTCACATGGGTTTGCACATGGTTTTGGGGCATGATGGTTTTCGGCTCCTGGTATTTTGTAGATCCAGTCAAGGGAACTAAGGTTTTGTTCTAATCCAGGGTTAATGGATTGGGGTTTATGTATGCTTTGGGATGTATATATATGTGTTGTAACACTAAAAGGAATATAATGAAAAATTAAGCTGGTTGTCCCGATTATGGATCCAGGGGAAAATCTCTATGTATATCTATTTTATGTTTTATGCTCTCGCTATTGTTTATTTTCTGTTTTTAAGATTCATTTGAAAATAATTTCTGTACACGGTTAAAACCTATAAAATCTGTGCTTTGATTGCTCATAACAATGCTTTAGTTTCCCAATGGCCTCCTCCAATGATCTAGGATCATCAAACTCAATCCTATCTGTAAATGCTATCAGAAACCCATTGTTGAATCTCTAAATCTTGGCCTTCTCCTCCTTGAGGTAAGGCACATACCTCAACAACTCTAGAAATTTTCTAGTGTACTCCTCATCAGTCATAGATCCTATCTTTAGTTCATAAAACCATTTTCCCCTGTCATCATAGCATCTCTATGATAGATACTTCTTCTGGAATAGTCTCTCAAATTCGCTCCAAGTCAATTCTTCCTCATAAATATCCCTGACATTATTCACATCTTCCCACCAAATGTCTGCTTTACCTTTGAGGTTGAATGTAGTTATTCTAGATTTCATGTTTTTTGAGTAATCATGCAACCTAAAGAGCTTCCTCATACCAAGAAACCATGCTTCTGCATCCCGTGATTTATTCATTTATCTATAAAATGTAGGTGTATTTTCTTTCTTAATTAACTCATCCGAAAAATATCCCTTATCACTCTTGTAAGGATGATAATGAGGACAATCATATTTCTCATCAGAACCAGAACTAGAATAGTACTTTTGTATGTCACCTCTCCTATCCGGAGTGTCTAGGAACTTGCCATCTCTGATCATGTCATCTCTACCCGACCCGTGACCACCATGAGACCTACTTCAATATGTCCCATTATTCCCATCCTCTTGTCCATAGCTAATCCAAAGTGGTCCCTGTCGTAGCAACTCTGAAAAAATATGAAGGATTACTGCGTTAACTTCTACTTGTTTCTCCCGCGCCTATATGATTATGTCATTATCTACTTTACAACTCCTTATTTATTCCTTCAAACTTCTCAATGTGTCTGCTAAGTGACAAGAGTGCCCAACACCATGTTGCTCATCTGATTCATAGGGATAATATTTGTAGCATACGACCTTGCTAGTCATCTTTGATTTCTTTCCTGTAAGGCATCTTATGTTAGCTAAACCAAATCACAATAAACCAACGTACCTTATCATAATTAGGGGAGGATATCTCATCTGCAATATCAATCAATTAGTGTAATACATGTATAGACATAATCATAACAAAATATAGACATATAACACATAAGTATATCAACACGTAAATGTCATTCTAGCTAGAGTTCAATCATCAATGCATAACCATATCAACTACACATGCCATGAACTCATGCATAACAAAAAAAACCATACCAATGTATAATTGACAAAATGTAAGCACTCGACATGCATAAACAACACATAACCAGTCATACACTCACGACAACACATTTCACAACAACACCATCGGTTCTCCCATGGAGACGTCACTTCAACCATGACCAACACCATGCGGATGAAACAAGCACATAGAGAAAAAGCATAATAAACACATATGCCACCGAAATGAATTTGTTGTGTAACCAGCTCCAAAAAGAGAAGAAAAGAGATATCAACGCCTTAGAAATGAGCCTCTTCGAGGGGGCAACCTCCAATACATTACATAAATGAACAATTCTTGGATGATACAATTTACAAAACTCCTTTCTATATATAGGAGTCCATGGGGGCCAGCAATCCTCAGTGGGCTACAATGTAATCCTAGCCTAACGAACAATAATAATTTACAATAATATGCCAATAACAAAATGGGGGTTACAAGGGTACAATAATTAAATAACAAGGGGGGTTACAATAACAACAATAAGGACTATACTAGTAATATAGGGACCTAACATGCCCCTCCTTCAAAAGTGTTGTCTCAACGCTTGAGTAGCTCGGGGTGCTTTTGTATAAAATTCTCATCCTCCCATGTAGAATCTTCTGGCAAGTTCTTCCACTTGATGAGATACTCTGAAATTGATCGATTCGTAGTTAATGGAAGTTCTTGTTTCCGTGACCGCTTCGGTTCCCAATATGATTTTTCCTTCCTCATCAAGTTCGGCAATATTGTTTGAACTCGGAAGATTTTCACTCCATAGCCTTCTTTAAGCACGAAACATGGAAAACCTGATGTACTGCTGGCGTTGTGAAGCTCCAATTTGTATGCCATAGTACCAATATTTTGCAACACCTTGTAAGGACCATAGTACTTGGCGATAATTTATTATCCTTCTTAGCTTCGTCGAGGGACATTTCTTACATGGTTGTAGTCAGAAAAATACCCAATCTCCTACATCAAAACTTCTCTCAACAGCATGTTGATCTCGCCTCTCGTTGTTTCATTCGATTTTGTGCCAAATTCAAAGTTATCTTTTAAGAGTTGGAGAACTTTCGCCGATGCTCGATGTGATCTTCGACCGTTTGAACCTTCAAATTTTCTCCTTAAAGATGATGTAATCGATGGTGGATGATATCCATAAAGTGCCAAGTAAATGGGGTCATTTTGCCGCAAAGATGAAGGAAGTGTTATACCACCATTCAAACAGAGGTAACCACTTGACCCATTATGTTTGTTTATCGTATACAAAATAAACGAAGATATCCTTCCAAACATTTATTTACTATCTCTCAAGCCACATCACATCGTATCGAGGATGATAAGATGAGCTATGAGCTAATTGAGTACCCAAACAAGAAAATAACTCCGTCCAAAAATTTCCCCCGTAAAAATGGGATCTCTCGTCACTACAATAACCCTTGGGCTTCCATGTATGACCCCGTCCACAAATGTAGTAGCAACCTGCATTTTCTTTAAATGGATGAGATGTTTACCAAAGTGTGCATACTTGGTAAGTCTATCAACTACCACCATGATGACATTCTTGCCTTCGACTTCGGTAAACTCCGTGATAAAATCCATTGAAATCTCCTCCCCAACGTTGACATGGAATGGATAAAGGTTGTAGAAGTCCCGGGTCTTAATTGTCTCCACTTTATCTCCGCCGGCAAAACCAAACATTCCGCCACAAACTTTTGAATACCGGGGATGGCGTCATCTCAAAAAAATCTTTCACCCCGTGGTAAGTTTTTAAAAATCCCGAGTGTCCTCCTCTAAAGGGAGAAGTGCACCTAGAAGAATATTTGTTTCAAATTTTGGGAATTTTACAAAGATATAAGGAGCATTTGTACCATAAGGAATCATTTTTCCAACTAAATGTATCGTATGTACTAGGATCTTGCCGCAACTTTTGAATGAGTGTCCAGCACATCTTTGTCCTTCCATTCATCTCTTGCTTCGTTATCCAACTGCTGATAACAGAAATGGCACAAAGCAATGCTTCCACCTCTTCATTCTTTCTCGAGAGTGCATCCGCAACAACATTAAGTTTTCCTTTTTTGTAGATTATTTCAAAGTCATAACCCAACATCTTTGTGACCCATTTTTGCTGTTTTCCGAAGATAGTCTTTGTTCCCAAAGTGTTTAAGACTATCATGATCGCTTTTTACCTTGAAGTGTCTTCCCATTGGTAAGTTTGCCATTTTTTGGGGTGCATGCAATATTGCTAACATTTCCTTCTCATAAATAGGTTTTTGTAAATACTTTCCTTTGATTGGACGATTTTCAAAAGAAATGGGTCTTCCTTTCCTGATTAAAACCGCACCACACCCATTTCCGAGGCATCACATTCCACAATAAAGGTTTTTGTGAAGTCCTGCTTATTAAGACCCAAAGCTAGGCACATTTCTTCTTTTAAGATGTTCAAAGGCCTTAGTTGTTTCTGTGGAGTACATGAAAATGCATCTTTTCTTCAATAATGTTGTTAGAGGTGTCGTTATTCTCCCATAATTTTTTTAACAAACTTTGCGATAATAGCCTCGTTAACCCGAGAAATCCTCGTAACCGCTTTTATCATTTCGGGGAATTTCCATTCTAATGGCTTTAATTTTGTTAGGTCTACTTTAACACCCCCGTGAGATATAATATGACCCGTATATTCCACCTCTTGTACTCCAAAGAAACATTCGGATGTTTTTGCATATAATTGTTTCTCCCCGCAATAGTTTGAGCACCTCCTTTCACAACATGTTCAACATGATCCTTCCAAGACCTGCCGTAGATTAGTATATCATCAAAAATACTAGCACAATTTTCTAAGTGAAGGGTTTGGAAAATGGAATTCATCAACCTTGAATGTAGAAGGTGTATCAGGCGTTAAAAGGCATGACCAAAAATTCATAATGACCTCATGAGTTCGAATGTCGTTTTGGAATATCTTCTTTCATTTTCATTCTAATTTCGATGATATCCCGAACGAAGATCCAACTTGGTAAAATAAATTGCTCCATGTAATTCATCCAATAATTCATCAATCACAGGAATGGGAAATTTGTATTTAATGGTGAGTTTATTGAGCTCCCTATAATCCGACACATTCGCCATGATCCATCTTTCGTGTACCAATACTATAGAGCATGAAAGAACTCTTGACTTCGTTGGAATTATACCCGCCTCTAACATTTCTCATGAATCACGTTCAATTTTCGCTCTTTTAAGTAAGGATATCTATAAGGCCCTGAGATGTTCGAGGAACACTTCCCGGAATCAAATGAATAGCATGATCATGATCACGAATAGGTGGGAGTCCTTTGGGAGTTTCAAACACCTTGGAATGATTGTCCAAGACTTGTTGGAGATCTGCCGAAATAGATGATTTTGATGTCGGAACGTCTAGTGAGCATATTTGCAATTACGCCTCGTTGTTCTTTCTTTAGAAGCTTTGTCATGACATTAGAGCTTATTATCCTTCCCGCTTCCCTCAATAATTTCCGTAATTCGACTTCCTTTCCTTTTCCGAAAAAAATTTCAAGAAAATTTCTTGAAAATTAAAAAATACCGTCCCCAAAGATTGTAAATCCATTGTACCCCTAGTACAACATCGCACCTCCCATAGGAATGGAAAGCATTGGACTAGTAAACACATATTCCCCCATGGTTAGCTTCGATATTATGGCATTTTCCGCAGCAATTTATAGTTCCTCCATTTGCAACCATCACTTGACATTCTCGTGTCATAGGAAACAATTTAATTTTGGTTACCTTACAATGAATAAAATTATGGGTGCTACCTCGAATCAATCAACACTATTACCCTTTTCTTCTTGATATGTCCCACTATCTTCGAGAGCCTGAGAGTGGTAATTCCCGCCGTTGCATTACATGATATGGCTCTGGAGATTCATTTCTTCCTCTTCGCCATTTCCACCGTGTATATCCTTCTTTTTCATTTTCTTTTCTTCTTCTTCACAATCTATGTAAAATAATTCTCTTTTTCAGCACACTTATGACCTTTAGTGTATTTGCTATCACAACTCAGAGCAAAGCCCTTTTGCTCTTTTTTCTTCCAATTTCAGGGTGTCAACCTTGTAGGTTGTGGAAATCTAGGCGTAGAAACACTTCCTTCTTTATAGAATTGAGTGGTAGGCTTCCTTGTCACCATAATTTTACATTCAACTTTTCTTGTCAACCCGAATGCCTTCTCCAATGAATCGTGTTCCAAAACACGAACTTCATGTTGGATGTTATCCTTTAGAGTACCTAAGAAGAGATCAATCCCGTGTTCCTTCCGGAATATTAGTTACCCTTATATTCAATTTTTGGAAGTCCTCAATGTGCTGCCCCACTAAACCTTTTGTTTGAGATTTATCAATTGGCTAAAGAAGGTGTTGCTCTTTGTATCCTCATAATGTGCTATTTTCCGTAAAAATCGACCAAGTGACAATTTTTTTTTACGGGAGCAGCCATTGATACCATACAAATGTATTTTGTTCTAAATGTAAAGTTGCAATGCGTACCTTTTGTGTGTTTTGTACGTTATGGAGATCAAAATATTGCTCCACCGTAGTATCCATGTTAAGGTGATCCTTTCCATCAAACTTCCTCATATCCATCTTTGGAATATGGTGGTTCTTCCCGCCAACATTAGAGTTTATGAAATCACAATTAACATTTATTTTGTTCTCATCATGAGGTTCTTCACTATCTTTTCCCCTACCATTAGGAAACCTTTCTTGTATAAACTTTGTCAAACCCTTCCATGTCTCCGTTTAGAAAATTCTTCATGTTTTCCATTTTCTCATCGATCTTAGCTTCCATGTCATCCATCTTATATTCCATGCTTTCTACCCTCCATGCCATCCATATCCTAGCTTCCATGCCTTTCTTCAAACCATCCATCTTCACTTCACGCCATCCATCTTAGCTTCCATGCCTTTCTTCAAACCGTCCATCTTCACTTCCATGCCTTCTTCAAAACTCTCCATTTCATTTTTTGCCGTTTGCGAGAGTGAAATTGTTGCACTTGCTCTTGTAATTTTGATAGATCATGTTGCAATTATTCATCTTCATGAGTCATAGTAGAGCCTTCTGAAGGATTAATGTGTGTTGAATTCTTTTTTAGCGCCATTTTTAGAATCCAATATTGATAATTTTTACTCGCTTTCGAGGAGCTCGATATTGAAATCTGAATTATCTATGTAATTGAAAATCTTAAATATCCGAAATTCAGCTCCGTAGTGGCCCCTCTCGAAGCTTCTTTCAAATGCCGGTGTCTGATCTAATTTGGATTCCCCCAAGACAAAGTTGTGTCCAATCTCCCACAATGACCTAATTCTAGATCGGTTCAAGAGAGCAAACTTGTAGGATTTGCTATTTGTCACCGTTTTCTGCCCTTTGTCTCTCGAAATTTATAGCCAAGAAAACTACAGTCCATGTACTTGCGACCACTTTTTACGGCACTCAACCATCGCATAGATAGAGAGTTATTGAACTTTTCCCACGATCACCCTTTGAGATGCAATCTCAGAGTCCGAAAAATCACTACCTTCCACGTATCATATCTCCAAAAATATTGCGAACCAAGCTCTAAATTTTTTGATGAATTTCCTCGGATTTCAGCTTCTACCATACAAATTTAAGATTCTGAACCTTCAGAGGAAAACAATTTATAGCGAAAATTCCACGATGACCTGTTTAGAGCGTGAAAAAAGACCTAACTTGGCCGTATGATATCGCCGAAAATATTAGGAACCAAGCCCGAAATTTTTAGAAAATATTCTCGTATCAGCTCGCACCCTAAAAAAATTTCAGCTTCCGAAACTTGCAGAAAGTTATAGCTAAAATGCTACGATGACCTGTTTGGAGCAGCGAAAACCCAGAATCCCAAGCTCCATACCAAATGTTGTGTAACCAAACTTCCAAAAAAGAGAAGAAAAGAGATATCAACGCCTTAGAAATGAGCTTCGAGGGGGAAACCTCCAATACATTACATAAATGAACAATTCTTGGATGATACAATTTACAAAACCTCGTTTTCTATATAGAGGTTCATGGGGCCATAATGTAATCTCAGTGGGCCACAATGTAATCCTAGCCGACCTAACAATAATAATTAAGGGCACAATAATAAATGGGGGTTACAAGGGTACAATAATAACAATAAGGGGGGTTACACTAACAACAATAAGGGACTATACTAGTAATATAGGGACCTACCGTAATTCATGACCAACACACCACCATCCAAATACCGAGGGTGAGCCATGTTTCAACACTTGTAACACCCTCCTCCCACATCTACTCAAGTAATTGGCCCACGGGGTAAACATGTGACGAAGAGTTACTATCATTTGATCTTAACCTCCTTGGTCACCTTAAGGAAGTGGAACTTAACACTACATAACAAAATAGACTTTTCTCAAGACACACACAGACACCTGTGAGCCATCCCACCTTTCCAAGAGGCTAGCCCTTAGTCCAACCTGAAATTTTCATGCATCAATCCCCTGCCGCTTCCCTTGACATAGGAAAGAGTGTGACTAGAACCTCTAGTCATGCGCACATCATGGGTATGCATGCGACAAGGGACTTTTCGCATTACTGGGAGTTCGTGACCTCGATTTATGTGCTACTTTCTGCCCGCAGATCAAAATACCGCCAAAAACTCTATGACACTTTCAAAACTAAAAGATAACAACGGAATAATGATGTAAAAATCAAACACTTGAATAAGGACTTGAGTGTACCCCTACTAGCCATTACATGTGTTTCATTAAACATGATCATGTGCTCAAAATATGCTCAAAAAATGATTTTTTTGGGAATGGCAGGAACCTAAACAACCACATAGATCTCGTCATTTTGAATCGAGCGTATCTCTCCTTTCGCAAAAACTCGGCACCGTATTTTCCGGAAACGCATTCCGTTCATTTTCCCAAATGTATAAATTTTGGAAAAAAAAATGTGGGCAGGTTGCTTAGTCAATAATACATACACCGATTAAAATGGTTGACTGTCAAAGGGTTACTTCGGCATAGTTGACTAAATTAGGCTGCCACTTGTTGTGTTCTGTTGGTGCTTGTTGGCATGATTTCATTGGTTGGTGTGATGACCAACCACATGTTGCCACCTGCCACAATCGCAGGCTACCACGGCGCACAAAGAGGGTGCCAAATATTTTTAATGCCAAACAACAAATCCACTAGGTCAAACACCAAACCTCACCGTAAAACGGCGCACAACATTACCAATGAACTAAATTTATTCCTTATTAAACATAATGGCGTAACATTATACAAACATTTTATATGGCGAAGTTGGGGAAGGGGGTCAAGGCTTAGCCCCACCCCCACCGTATTAATTGTACATATGACCATGCATTGTGACCGCGCAAAGGAAGTTTTAACCACCACCCTAACCCACCTAAACCATCAGAATTCATGTGACCTCACCACTTTTAACCGTCGGTGGTCACTACCTTTTTTTTTTTTAATTAACCAAATATATTATGGTTTAAATTTCGACTTCAGTATCGGAGCGCATATTAACGGTTCGCAAATGTTTCAAAATGCACAAAATTTCCGCTCTTTTTAGCGCAATCTGCGAATTTGTAGGATCGGTTCGACCTTTGGGGAAATTGTGGCGCGATTACCGTAGGCCAGGGAGGCTCATAACTTCTTCGGCCAATTTCGCCTTAGATTAGAGGAGGCGTACATGAATTTTTGGGTATTATGGAGTCGGTGGAACAGTTTTGAAGCCATTTTGATAATCGTAAAATGTATGTAATCACCATTTTGAGCATATTGAAAGAGGTCCGTTTCATTGAAGCCGGAATAAGGAGGCGTAGCCCAGAGGGTGAAATCCTTCATCATTTGCTTTCGTGTTGTGGTTATTATTATGGTGCATTTGTCCGTTGTTTCTATATATTTGGAAGAGTTTATTTTCATGCTTTATGTGTTTAAAAATTAACATTAAATCTCTCAAAACAAAATTTAATGACTTGCAATTTACAAAACCTCAAGCAAAATTTCATTAAACATTAAGTTTGTGACAGGAGCTAGGTTTTCTTTGTTGTTGTGAGGATTTAATTTTGCAAGTGTATGTGATGCTTTCAAGGTTGAAGTTTCAAAAAGAGGAGAATGAAAGCTTGTGTGGTTGCAAGTCCTCAAGTTAGGTCAAGGACAAGGAGAGTAATTTTGCCTCAAGCTCCACCAATTCTTACTCAAATTTTAGTTGAAGCTTCAACAAGAATGTCTCATGAAGGAGGAGATGATAACATGTTAGATGATCAAAATAATTTTAGAAAATATTTCTTTGACATGACTAAAATAGTTAGCGTTTTCTATGAAGAGAGGACTTCAAGATTGCAGGGTGAAAATTCCAAGCCTTCAAAAGGAGAGTGGTTCTTCTCAAGGAAAAGGAGGATATGATGAAAATAATTCAAAGAGAAATGGTGAAAAACCACCCTCTTCTCCACCATCATCTTCACCTCCATCCTCACCTTCATCTTCTTCCTCTTCTACAACAACCGTTACTCAAAGACCTCCACATACCCCAAGGGTGCATGGTAAAAACTCCTTATTAAAACTTGATATCAAATTCAACTACCTATGTATAATGGTGAAGTGAATGTTGAAATAATTGAGAATTGGGTTCATCAACTTGAAGTTTATTACAGATATATAACATCAAAGATGATGAAACAAAACTTGGGCTTGGCTTCATTGAGGTTGGAAAGTGCTGCTTTGATTTGTGGGAAGCCAAACACAAGAGGATATGAAAAAGCATGGGAAGATATCCACCTCTTTGGATAGATATTATTGTTGTACTTAGAAGAAAATTATCCATTATCTTATATGCAAAAGGATATTGTAGATTACATAATTTTTGACAACTAAAGGGTCAAAGTGTGTAAAGTTGTACACTCAAGAATTTAGAAGAAGGTGATTGATATTATGTGTAGACTTGAATTCACAAGACACTTTGTTGAAATATACTGGGTTTACATAAATATTTAAGGCATACTATCCTACGTTTAACCTACAAGTTTATATGAGGGTTTAGGTTCTGTGAAAAACCCATCTTGAAGCAAGAGGGAAAAACATTCCACAAGAGGGTAGCAAGAAGCCATTCACAAGTTGTTATGAAACCACCTCAAAAAATAGAAGAAAAGAGAGATCAACGCCTTAGAAATAAGCCACTTCGAGGGGGAAACCTCCAATACATTATATAAATGAACAATTCTTGGATGGAAAAAAATTACAAAACCTCATTCTATATATAGGAGTCCATGGGGTCACAATATAGTCCTATCCAACATCACAATAATAATGTAAGGGCACAATAATAACAATATTGGGGTTACATGGGGTACAAAATAAAGGAAGGCTACACTAACAACAATAAGGGATTACACTAGTAATATAGGGACCTAACATGCCCTCTCTCCAAAAAGTGTTGTCCCCAATGCTTGAGTAGTTCTAGGTAAGCTTCGTATAAAATTATCATCCTCCCATGTAGAATCTTCAAGTGTGTTCTTCCACTTGATGAGATACTCGAAATTGATCGATTTCGTAGTCATGAGTTCCTTGTTTTCATGAATGATTCAGGTTCAATTATGATTTTTCATTCCTCATCAAGTTCTCAGAAATAGTGTTTGAACCGGGAATTTTTTCTGCCATAACCTTCTTTAAGCATGAAACATGGAAAACCGGATGCACTCGACGAAGGAGGAAGCTCCAATTTGTATGCCATAGTACCAATATTTTGTACTTATCTTTTAAGGACCATAGTAATTTTGGCAATAATTTATTATCCTATTAGCTTCGTTTGAGGACATTTGTTCGTATGGTTGTAGCCATAAAAATACCCAAATTTCACATCAAAAGCTTCTCTCGTTGCGATGTT
Organism: Pinus albicaulis; assembly: GCA_034641835.2. Taxonomy (NCBI): domain Eukaryota; kingdom Viridiplantae; phylum Streptophyta; class Pinopsida; order Pinales; family Pinaceae; genus Pinus; species Pinus albicaulis. Next base: position 279,501,576 of record CM076570.1, on the reverse strand, counting down.
GATCCTCGTTGTTTCATTCAATTTTTTGCTGAATTTAGGTTATCATTTAAGAGTTTGGAGAACTTCTTTGTGTCGATGCTCGATGTGATATTCCACCGCTCGAAACTTAGAATTTTCTTAAATATGATGATGGATGGTGTGACGTGATATCCATAAAGTGCCACAAATGGGGTCATTTTTGTCGTAGTAGATGGAAGGAAGTGTTATACCAATTATCCACGAGAGGTAACCACTTGACCCATTGTGTTTGTTTATAAGATATAAAAACAACGAATATATCCTTCCAAAAATTTATTCAAGATTCTGGGCGACCATCGGGATTGAGGATGATAGGATGAGCTATGAGCTAGTCGAGGTACCCAAAAAGAAAATAATTCCGTCCAAAAAATTTCCGTAAAATGGGATCTCCTCATTACTACAATAATCTTTGGTTTTCTGCGTAGCTTTTGAATTGTTTCCATAAATGTAGTAGCAATCAAGATTTCTTTCTTTTTTTAAATGGAGGTAAGTCTATCAACAATACCTCATGATGACACTCTTTCCTTCGGATTTAGGTAAACCCGTGATAAAATCCATCGAAATCTCCTCCCAAAAGTTGGACGGAATGGACAAAGGTTGAAGAAGACCCGAGGTCTTAATTGTTGTTAGTATGAATCTTTCGGTCGAAAAATACTCACTTTACGTCGCATAAAAAATAGCCCTAACATCAATTATGGCTACCAATATCTTTTAAATCAAGAAGCAGGGGTGATTCAAATAAAGTCAGACAAATCCGCATCTAAGCATAAAAGACATTAAGCAAGGAGAATAAAAATGTTGCTCCATGTATCCAATAAACAAGACAAGAACAATATATTTGAAAGAATTTTTATATTAAAAAGGCACCCGAGAGGAAAAAAAGAAAGGTGTTTCCAATTCTCCTCAATGGGATGGGTTCTTGGAAAGTCCTCAACATTTCAAATCTGCACTTTCTCGTTGGTGAGAAAACCCGCATAAACATAGAACTCAAAGGAGCTCACAAAGCAAGCAATGAAGAATGTGACAAATGATAATGGCTCAAAGTCGTACCAAGAGCATAGATCCACAATGATCTTAATACAATGAAAAGGTGATCAATGAATGGGAAAACCCTTCTATTTATAACAAAATATTAGGCGTGTCTAGAACTTGTGCATGTAAATAAAATATTATTAATCAAATTCTAGAACCCACTTTAGAATATTTTTATTATATTTCGTTGGAGGGAAAATGATTTTTGACTTGGGTCAATTCCTTTATTTATAAATACTAAATAAATAAATGATTTATTTATTATTTTTAAGGAAAACGTGGGAATATAATTAAATAACTAATAATTTATTTAATTATTTATAAATGATTGAATAAATTTAATCTGGAATATTATTTAAATAAGGATTTAAATAACTTATTCCTAGGAAATAATCAAAATAAATAAGGATTTATTTAATTGATTTCCTTGTTTTGGGTTAAATATGACTGTGAAACATAAACAAATATAGATTGCTTATTATTTATTTTTTGGTTTCCGTTTAGATCATAAACAACTTAATAAAGGTGTTTTACTAAGTTATTTCCACATAGTGGAAAGCAATTTTACTTAGGTAAAATTGGTCTTACATGGTGTACTTGAGTTCATATAATGATAATAGGTTAGATGACCAAAGAATGGTGTAACAATTGTATCAACTTTATTTTGGTCGAAAACCAAACATTCACATAAAAATTTTGAATATCGCATTTATGGCCATCCCAAAAAAATTCTTTCTTCAATTGTAAGTTTTTAAAATCCTTGAGTGTCCTCCTAAAGGAGAAGTGTGCAATTACAAAAGAATATTTTGTTTTAGTTGTAAATTATTACAAAGATATGCTTTCATCTTTGTACCATAAAGAATAATTTTTTCCAACTAAATGTATAGATGTACTAGGATCTTGTCAGTAACTTTTGAATGAGTGTCCACTTCTTCATCTTTTCCATTCATTCCTGTTTGAAGTATCCAATTTAAGTGATAATAGAAATGGCACAAAGCAATGCTTCCACATCTTTCATCTTTCTTGAGAGTGCTTCCGCAACAACATTTAGCTTCACTTTTTTGTAGTTGATTTCAAAGTCATAACCTAACATCTTTGTGACCCATTTTTTCTCGCTTCTTTGAAGATATTCTTTGTTCCAAAAAGTGTTTAAGACTATCATGATCAATTTTTACCCTCAAGTGTCTTCCATTGTAAGGTCTCCATTTCCTTAGTGCATGTAGTATTGCTAACATTTCCTTCTCATAAATATCTTTGTAAATACTTCTTCGATTTGATGACTTTCAAAAGGAATGGGTCTTGCTTCTTCAATTAAAACAACACTAATTCCATTTCCCGAGGCATCACATTCCACAATAAAGGTTTTTGTGAAGTCCGTGTAGCTAAGACTATTGCTGTCACTGCTCTTTTAAGATGTTAAAATGGCTTAGTTGATTTAGAGTCCGTGAAAATGCATCTTTTCTTCAATAATGTTGTTAGAGGTGTCGATATTCTCCCATAATTCTTAACAACCCTATGATAATACCTTGTTAATCCAAGAACTCCTCACAACTTCTTTATTGTTAGAAACTTTCATTCATTAATGGATTTAATTTTGCTAGGGTCTACCTAACACCTCGTGAAATACAATATGACCCGTGATATTCCACCTCTTGTACTCCAAAGAAAATTTGGATGTTTTTGCAAATAATTGTTTCTCCTCCAAATGCTTGAGCACCTGCCTGAA